>CM035158.1:107382267-107804862 GCA_020205615.1 Panax quinquefolius | reverse complement strand
TAAATACTTATCCCAATCGCCTTGAAGTCTAGGACACGAGTCTTAATAAATCTTCAAGAGTTTGAATAGTCCTCTCTACGATTGTCCGTCAGTTTGGGGATGGTATGCCGAACTAAATCGCAAATCCGTGCCCATAGCTTTTTGCAAGCTAACCCAAAATCTTGAAGTGAATCTTGGGTCACGATCCGAAACTATGGATACAGGCATGCCATGCAACCTCACGATCTCATTTACGTACATACTAGCAAGACGTTCAAGAGAATAAGTCTCCCGTATCGGCAAGAAATGAGCAGACTTGGTTAATCTATCAACAATAACCCAAATAGCATTGATGCCTTGAGAAACCGTAGGAAGACCCAAGAACGAAATCCATGGTAATGTGTTCCCACTTCCATTCCAGGAATCTCAAGTGGTTGCAACGGACCCTTAGGTACTAGATGCTCGCCTTTTACACGTTGGCAAGTTAAACACATCGAGATAAACTTTGCAATCTCTCTCTTCATATTATTCCACCAAAATGTATGTCGAAGATCACGATACATTTTAGTACTTCGAGGATGGATTGCAAATGGTGTATTGTGTGCCTCCATCATAATCTTGTACTTCAAATCGAGTCGTTAGGAACACAAAGTCTAGAGTGGACTCAAGTATTCTTCTTCATCAATTCTCGCTTAAGAATAGCTCCTTCTTGTACTTTCTTCTTCATACGCACGCATCATCTCTAAAATTGGTGGCTTGAAAGCAACCTTAACTTTTTCTATTAAAGTTGGCTCTGTCGCGATACTTGACATCATCGCACTTTTCGTTCCGCATATGATCTTTCTACTCGATCGTCGCCGCTACCACGTTCGCTTTACTACGGGGTGGTATTGAATAGTGTGGTCGTAGTCTTTCAATAGCTCGAGCCAACGTCACGTTGCCGCATGTTGAGTTCTTTTTGAGTGAAGAAATATTTAAGGCTTTTATGATCTGAATATATCTCCACTTTCTCCCCATATAGATAGTGCCTCCATATCTTTATAGCGAAAACGATTCACGCTAACTCTAGATCATGAGTAGGATAATTCCTCTCATACTCTTTAAGTTGTCGCAGGCATAGGCTATGACTTTTCCACGTTGCATGAGAACACATCCTAACCCTTTGCTCGAAGCATCATTTGTAGATAACAAATCCATCCGAACCGGATGGTATTGTTAGAACAGTCTTAGAAATAAGTCTCTCTTAAGCTCTTAGAAACTTTTCTCGCATTCTTCGCCTAAACGAATTTTCGTATCCTTCGAAAGTTATTTGAGTTAATGGAGTAGCGATTCGAGAAAACCCTTCCACAAATCTCCGATAATAACCAACTAAGCCCAAAAGCTACGTACTTGATCACCGGACTTGGTTGCTCCAACTTTGTATTGCTTCAATCTTCACGGATCAACAGATACTCCATGTTTTGACACCATGCCCAAGAAATGCTACTTCCTCAAGCCGTAACTCGCATTTCTTCAATTTGGCATATAGTTGGTTTTCACGAAGCCTTTGGAGTACAAACTTCAAATGGTGCTCATGATCTTCACGACTTTTAGAATATATAAGGATGTCATCAATAAAGACAACAACGAATCGATCCAAATATTCCTTGAATACTTTCGGTTCATCATATCCATGAAAGCGCGCAGGAGCATTAGTTAGTCCAGAAAGACATGACTAAGAATTCATAATGCCCATACCGAAGTTTCAAGGCGGTCTTTGGAATATCCTCGATTCTAATCTTGTTGATGATATCCGAAGCTAAGATCGATTTTTGAAAAGAATTGTGCCCTTGCAATTGGTCAAACAAGTCATCAATACGAGGTAGAGGATACCTATTCTTGATGGTGACATGGTTCAATTCAGATAGTCAATACAAAGTCGCATACTCCCGTCTTTCTTCTTTACAAATAAAACAGGAGCACCCCAAGGAGATGTCTTGGGGACGAATGAAACCAATGTCCAACAATTCACAGAAGTTGGACCTTTAACTCTGAAGTTCAATAGGAGCCATTCGATATGGGGTTTTAGAAATGGGCTTTGTACCGGGTTCAAGATCAATAAAGAATTCAACTTCACGTTCGGGGTAGACCGGGAAGTTCTTGAAATACGTTAGGAAAGTCAATAACAACAGAATATTATTCAAATTTGGCGTGTCTTTATTCAAATCCATAACATGGGCTAAGAAAGCTTGACATCCATTTTTCAATAAACGAATAGCTTTATGATTAGATATGGCGATGTTGATTGATTTTAATGGTTTAGTTGCTTGAATTGCAACAACTGTCAGGTTGGTTAGGAATATGAAAACTAACAACCTTACGAAAACAATCAATTTTGGCATGATGAGTAGTTACCAATCAATCCCTAAAATCACATCAAAAGCAAGTATCTTTAAAGAGATAAGGTCAATTGGTAAGGTAATGGTGCCAACTTGAATCAAACAAGATTTATAAACAAGTGGATGTGATGAAAGTTTCTCTAACGGAGTTTCCACAGATAGGTCAAAGTTCAATTTCTCGAGTCAAGTTTAAGCGTTGAGCACATGCAGGAGAGATAAATGAATGGGTAGCACCCCAGATCAAGTAAGGTATAAACTTCGCAAGAATTTATAAATAGCTTACCCGTGATCACCTCGTTTGGGTTCCTCGCATTATGACCAAATCACAACAAAACGCTCTTTTAGGAATCGTTGACTTTGACTTTTTACAGGATAGTCTTTTGAGTCACCGTCCCCATTGAACTAGGTTTCATCTTTGTACAATCTCGAGCGATATGTCCTTCCTTTCCACAATTATAGCATACCTTGAACTGTTGTGGGCGGTTTGATCGATATGTCCCTCTTTTCCGCATTTGTAACATATAATGGGTGGTCGTTCTCCTCCCTTAGAACCGATTCTTTCTTACGCCTTTGTCGTGCCTTCACATGGTCATTGTTAAATCTCCTCTTTTTAAAATCTCCTCTCGACTCGCTTCTTCTATTTTCATGGCCATGATTACCACCGAGTGGTTACCATTTTTGTCCGTCATTTTCTTTTCTCCATTTGGTTATCATTATTCATTGATCGCTATCTCCGATACGATCCTCGGTCAGGGTCCTCGGTTGACCGTGTACTCGTTATCTCTCGCCTAATAATTGAGCCACATTTACAACATCCGAATAGAGAGAAAATTTATGAGAAATGAGATATTGTCGTATCGGGTTTCAAACCTCTCAAAACATCCGCGTCATCGTTCCTCATTCTCCACCAAATGAGGTGCAAACACGATAACTCGCAAACTTTGCCTCGTCATTGAGACACCGCTATTGTTGTTCGCTTTCTAGTCTAATAAACTCCACTTCCTTCATATGACGAACACTTTCGTGAAAGTATTTGTCATTAAATAGTTTCTGAAATGTCTCTCCCAAGACATCGCCGAAAAGTTTGGATGGGTACGCTTCACGAGACTCCCACCAAGAATCGCTTCGCCACGGAACATAAAGGTGGCAAATGGAACCTTCGTTCTCCGTGCATCCCAAGACATCGAATATCTTGGTAATTTGCTTGACCCATGTTTCCGCCGCCGTGATCGGATCTCGCTTTCCCTTAAATTCTGGTGGTCCCGACTCTTTGAAGCGCTTGGTTTGTGACAACCGTGAATTGCTATCATTTCTCCTCGTATTTTGAACACGAGTCTCCGCATTCGATTTTGCATGAAGCGCAAAAAACTTCTAAACATCCCTCGTTCATCATCTCGCTTCATTGGTGTTGTTCACAGGAGGAACATTGCCGACTGTTGCAGACGTTCTCCTCGTTGGTGAGTACACAGCGTCTCCACGGCCCTCATTTCCATTGTTAATATTCTCGATTCGACAATCTCAAACATCGCCATAAAACAAGGGTTAATTAAAGGAAATCAATATATCACAAAATATCCCTATATCTTGACCAACTAACAAATAAGCTTAGATAAGACACACTAGCGAAGGATTTACTCGTCTCTCCCTCCTAGTTCTATTCCCCGATCTCCGCCTTGGAGATCATATCCCTAAGCTCGATACCAACCGTGACGCCCCCAAAATAGGTATACATCACCCATTACGAGTTGTCAATACATGGTATGTAAACAACTACAACTTTATTATTACAACAAGAAGCGTGAGTTTGAATACAAATATTATCTTACAGACAATATCTATACTCAAATAAATCCTCATCACATTTATTGATACATTATTTTACAAAAATGGTGAGGACGACTAAACAACTCTTTCTAAAACCTTCATTCCATACCCAGACTCGTACTCGCTTATATTCTCGCCTCCCGAGAAGAAAAATGGAACAAAAAGGAAAAGGGTGAGCTCAACTAGCTCAGTAAAGAATATTATGACTAAGATAATATACAACAAATTATCGTTAGTCTTCAACAGGGAAAAATCTGATAGAATACAATAGACAACAAGTTTCAGATCAATATTCGCAGCGGAAATAATAATTCATAGAAGAGTTACGTAGAGAATGAAATCTACTATAATCTATGAATTTAACAGTCCATCATCAATATTTTATCCCTGTAACATCAATCAATTTTCATCTCAAATCAAATATTCATCTTTGCACTACAGGCCAAAGATATTCATCAGTTGGTCATGTTCATTTAAACACCTGTTCATCTTTGCACTACAGGCCAAAGATATTAATCAGTCGGTCATGTTCATCTCAACACCTGTTCATCTTTGGTTCTACGTGCCAAAGATATTCTTCAGAAATCATTCATCTTTGCACTACGGGCCAAAGATATTCAATAATATCATCATTTAAGACCGAGGATGATGAAAATATTTTAAAGAACGAATCCAGTGAAACAAAATGACAAGGATTAAGGATTAAGGATTCGTACTTTGTTTTATCCATGTCCAACAATACCTCAAAAATAATCATAGTGGTGTAAAATTCAAGAATAATCAAAACATGGATACAATCAAAGCTAGTATCCAGAATAGATATTTTGGACGAAAAGAAGAAATTTTATTTTTCGATGAATAGTGCCGTATATGTGAATAGTGCAGGTATCGTGAATAGTCTTGAGTATCGTGAATAGTAACTCAGACACCAAAAGATAGAAATTCCACAAAAAACATCTTCACGCTTTCGTATGAATAGTACTCGTGAATAGTAACTCATGAATAGTAACTCGTGAATAGTAACTCATGAATAGTAACCCGACATGAAAAAGTTCCAAATTTGATAAAACTTCAGATCAACATTTCAAAGATAATGATATTGAAGAAATAATATCATTACAAAAAAAAATAATATCCCTTACCTCAAAGAATCAAGACTTCGGAAGGAAAGGCTCAAGTGATTTGAATGAAACTTGTAATTGAATAAAGAACTCTCAAAGTATCTAAATACTCACAAAACGCTCAATAATATAGAGAGAGAGAGAGAAAACTTTGTTTCGGTGTGATTTTCAATTCTAACTTAGCCTCTATTTATAGGAAAATGTTAGCCCGCCAAGCAGACTTGACCGCTACACGATGGCTTTACTCGCTACTATTGCCACCCACCACATTTGAAATAAAATTCAGCACATTTCTTCACCAACCATAAGTGGGGCCCACTCAATTCTAGAATTTTCCACCAAAATCAATTATAACCCTAATTTCGAATCGGACACCTCTTAAAATTCATAACAAATCATTCGTGCATTTTTAACGGTTCAAAATTTGTGGACATATACTCAACTTATGTATGTATAACATACCCAAAAATTACCACAATCCAACGGTCGGATTAAAAATTATAAACCCATTAATATATCTCAAAACCCCCGATTTAATTTTTAATACCTCCAACGGTAAAATCTTGATAAAACACCTCAACAATAATTTCTTCATTTATAACCACATAAATAAATCCATCATTTATATCCATATAAAATAAATATTTCTTTATCATATGAATCAATAATTAATTATTCACAAATAATATTACGTAATCACAATTATGACAACCAGTAGTTCAGGAAAGAGGGCTTTCAGATAAGGATTTCTCCTTCATCAAGCGCGCAATTAGGTGACCAAACCTCTCCTTGATGAACTTTCTAGACATTGCCAATAATGCTATCTAATAATATTATTCAAATAATATGAATTATTGATCCGATAATGGAGATAATGTGCGTTGACAATTATTGAACAACAATAATATAAAATATCAACGCAGCAATTATTGAATCAATAAAATAAAATATTGAGCAGTAAATCATTGTGAAAATTATTGAGTAGTGCCTTCTTACGTAAGGATCAATAATTCAACAATCATCATGCAATACCGTGTGCTTCTTTGTGCAAACCACGCCAGACATCGTATTTTAACCATAGGGTATTCCAACAATCTTAATTCAGTAATAACTACGCCGTTATTTTTAACCAACTTATATTTGTCGTTTTCTTCATCCAATCGCTTTCCGTTATGGGGGCCCACACATGGTCGGCTGCCCATTAAATACGAATATTCCCCGACGATCACGAATATTCCACGACCAAACGAATATTATTCACAACAATGAATATTTTATAACCACTTGCTTATTTTGAAATATTTGCGTATTTAACCCTTAACTATCCACATTAATCAAATCAACCCTTACTATTTCAAAATAATAAATAAAGGAAATTCCTTTTTATTTAAAAAATTTTCGGGGTCTTACAATTATTTTTATTTTATCTAGCTATATACTGAACTTTAGTTTGAACAACGTGTGTTCTTAATAGATGGTTAAATAAGCTCATGCAAGCCGGTACAAACTCATAAATTTCGGACCAAATTCAAACACTGAGACTGTTGTGGGTCTCAGCTTTTTAGTTTACCGAGCTTGCAGGTGTTCTTTCTGAGCATTATTGTGTCCGAAAAAAGTAGTCAAAAGGCTAATATTTGGTGTCTTTCAGAGGTGATGTGGCGAGAAAAAGCTTTGTCTCTTTTTGCAAAGTAGCATACAAAGCTTCACCATCTGTAATAATAAATTATTAAAATAACGGCTTCGTAGACATACAATTTATCTAGCTTAGAATAAAAAATTAAAATAAATTTTTTATAAAAAGCCTAAGACTTTATCTATAAAGCTTGGAATAAAAATTAAAATAATATTTTTTCATTGCTAAACAGACTCGAACTCATGACCTCAAGCTCCAAACCCTCGTATATGACCACCCCAAGAGCACCACGGGCCTAGTTGGCATATATTTTACCTTGGATTTGGATATATCTTAAAACATTCCATTTTCCCCCAAATTATATTTTTTCATTATTTTATTATAATTATTTGATTATTATTATTATTCTATTATTATTACGAATTGAGTATAAAGTCGCTAATTACATATTGTAGCTTATTATGTATTTTTATTATTTTATTACCATTATTATTATTATTATTATTATTATTATTATTATTATAAAGACTGTCTGGTGAATAAGTAGTCAAACATAATAATAAAGCACTATGGGAATAATAAAGGCTTATGTACTTTTCTCAAGTTATCTTCTTATCCTTCCATAGAATTTGCTCTCGGATATTAATTTCTCTTTTCACCTATTACTCATAATTTTTTTCATCTGGTTGCCCACTTTCACTTCGGAAAATCAAGTTGAAGTTCTGATCGAGCAAAATTATTCAGAGTTATTATTCGCAAGTAAGTTTTTCAAAATGTCATATAATACATTTGAATTTTTCAATGAAGTTGAAAGTAATAAATCTGAAATTGTTCCGTACGTTGGTCAATTATTTTGTAAGTTGGAAGAGGTTGAAAATTTTTATAGATCATATGCTCGTAAAAATGGATTTGAGATTAGAATTTCAACTAGTCATAAACATGCTAATACGAATGATATCAGATCTAGGATGTATGTATGTAAGAAAGCCGGTACACCAATTGTTGGCAAGAGTTTACCTGATGATGAAGATAATAGTAATAAAATAACTAGACAGAGAGACTCTATAGGATGAACAATGTGCAAAGCTAGAATATATGTTGTCCACAATAAGAAAGAAGACAATTGGCGTATTTCTACTGTTGAATTAGAGCACAATCATCACTTAGTGACCCCCTCCAAAGTAGATTTGATAGAGACACAAAAATATTACTCATGTTGCAAGAAATTTAATTGACACTTTAAATAAGTCCGATATTGGTCCTAGTAAGATGATGAATGTTTTGAGCACAATGGGAGGTGGGTTGCAAAATGTTCCTTTCTCTACTGCCAATGTTGAGAATGTGGTGCGAGATTTAAGGCGTGATTCTGCAGATGAAAATGATGCATAAGCTGTTGTCAATCATTTGAACAAACTTGCATCCGAAAGTGCCAGCAAATTTTTTTTCCTAGTGAAACCCGGTGAAAACAACCGCATAGCTTGTATTTTGTGGGTTGACGCCCGATCAAGGTTTATGTATCAACGGTGCGGAGATGTTATGACATTTGATAATACATACTGGACAAATAAGTATGGCATGCCATTTGTTCCATTTGCCGGGGTCAACCACCATTATCAGTCTATACTATTTGGATTTGCATTGTTAAGAGACGAGACAGAGGACACTTTCATTTGGGTATTACAGATATGGCTTGAAGCCATGGACTACAAGGCACCTACAACCATCATTACTGATCAAGACAGAGCCATGAGAAATGCTATTGCTACAGTATTTCCTTCTAGTTATCATTTATTGTGTTCTTGGCATATTAGCAATAAATTTCCTGAAAAATTGCATTATGTTTATTTTGAGCAACCATCGTTCAAAAATGATTTTAACAACTGTGTGTATAACTCATTATCCATCGAGGAATTTGAAGAGTGTTGGCATATTCTGATAAGTTCCTATGAATTGTATACCAATGAATGGCTTGGAAGTTTGTATGATGTACGACAGAAATGGATTTCAGCATATAGAAAGAGATATTTTTCCGCGGGAATGACTACCACTGGAAGAAGCGAGAGCATGAATGCCTTTTTTGATGAGTATGTTAATGCATCAACAGGTATGCTATATTTTGTACTACAGAGTCAAAAGGCTGTAGAAAGACAGTTTATGAGGAAGAGGAAAGCCGACTACATAACAAAACATCGTAAAAGGATTATGGTACTCGGTTCATCTTTAGAAGTTCATGCTGCACAAGTGTACACAAAAGAGATGTTTAGACGTTTCCAACGTCAGTTCGTCGATTCCATAAAATACAATGTTCATAAACTTAGCGAGTTGTGTGTCAATGATACTAAGGTTTATGCAGTGTATAATGCAGATGCAACTGAAAGTGGTGGAAGATATAAAGAAGTTGTCAACAATTGTCAACTGGGATCGATAACATGTAACTGCCAAATGTTTTCTCACTCTGGTGAATTATGCAGGCACATCTTGAGATATTTCATAGCAAAGAGTATTTCATAAATACCGAGCAACATGATCCTTCATCGGTGGACAAGAGAAGCGAACAAAAGCAATGGTGAAGGCTTACTCTTTAACTCCACATCTGCTGACTTTGAACAAAATCAAGCAATGCGCTATAATCATTTGATGAGTGATTACCAGGAGTTAGCGAGCAAAAGCGGCTTGCTTTCGATCCGAGGTTACAAAACCGTTCTTAAACCGAATGCACGAGGAAAAGAGTTGGTTGAAGATGATCCGGATGAGAATATTTCTGAAGCGGCGAGATAGCGACATTGATTACACAGTTGGAGATCTAAATCATGATATGGGATACGATAATGACGATGAAGATGCAGAGGTGGAAGTAGAAGAAGAGTTTTTGCCGCCTATTATTTCTCAGACAAGGGCCGCAAAAAATAATCTAGATTCAAGAGTGCACTCGAGAAAATCATTCCTTCTAAGCCTCATCGAAAATGTGCAATTTGTGACTTTGAAACCGACCACGATAAGCGAAATCACTATCGAGTGCTAGGGATTCCTGAGCCAAAAAAATAGGCATCGGTTGTATTAATCATGCTATATTTTTTTTATTTTATGAAAATGAACATGTAATATGTCTTATTCCTCTTAATGTTATGCAAAGATTACTAGTATTGATATAATCTGTACTTCTAATATTGATAATCATATTATTATTATAATAATACTTCACTACATTTATAAATTCGATAAGTAAATTAATTTCTGTAATGTCTTGAAAAATTATCATTATTACTTATTAGACTAATTGAACTAATTTTATTAATAATAAAATCATTGCTTAATATATAAAATTATTACTAATAATCATTGTTTAATAATAAAATTATTAATACTAATAATGCAAGATTTATAATGATCACTTTATAGTTTACCCAATTAATAATATAGATTTATATAAAAATAAATCGTAATATAATAATAATATATAGATTTTGGGGGATGGTGAAGTTTTAATATAAAGATATATCCTTGATTGAAATGAACAGCTAGGCCCGTGGTGCTCGGGTGGTCATATGACGAGGGTTTGGTGCTGGAGGTCGCTAGTTCGAATCTGTTTAGTAGCGAATAGTTGGATACTGTTAAATTTTATTTATTTATTTCCCAACAGTGACAGGCTGTACCGGCCGGATTTAATTTATTATTTTATTTTATTTTAATTTGCTGAGTCATAACATATAATGGAGAAAAGAAGAAAAATCAAAAATAAAAAAGGTAAGCCAAATCTAAGCCGTCTGCCGTGAAAAAAAAAAAAAGAAGAAAGAAGAAATAGTACAAATTTATATTAGGACGGATTATTTTAATAATAAATATTCATTTTTTATAACTATACTGACAATATAATTTTACGTGGGCCTCTTTTATTAAAATAGAAGCCGGTACAAGTATATAATTAGGCACAACAACATGTGCCGGCTTATCAAATATAAGATCTAATCTCAGCCTTCAAATCAATTTATCAATGGTCTAAAAAGGGGTTGTTGCACAGTTCTCATGGTAACCGACTGTTATGGAAGGTTCCCTATATATATATATATATATATATATGGATATGGATATGAGATACATGATCCCACTCCTAATAAATATCCTAAAATCCAAAGTAGCCTTGCCTTGGATTTGGGATCCCTACAACATTGCCCTGCTAAATCAACATTTTGTTTTGCACAACTTTTGGATTTTATGCTTTCTCCTCCTTGTCGTGCCCTTCATTACCCTCATGGTGATCTTTGGGAGTAAATTTCTCATTTATTACTCCCATGAATTTGAGCTTTCTAATACTTGATTTTAATCTAATTATGAAGTAGAACACATTGATACGTGGATTTATCTCAAATAATTAATGAAACCCACTATAATTTAAGCTCAAATTTTAACATATAAAACTTATACAAGAGAAAAGAGAGGGAGATAAAAGAAATTTATTTTCATTTCTTGTGTTTATAAGTTTTATATTAATGAAATTTTAGCTTAAAATAGTTTATTACTGTAATCCTCCAATCTCACATGGTAACATGTGAGATATTTGAATGTGTATATACAGACTAAATTACATAATTAAAACTTTCAGTTATAACCTTTTAGATGAGCCCATGATACAAGAAGATATTTTTATGACTATAATTTGATTCATATTTGAATTTGATCCAAGTTGTTATAATTACTAGGGTTAAGTTCAGATGACCACCTGGGGTTTGGGCGGTTTCCCACTTAACCACCTGTAGTTAGTAAAGCTACATTTAGACTCCTGACTTTTTGAGTTGAAGTGAAAAAGTGCTTTCCGTCTTAACTCCGTTACTTTATTTGGCTAAAGACTTAATTACCCTCACTTTAAAATACCCAGCTGTAAAATCATTTATAAAAACACCCAGTTGTTCATCTCTCTCTCTCTTTGTTTTTCTAACAAACAAAAAACTTCAATAATATCCACCGATCTTCAGTGATTATAATTCCAAGTTCAGTAAAGAAAACTTCAACAATCTCCACCGATCTTCGGTGATTATAATTCCAAATTCAATAAAGAAAATACAACCAAATTTGACATAAATCAAGAAAGAACTAAGAAAAGCAAATTCAATCCCAGCTAATCTAAACAACAAATGACGAAATGCATACATTTAACAACTGAGGGTAATCATTAATTACCCTCGAATTCACATCAAAATAAAAAAATTAAGAAGAACAAAATGCATACATTTACATCAAATCGAGCAATTCAAGAACTCTTCAAACTAAAACAAAATAAAAAAGAACATGTGTATACCAAATTACCAATCAAAAAACGAAAATAACAACTGAATTTGAACAACGAAATTCTGGGTTTCAACAATGTCACAATTTCATCAACATTCTCCCAAATGGGTCTAAATGGGTCTTCAAAATTAGAAGGAAATAAAGAAGAGGAAATCTTCAGGAACACAAGCACGAAAGCGCATCAGCCTTTCTTTCGGTGACTTTTAGTAATATAGAAGTTCTTGAAGAAGCCTGGCGTTTTCAAGCAAACATTTAGTAAACTGTTTTTGTAACATTAACACTGCGTATTGATTAAAAATTCATATAATTGTACAAACAGACAACCATTACGATGAATTTACTTACAAAGGGAGTTTGAGTTTCATTTATCGGGAATTTGAGTTTCATTCGTCGAATAAGAAAGAAAATGACCTTGGATTTTGTCCGATTCGCCATGGATCTATTGCTCAAGCGGAGATCATAGGAAAAGGTATTTCGTCTACTCGACATGTACACTTCCATCGCCATTAACTGGCCGGGGATTGAGTCGATCTTCTCGTTCGAATCAATCTCTGCTGTCCGATCTCAAGCCCTCAACACGCTGATTAAAATCGCCGACTCGATCAGAATAGAGATAACCGAGTTTGAGTCGTCGATTCAGAAGTCGCCAATCGCCGGAGCCGGAGCCGGCATTCATCATCTGAAATTAAGAATAAATCAGATCTGAAACGAATCCCTCACTCCTAACATCTCAAAACCAGAAAACCTCCAAGATCCGAACCCCAAAACCAAAACCCAAAACCTATCATCGCCACAAAATTTCGGGAAGGTTCCAACAAGAAGCAGCAGTGAACTAATTTTGTTGTTAGAAAAATGAAGATTTTGAAATTTGAAGGAGAAGAGGGAGTGGGTAAGATGGTCATCAGTCATGTGAGGAAGAGGCTGTGATGAAGAGGGAGTTTGGAAGAGTCTGGTTCAGACATTTTTGGGTGAGAAATGAGAGAGAGAGAGAGAGAGAGGAAGCATGGTTTGAGGAGTGAGAAATAAGAGAAGGGGGTATTTCGGACATTTACTAGTCTTTTT
This sequence comes from Panax quinquefolius, assembly GCA_020205615.1. Taxonomy (NCBI): domain Eukaryota; kingdom Viridiplantae; phylum Streptophyta; class Magnoliopsida; order Apiales; family Araliaceae; genus Panax; species Panax quinquefolius. The sequence goes on along the minus strand of CM035158.1, from coordinate 107,791,582 downwards.
TCATTGTTATAGTCCCTTTTCACGCGCTTTTGGCGTCTGATATACACGCACTGTTAAGTTGGATGGAAAATGTAACGTTTTCACTTTAACTCAAAAAGTCGGGAGTCTAAATGTAGCTTTACTTACTACAGGTGGTTAAGTGGGAAATCGCCCAAATCCCAGGTGATCATCTGAACTTAACCCTAATTACTATTTTACTCATACGAGATTACATTAGAAATAGTCATTTAATTCTCCAAAAAAATTGATAATTAACTCCTTTATTGTAAAACATAAGGAATAAAAAAAATTCACCAAATACAAATTTAAAAAATAAATAGCACAACAAAAGCATTCATTAAAACTTGTTTTTGAAGTCATCAATTTTTTTTTTCTCTTTAATAAGAAAAATATTTTATTTTAATACCCTATACTTAAAAAAAATAACAAAAATCACACAAATCAAGAGGTGGCACTCGCCCCCTTGTTCCCCCTCCTTGTCATTATGTTGTGGTTCGTTCCTCCGATGGAATTGTCTACAACAATAAGTCTAGGCAGACAGTTATTTTTGGACCGGTATAATTTTTATTTTATTTTTTGTTTTAAATTTTAAAAAATATATAGTATTTATTTTAATTGAAATTTTTATGAATCCAGTGATTTATATGTAATATGTATCCAAATTATACCTAAATTACTGGATTCATAAAAATTTCAATTAAAATAAATACTATACAATTTTTGAAAGTCAAAGCAAAAAAAAAACACCAAATTTTGGACTGGTCTAAAAAATCTGTCTGTGTAGAACTACTCTATCTACACACATATTTGAATTATTATGAATAAAATATTATGAAGATAGGAAACTGATAAATTCACAATATAAAATAATATTTTTATAATAAAATCGTCGTTATTAATTTTATAGTCTATAACGATATTTTTATTATAAAAATATCAAAAAATATTGTGAAAATATTAATTTCCTTAAGATAAAAACAATAGTGTATTAGTATTAGAGTAAAAACAATAATAATCTACTCCGTCATAATTGAAGGATTAAACATAATTGGAATGCGGTGTCATTCATACTTAATGGCGGTGTCATTCGTATTCCTGGCTGGCCCACTGGAAGGACATACGTAATGGAGTTTTAAGTAGGTTGACTTGGAGACATCGTCGCTCATCTCCGCCTTTTTTGAATCTCTGTTCAAACTAAACCTTTTTTTTTGGCACCAACTTTATAAATGTCGTTGTACAAACTAAAATATGAATTATTAATATAGACTAAACGATAGATATTAATTATTTCTTTTTACTAAAATATTTTAAATTTTTATAGATTTTGAAAATGACATATTTTTTTATAGATAGATTTTGAAAATGACAAGGTCATAGGGAAAGATCCTATGGCACATCTCAATTTTCAAGAAGGTCAATCCACAAGTCGGCCACCTTTGTTGCTCGGAAATGAAAACTTCAACCTTTGGAAGTTTAGAATGATGATTTATCTCAAACGAGACCCGTGGGAATGGTGGGTTGTTGAGAGTGGCCCTGTCATTCCAAGACATGATGATGGAAAACCGAAGACTCTCATGGAAATGGATTCAAATGAATCATATATGTTTTCCTACAACTCAAGAGCCATGAACACGCTGCTAAGTGGGATGATTCAAGCTGAAATTGACAAAGTTTCTGCATGCACCACTGCTAAAGAAATATGGGATACAATCATCATGAGCCATGAGGGAACTACAAAGGTAAAAGAAGTCAAATTAAGTTTACTAATGCAAGAATGTGAATTTTTCAGGTTAGAGAAGAATGAATCCATCAAAGAAGCTCAAGCTAGATTCCTCACTCTCATGAACTCTCTAAGCATGCTCGGCCGGAAAATTGATCAAAGGGAGATAAATAGAAAGATACTTAGAGTCATGCCCAAACGGTTCGCACCAAAAGTTACAACTCTTCAAGACTCAACTACAATAAGTTCGATGGAAACTCTAACTTTGTTTGGAGAGCTTGAAGAATTCGAAAATCAGCTAAAGAGGTATGATGAAGAGGATGAAGCACCAATAAAGAAAACATTGGCACTTCAAGTCGAGAGCAACAATGAAAGTGATCATGAAGATCTTGATGAAGAAATTGAAATGATCTCAAGAAAACTCGAGAGACTACTACAAAGGAAGAAACAAAGGAAAAATCAAAAAGGTAGCTCAACTCCAGTGAGCAAGTCCGAAACGAAACAAGAAGAAGAAAATGTTCAACTCTGTTTCATGGGACTAGAAGATGATGATCAACTTGAGGTAACAAATTTTCATAAAGCTTTTGAAATATCTATGCCTGATTATATTGCTTTACAAAATGAAAATCAACAGCTCAAAAAGAAAAGTGCTTATTTTAAGAATTGTGTAGATGAGCTAATAAATGAAGTTAAGTCGCTTATTAAAGACAGAAAAGAAAATGAATATCTTAAAAATGAAAATGAAGTGTTAAAAGAAAATTTGAAAATGAGAGATGCATGCATAGATGCTTTTAATGATGGAAAAATGATGAATGTTCAACATGATGATAATATAACAAATGCAGAAATAACATCTTTAAAAAATGATCTTGCTAAATTTGTGCAAGGAGAAGAGCACCTAAATGTTATGTTAGGGGCACAAAGGTCTAGTCTTGATAAACAAGGAATTGGGTATAATCCTATGAAAAATGTGAAAAATAGAACTAATGATAATATTAGAATGATTAATAGTAAACCAAGGTTTAAACCACTTTATTGTTCACCGTTTGTTACTTGTAGAAAATGTGGTTTTAAATGTCATTTTGATTCTAATTTTAATAAAATTAGAATAAAACAAATTTGGGTAAAGAAATGTGATTTATATGCTAGTAACCCAAAAGGACCCAAGAAGATTTGGGTACCAAAAAGGTAGAGACTATTTGTTCATTTTGTAGATGTCTCAAGGTCAAAAAGGAGACGAATAATAGTTATCTATAAATTATTTGGCGAAATCTGTAAGTACTTCATATTGTTTTTTAAATAATGTTTTAATTAGATATATGGATTTTCTAACACAAGGGTTCATAATATTATTTATTCTAAAGTTTTTATTGTGCTAAATGTTTCATATTTAATACACTTGACAATCACGATGAGGAATCTGTATTTGTAATTTTTTTTGAACTTAACCGTGATCTATCAAAGGAAGAGAATGAGTATTCTGTAGGAAAAAGTAATCTGGAACGTGGAAATTAAATAGCAGAATCTGGACAACCTAAACCGGTCGAATCCAGGAAGGAAAGGCAATTTGAAAATCAGGACGGTCGATTCGGTCAGCTTTTAGTTGAAAACTTAGATATCAGACACAAAAAAAGCAGATGACCCGGACCGTCCGATTTAGAAGAAAAATCAGATACATAATTTGATATATCACAGTTTGAATATAACGAACAGATGACCACTGCCAAGCTTCCTAGATCATCTTGAACTGTAAGAAATTATCCCAAATTTGATTATAGGTGACCGCCACATTGGATGATCAAAAGAAGTGTTTTTGAAGAAATTTGATTATGAAGATCCAAAATCGAAAACTTCAGAGCACATCTAGAAAGCATACTATTGGTAACAAAAATGTTGATATATAGATAACAAATCACAAAGGTATGATCGTATTGTTTACTTGCTATATGTGATTTTATTATAAACTTGCTCCAATGATATTCTTTATCTTTGAACTTATTCTTTTAATATTGACAAATGGGGTGAGATAACTATTTAGCTAAATTGATATGAATTAATTTTTGTTGATGACAAAAGGGGAGAGATATTTGGGTAATGATGATTATGTGTTAATCAACTTGTGCTTAATGATTTCTTTTTGATAATGACAAAGGGGGAGAGATATTTGGTATTTGAAATTTGAATTGACTGGGTATTCATATTGACTTAATATGCATAAATTTAGGGGGAGCCTTATAGATAGGGGGAGCATATAAAGTTAAAAGATAATATATTGTCATCATCAAAAAGGGGGAGAATGTTAGTATTTATACTTTGTGGTTTTAATGATGACAATGCTTATATGGGCTTAATTGATTTTATTTTGGCTTATAATTTAACTGGGTCATGTTATTCAAATAATTTTATGCATATTAATTAGATGATATATAATAGTGTGCACGGGTTATTGCATGGATTAATTACTTTGTCTCCTAGCTCACGAAAGTTAATGCAGTATTGGAGTAAGTAAATCAAGGTGGTTATTTTGGTCACATGCCTTAAATTTTATATATAGAATATATATATATATATATATATATATATATATATATATATATATATATATATATATGTTTATATCCAATCTCGATATGCTTTAAAGACTAATTCAAATTGGAGTAATTTAAGGAGATTGGAAATCTGTTTAATATTCCTTAAATTTCTCATATTTTATTGTGGGGTTATATCCTTCCAATATATATATGTTATTTGTTATATATATATTGAGCTACCAATTTAAATGTATTTGGGAGATTTTCTAGGAATTGGTATTTTAAGGACTCTTATTCAAGTTGGAACAACAATTATTTTTTGGAGTCTTGCTAACAACAGTTGCTATTTTGAAGGAAACATGTTAACTGTCAAATAGGACTCTTTCAGCTAGTCTTTATATTTTATTTGACTACTTTCCTTATCTACTGAGGCTGTTATTCATCTCCTATTAACAAGTAAAATAGCCGTTGCTGGAAGAATTGGTACGTTGCATGAAATAGCCGTTGGTCTCTTCTTTATATATATACTGTTTACACGGTTTCATGAAGAACACAAGACTACTGAACAGAAACTCTTCAAGCTATCCAAGATACACATCAATTATCATATCATTCTATTAGTCTTGGTTTACAGTGTTCGTGTATTCCTTATTTCATATATATTGTAAACATAGTACAAGTCTAGGTTGGCTTGGGGTTTTTATTTTAGTAATATTCAGTCTGTACAACGAAGGTATCAAAGTCTCAGAGGTGAGAGGTGTTGCAGAGGTGCAAAGGAGGCAGAGGTGTCCAATCGATCGTCGTTGTAACAGGGAGTTTTATTGTCTTTGTAATTGCTGAATATTATTTTAATAAAGTGAGTCTCCAATCCTAGTTGAGATTGGACGTGGATTAGGCCACTAGAGTAGAGGATAGGGGCTGAACCACGTAAAAAATCTCGGTGTGATTTTCTATTATTTTGCTTCTGTTTTTTTTTTGGCTTCAATATTCTGCAGTTTCTGTTTACGTCGAAAAAGTTTTACACTAATACGGACATGTATTAGCTGTCCGTTTATAACAAAGTATATAACTAATACTGAGACGTGGTTAGACCGTAGATTCTGATCTGCTATAGTAAACTTTGAAAATTGGCCGCTGTAGATCACTTCTAAGTATTTACACCTATTCACCCCCGCTCTAGGTGTGCTTAATTACAGAATTACAATATGACCCTCCAAGAGTCTCATTTGAATTTTGGCCTTTTTTTTTACTCATAATAAGTTTTGCCTATTTTGGGACAAAAGGCAGTTTTTGTGTGGAATTGAGAAGAAATTTTACCTATAGTCCTATACTCTGCTTAATATTTTTCAATTAGTTTTTTTTCTTAAAAAATATTTGAGTATGAGTAAAAAAAAGTATTTGAAAGTATTTATATGAAAGTGTGTTGTAGGAAACAGGAAAAGAAGTCAAAAGTAAAGTATTGCACTCTCTTGTAGAAGAAGGGAGTCTGACTGCAACAAGTTTCAAGATGTCAAATTTAGATGGTAAACTTGAAACATAGTAATAATTTATACTCTACTATGTAAGGGGAATATTTACTTCTAAAATTGATAGAGGGAGTTCGCACTCACTTGACTAGGTATCATTGGGCTAACTTTGATGAAGAGACTACCAAAACTTTGATGAAGAGGTTAAACTTATAACTCAAGAGGACTGATTTTATTTGAAATTCTTACTGTAAAAAATACTTTTACTTCATTGATATATTTAGAACCTTAGTTTGTTGGAATTTCTGTCATGAAAATATTAGTTAGTCTTAATTAGTGTGAAATGTAGTAGTACTAGTGATTCAGCAAAAGAGTAACAATACTGCAGTAGAGTTCCAAGTTACTTAAAGTTAGCTGGCCTTAGGTAAAGGTCTATAAAGTGTCTGGTGCCTGCATAAATTGGATATGGATGATTGTGTTTTGTATGTTCTCATGTTCTGTACTTCTGTTAAATATGCAGGGATCGTAAACAATAATTTAGTCTATCCTTTGCAGGGATTGAAAACTGCCATCATCGAGGGTGATGTGGTTGGGGGAACCTGTGTAAATCGGGGATGTGTCCCTTCCAAAGCACTTCTTGCTGTAAGCGGCCGTATGCGAGAGCTTCAGAATGAACACCATATGAAGGCTTTTGGTTTACAGGTACTTCCCATTCTTGGGTGCCAAAACTTGTAATAATTCTCAAAACCTCATTCATTTTGTGGGCTTGTTATTATCTTTTGCTGCAATTTTTGGGTGTACAAAAACCTCGTGATGAATATAGGAGGAATCATACATATCTTTTGTACCTGTCAAATTATCAGGCTTCTTTAAATTTTAGTTTCTGAATTCAATTCTCTACGATAATCTCTTTTGCTATTACTCTATATAGTGAGTTGTATTTTTATATATCCTAATTCGATTTTTTTGAGCCGTGCATACATATAAAGAAGACCTTTTGCATTTTGAGCCTAGAGATGCAATGCAGCTCTTGCTATTTAGTTTTCTGGTAGCTTGTCATTCATAATACACAGCTTCAAAATCGTGAGCACAAAAGGTACAAATGAAGGCTTATTAGTTACTAAGCAATATTCAATTTTAACTACTACATTGTTTATTTTCTATATAAACAGGTAATTGGCTGCATTTTGTAGCCTCAAACACGTGAACATAAAAAATTAACTTGTTGAATTTGTTTTAGATAATAATAATTCTCATATATTGCGAATGAATGTAGTATGCACACAAGCCAATAATGTTTGATGATAAAGCATATATTTTGTAATAATTTTATTCATTTATTAATAAAAGAATTGTTTAATTAAAAGTTTTTAATTTATCTACATGGTGCTGTTTTATAATATGTGATAAACCCATAGTTTTGAGCAATTCTTTTAGAATCATGATGATGATCATGCTAATGAGATCTAAATTCTTAGATAGCTCACAAACTAAAATTGTTCCCAATCGTTGGATTACTAAAAAGGGGATTAGTGAATCCGGATAGATCGAAGACATACGTTCTTTGCTTCATTGGATGAGGATGATTGATCTCATGATCATTTGTGTGGAGACATTAAAGCAAAGTATGTAGGTGCTTATTGGAGAATAAGTTCATTTGAGCGATTGTGCCATTAAGGAATACCTAATGGAGTTTTACTTGTCTGTCAATAGGAATTCGTGTAGTGATAGTAGTACAAGTGATTCTTAGACTTGAGATCATCAAAGTATCTTGTGTATGATGAGTTATACTTTGACATGTCCCTTAAGACCCTTAGGGTATATCAAAGGGTATGCTTGAGTATAATAAGTTGTACATGGAGATAATGAATGATCAACAAAGAATCTACCGCTTCTAGTAAAAGAAGATAAATGTCTTGTGTGATTCGATAAATGACAAGTCATTAGTCCTTGGACAAGGCAGAATGAAATTAGAAAGGAGTTTTTAATTTGCATTATTTGGAGTTGTGTGCATTCAAGAATCGAAATACATATAATTAAATAAAATAAGACTTGACAGTAATTCCATGTCTTATATTTAATTGGAAAATTGTATGGTGGAAGGATTGAATTGTACGGTAACTATTTACTCAAATGTTCTTTTATGATTAATGTTGAAATCTATATTATCTGGAAAGTTGTTGATCTTTAAGGAGGCTTATCCTTATTGTAGAATAAATGTTATTTATTTAAATGAATTAATAGTTTAATTTATTTATTTAAATAAGATTAGAATTGTTCTAATTGATTTATTCACAATCGGTTTAATATGGAGAACCTAAAGGGTCACACAATAAAAGGAATCATATTTATTTAAGAAGTAAATGACATAATCGTAATAATAAGTTAAGTGTATTTAATTTAATCTATGGTGATAGAATAAATTAAATAGCTTAATATTATTATTTAATATTTTGGAAATATTAAATATAAATTAATAAGAGGGTCTTATTATTATTATTATTATTATTATTATTATTATTACTATTATTATTTAATTCCTAAAGGAGTTTGGGAATTAATTAATAAAAGTACTCTCATATATTTCTAATAAGATTAGGAGGCTAATTAATTAAAAGAGTTTAATTAATTATTCCTAATAAGATTGGGAGCCTAATTAATTAAAGGAATTTGATTAATTAAAATAAAACTCAATTCCTTAATTGTAAGGAGGGTTGCCTACATCTATAAATAAGAGGAGTCTTATTATGTGTGAGGGTTGATTTTTTTCACATCACACGTGAATAACAACTCCCAAGAGTTGGGAGAGTACACCTTTTCTATAGAGATAAAAAAACTAGGATTTTACTAAACACCCATCTTCTTGAATACTTCTTCTTTCTTGGTGGATCACCTCTAGAGGCCATACACTTGGGTGACTAACGTTGATCAAAAGAAGGAATCAAACCCGGTGGTTTCAAACTGAACGTGAAAAAGATTTGGAGGTAAACTTGTACCTGAGGAAGCTCGAATCTTCAAGGGTATAATTCTTGTTCTTCATCTTTTTGTTTAATTAATAATTGTGCATCCGGGTATATGGTTTGTAAAAATTTAAAACTCTAATTTTCCATGCATCCGTTGTACTTTGAGACAATTTGATTGTGTACATGAATCTTATAAACCTAACAGCGAATACCTGTAGAACATATTATGTTTCTCTTTATTTATTTTATTTATATATTACATCACTTCCTTTCTGCAATGGAAGGTTGACATCTTAAAAATATTATGTTCATGAGGAAGTCCTCTACTACAAGTTTCTATAAGGACTACTGAAAATATTACACTTCTTTCCAACTGATATTAGGGTGTACCAACATGTCATACATAGTCTTGTTCTTTTTACCACACATTAAGAAAAAATCCAAGTCGTGCAGTCTCTGCCTGTGATTCAAAAACCTTATTAGATCAAAGCATATGCACTTCTCATAGATGGAGATGCTTTGATCAGGTTGGCAAGTTGTGGCAGACTTAAAGAAAATTTGAATTATTGTTGCTTATTACTTTCAAAACATTATACAATATCCATACTCCCTTCTTTTCTTCCCCTGTTTGATTCCTTATATTCTAATCATATTGTGGTTGAAGATTAAGCACATAATATTGTTCTTTACATTTTATAATTCATCACAGGTTGCAGCTGCAGGGTATGACAGACAGGCAGTTGCTGATCATGCAAATAATCTTGCTTCCAAAATTCGAAATAACTTGACCAATTCCATGAAAGCTCTTGGTGTGGATATATTGACAGGTGTTGGTACAGTTGTGGTACGTTGCACATGCTGACCTTTTGTTCCTCTGAATTCATATTTGTAAATATATGAAATGGATTTGACATATTACAGTTCATTTTTTGCTTATGGTTCGTACTGATTGTAACTAATCAGAAATGACTTTCTGTATGCATTCAGGGTCCACAAAAGGTGAAATATGGAAAAGCTGGACTCCCTGATACTACAATAACAGTGAAAGACATAATTATTGCAACAGGTTCTGTACCCTTCGTCCCTAAGGGAGTTGAAGTTGATGGTAAGTGCTTGTTTCTTAGTCCATCAGCTGTCATCATGAGTTTTTAGTTAAACTGCTCAAGGCATGGTCAATTCAGAAAGCCCTTTCTAAACTTTTCTGTGTTGGCTAACCCGCTTAAGAAGCATCATACTAAATTTGCAGCATTGTTAAAAAATTACAAAATTGGCTCAGTTTTTCAGATATAAATTCTCTTCATTTTTAGGAGTGTCATTAGTTCTAAAGTACTAAGAAATGTTGATGTTCAAATCCTGTATTTGATAGGAAAACAAATTCAACAGCTATTACAATGAGATGGTTGAAAAGATTCCGTGAGATCGTTTTAAGTTTGCAAAATGTTAAGATATACCCTTACTTTCTCAATGAAGTGTAATTGCCTAGGAGTAATCAGAATTTTCAGAACTTGGCATAGATTGTTGGAGATTTTTTCATATGCAGTGAACATTTGAGGTTCCTGCACTATTATATTGAGAATTTTGAATATGGGTGAATCAAAAATAAGAACACAAAAATGTTTCCATCTTTTGCTGAGGACTTGGGTACATTTTCTTAACATTGCCTTCGTTTAATTTAATCTATTGTGTTCTTACTCGTTATACTACTGAATCCTGCAGGTAAGACTGTAATAACCAGTGATCATGCACTCAAACTGGAATCCGTTCCTGAGTGGATAGTTATTGTTGGAAGTGGTTACATTGGTCTTGAATTCAGTGATGTGTATACAGCACTTGGAAGTGAGGTAGGCATCATATATCATTTCTAAGATATGTCATTTAAAGTTAAATTCTTTTTCTGAGCTTAAATAGCTTATGCTTGGAAGGGAACAAATTTTGGTGATAACTTTCCCTCTTCCACCAATTGTTAACTTATATTAAGTTTTGGATAAAGCAATGTGAAAAATGCTTCTTCTTGAAACATGTTCTGTTTTTTAAGATTTGTCTTTGTCACATTAATTTCTCCCTCTCAGGCCCCTCCTTCTCAATAGATGGTACTTTTCTCTATGACATTTCAGATGGACTAAATCCATTTCACAAGCTGACTAAAGCATTATTTCACAGGTTACTTTTGTTGAAGCTCTTGATCAACTAATCCTGGTTTTGATCCTGAGATTGGAAAATTGGCTCAGAGGGTTCTTATAAATCCTCGAAAAATTGATTACCATACAGGCGTATTTGCAAGCAAGGTACTTTGTTATTCGTCACTTCTATGAATTTGCACAGCATTTTAACAAAATCTAGCTCAATATTTTAATTGTTCATTTTAACAGATTACCCCAGCAAAGGATGGTAAACCTGTAATAATTGAGCTTACTGATGCAAAGACAAAGGAACCAAAGGATACCTTGGAGGTGAGTTGTGACCATTGATGTTAAGGAGATAATTAAATAGATCCTGAAAATCCGTGTATTCATTACTTGGGGATTGGATGAAGTGATGTCTTGCATTAGATGTGGCATATTTTTTCTAGATAAATAAACAGTAGGGTGACTTTGTTTCAATATGAACTATAAAAGAAACCAAGTTGTAGTTTACTTTATCCCAGTTCGGCTTTATTTCTGATAACACTCATCGTACAAAACTTTGAGGAGGTAGCTCGCTTTATATTTTTGGTGCTCGACTGATTATAGAATAACAAATAGAGCCCTTACATATATCTTCATTTTGCTGATATTTATATGATGTGCGTGACTAGTTTTTAAATTTTATTGTTAATATTAAAGTAAAATCAATTCTTCATTTCTCATATGGGTTAACTCTAGCCATATTGTCATAAAATATGATTAATTGTAGCTCTCTATTTTAATTTTATTATTGGCTATGATCAAATGACTGGTATTCGCATGTTGTAGAGGCCTGAGAGACTTGTATGCAAGCTAAATGCATGAAATCTCAATACATTTCTACAAAGACTAAAAGTGATAGATGGGTAGCTAATGCATAATGGATTTTGTTTGGGACCTTTGGGAAACTTACCAAATAAGTACCAACTGAATATAGTGCTTTAGGTTTTAGAAATGTTTTAACTTGCTCTCCAATAAATGGGAGCTGTTATCGTTGCCTGCTAATGATAATTATGAGTAAGAGAGCTATCCAAGAGAACCCTAGAATCATTATCTTTTGATATTATTGTCTTTTTTAGTATGGTGCTTTTGATATGTTGTCATCTTATTCCTCTTGCATCCCTTAATTCAATATAGGTTGATGCTGCCCTCATTGCAACTGGAAGGGCTCCATTCACGAAAGGGCTTGGCTTGGAAAATGCAAGTAAACTTGGATGACAATTTGTATAGTCTCGTATCCAAGATTAAATTTAACAAATTCTAAGATTCATTATCTTGCTGTTCTTCGTTTATTTGCAGATTAATGTAGAAACTCAACGTGGATTCATTCCAGTTGATGAACGCATGCAAGTGCTTGATGCAAATGGGAAATTGGTAGATTATGACCTTTCGCTTCTTTTAATTGCCTCATAAATCTAGTATTCTATATCTGTATGGGTGTGTGTCTTTCACTGACACTAGTCTCTAATTATTAATTAGGTCCCTCACTTGAATTGCATTGGTGATGCAAACGGGAAGCTGATGCTTGCTCATGCAGCAAGTGCACAAGGAATCTCCGGTAGTCTCACTTTCCATCAAGCATACCTTAATTTTTTTGTAAATTTATGATTTAGTAGTACACGACACCTGGAGTTGCCTTCTTGATATAGTTGTTGAGCAAGTTACTGGGAAGGACCATGTTCTGAATCATCTAAGCATCCCAGCAGCGTGTTTCACTCATCCAGAAATCAGCATGGTTGGATTAACAGAGGTATGTTTCTGCATTGTCGTACATGTACCAATTAATAAGTTCCCTCCCCCTTTGCTCACCACCACTGCCGGATGCTCTCTATAACAATTTTAATATAGGCTGAATATGTTAACAAAATTCAACTAAACAACTAAAGAATCTTGTTAGTCACTTTAGTTTCATAAATTTGCATGAGGTATACAAGGTAAAATGGGCCAGTTATAAGTTAAGACAATGTTTGTCTAGGAGCATCATTCAGCTGATCTTTGAATCTAATTAAATGCCTTGGTAACTTTGTTCTTTAGTATCATTCTATTGGCTTGTAAAGTGTCCACTTTTTTCTTTTTGCTAGCCAAAGTATTTAAATCCGAATTTGTAGATATCTAGTAAAGTATCTTTCCAGGGTGGGGAAGAGGAAGGGTGATTTAGTTAATATGCTCCTAGGGATCATAGAACATTATATTATTATAGATGGGATCTAAGTTCATTTAAATGTTTGCTAAATCATTTTTTATGTAAACCAACAGCAATAATTGATCGATTACCTATTTATTGAAACTTAGAGAGAGATAAATATATCTTTACCCTAATGTTACATGGACTTGAGATCCTTGTGGAAGTGTTCGACACTCGATTCTCCATTATTTCAAAACATTTTTCACGAATTTCCAACTGCCCACACCCACACCCATTTCAACTCATGTTGACACGGGTACTTCTATAGTTGTCACGACGCCACAGTGAGACATGGCGGTAGCCGACCGTCAGGACGCCTAGGCGACAAGGCAACCGTCATGGCGACAAGTCGTTTACAATGTGCAATTAATATATTATTTATTTTACTTCACAAGTATATTAAACAATAAAATTTTAACCCAAAACATAACACTATGGAATACCATTAAAAACACAATTATGTAAATACTTTGCATTTAGCAATAACAAATCATTCATCAAAATATTACCTATTTTTATTTTTACTTTTGAATACATTACTTTTGGTCTATAAGTATATAAACAATCCACTATTCACTGTCCAAAATGTAACCACCCAGGTTTAAAAAAAACACATGTAGGTTATTTCATTTACCAAGACTTCCAAATAATGTCAAAATATATCTCGGTTCCAAAAAGATAAAGAAATAATTATTTAGCACTCTTTCATATTATTTAATACTTGTTCATATTACAAGTTCAGGTCTATGCATGTGTAAAGTTCATAAATTTTAATTAAAGATAAACACCACCCACTGTCCAAAACAACATATTTTAATCAAAGATAAACAATACCCAACTTCACTGTTCACATAATCAGACAAAGGCCACAAAGGGTCTGGCCTGAGTAAGAGACCTATTTAAGTGCAATAACTACTGACTAAACATCAAAACCCAAACAAGAATATTCATCCAAATCCCAAACAGATGATGAGAGGAAGAAAAGTAGCAAGAAAAAAGAAACAAACATAGAGAGGGAAGAAGTTTGCCAATGATGAATAAAGAAGAAGTCGCCTGGGATGAGTAAAGAAGAAGTGGCATGCGATAGGGCTACGATAGGCTGCAATGGTCGAAGGAGTCGAACTCCAAAGAAGTTGTAAAGGAGGTAGTAACTCGATCTATCTTTTTGTTTTAGGTTTTCTGATTTTCCCCCTTTAGTCCCTTTGTTTTAATTGATGGGTCAATGGGTCATGCCCATGGGTTATGGGTAAATGGTTTAAAACTTAACTTGGGCCAGAGCTGCTAAGGTGTGCGCCTTGGCAGCTCGGCGTCTCAAGGCGTCGCCTAGGCGACCACATGCGACGCCGAGCTGCCAAGGTACGCCTTTACAACTATTCCTCATGTAAACCCTCACCGTGCCCTTCTCTCCATCGCCTGGACGCCGTGACAATTATTTCAGGATATAGGAACCATTTTTAAATTGGGAGTTGGAGGCGGTGGACAGCGGTTTCCTTTTTAGACTTGCTTTATGGAGTGCAATTGCATCAAGGACAAGGGAGCTCAATGAAATGTGAAGGAAATGAAAGTGGTAAAGTTTCAGTCAAAAATTTTCTAAGATTTTATCAGGCATCCAGCAGAATGGTTTTTCCATGGAAGGTAATTCGGAAATCTTTAGTCCCAATTATGAAAGCATTTTTTGGGTGGATTGTATCTAAGGGTGCTATTCTTATTGTTGATAACTGGAAAAAGAGGGTAGATTTTGTTAGGGTGGCAGGAGATAACTTTGATCCTTTGCTTATTTAGTGTTCTTTTTTGAGTAAGCTATGGAAATACTAGTCATTGCTTTTTGGAATTTCATGGGTTTAGAGTGGAGAGGCATTTAAGGAGGAGGTGGGAGATGGTGTCTGCATTATGTGCTCCCTATGGACTTATTGAGGGTGAGAAATCAGATGTGTTTTGTGCGGAGGGAAGATGCAGTTTGTAAACTTAGATCCCTTGATGCTTTGTATGCTTTTCTTATGGTTGAATGGTGTTTGGCCATAGAGTTCTATTCTTTTTATTGAGGAGTATGTGGTAGGATAATTTTTAAGAAAAGAAGTATTACACCAGCAGGTTTGAAATATACTTCTAATAAAAACTCCTACACTTCGTTCAATGATACTCAACTTAGGACCTTGAAATAGCATTAATATTTCTCATTGAAGTTTTTTGACAATAGAATACTAAACTACTGTTGCCCCATTTTCCCTACTCTCATCTTTAGAAAGGTTTTTAATTTGAGCAAATGAAATTTAGGCTTTCTATGTTCTAGACTTCCACTATTGAGCAGAAAAGTTAACAGGTTACAACTTATTACTATCAGGGGTGGCGGAGTGTTCAAAGAAGCCACTAAACAGTATTTAGTAATTTAAAATAAGATAATCAAAGATTATTATATCCTAGAGTAGAATCTCTCATCTTACCCTGAACCAAACTCAACAAGAAAAATGATGTGTGACAGCAATGACGCAACAATTTTAACTGCCAAAATTAAACTCAGCAAATACATTAATTTTAAGTCTACGGAAAGAGAGCTACCACTGCTGTTGATGACATAGACACTGACAAATATTCCCTCAGACACTTACCCTCCGGATAACTGCAAAAATCACGTGTTAAAGTGATCAACAGTTGGCTTTTTAAGTCTTTAACAGCTGACTATAAACAGCCAACTATCTCCATAGCTCTTCTATATTGACTATTGATGTAATATCTGGTTCATACCTCTCAGCTTATTATTTGAAGTCTGGTTACAATTTAATTGTAGTGGGACATTCAATTGTTGACTAATCTCTTAGTGGTATAATGACTGAAGCTAGTGACTCTCATTCTACTGTAACAATTAGTAGTAATGTTAGAGGAAGCCAGTCAAGTCACCATGGGCTTAATTCTTCCTTACAACTTAGTCCCATTAAATTGGATGGTACAAATCATTTGACTTGGTCTGAAGCATCTTTATTATCAATTAAGGCTAACAAAATGCAGAGTTTTATTAATAGCAAGTCTACAAAACCTGCTGAAACGGATCTGACATATGATGATTGGGATTCCGATATCTCCATGGTTAAGACTTGGTTATATAACCCTATGGAACCTCATATTCGTAAGAGTTATTTGTTCTTGCCAATAGCTTTTCACATTTGGACCATAGTTGCTCAAACTTATGCTCATTCTTTCTAGTAATGTGTCAAAAAAGTTTAAACTTCGCAAAAGTGTGCGGTAGACATTACAAAAAGAGAAAACAGTTGCTCAGTATTACTATGAGATTACAACATTATGGAAAGAGTTAGATCATTATACAATTTACCCTGCTCACTGTACCATAGATGTAGAGGCTTATCGAAAGCCTATGGAAGAGGATCGAGTTATTGATTTTCTTGTTGGCCTCACTATGGATTATGATCAAATACGGGCACTGCTAATAGGGCAAGACCCTTTCCCTTCGCTTCAGGATGCTCATGCTTGTGTTTAGCGTGAGGAGAGTCGCCGACATGCTATGGTCCAAACTTCAACCGATCACTCTGCCTTAGTTGTGGTTAAACCTTCCAATTTTGTCTCTAAGGATTGGAAGGATAGTCTTTTTTGCGACTATTGTGAAACACCCATGCACACTAAGGAGACTTGTTTCAAACTTCATGGAAAGCCAAGACGTGGTCGTGGTCGTGGTCGTGGTCGTGGTCCTCGAAGTCATGGAGGTGGTCGTGGTTCTAGTGTTTATATGGTTTGAGTCTGCATCATTTGCAGTGCTACATATCCCTACTACTCCTAGCACAGACCCAACAACAAGCCCACTTTCTCTCCAAGAAATTGCTAGCCTTCGACAGATAATGAACCGCATAGATGCTAGTTCAGCCTCATCTAACTCCTCCCATTTTGCATATTCAGGTATATCACCTTCCATTGTTACATCTTGTTCTTGGATCATTGTCTCCAGAGCATCTGAACACATGCCTGGTTCGGTTGATTTGTTTAACACTTACCAGCCTAGTTTAAGTAAGGCCACTGTTCGAGTTGCTGATGGCTCTCTTGCCCCTATCCATGGGCATGTACCCTCTTTTACTGTTAATTTGTTATTTGTCCAGCGTCTCATTGAGTCTCTCCAGTGTTCCGTAATATTTTTCCTTCTCATTGTATTTTCCAGGACCTGGCTACCGGACAGATGATTAGTAGTGGTAAGGTGATGTGTTAAAAATATGTACTGCAAGTGCACAGTGTCTAATTGAAGAACTGGCAAGTACAGGTCGAACCCACAGAGATTAGATTAATTTTAATGTTTCCTTAATATTTATTTTAGGCGAATTAGAAATAATGATTGAGAATTAATTAACTAGAATATGAAAACAATTAATGAGAAAACAATCTAGGAATCTGAATCCACTAAATAATAAACATAACATATAATTCAATCTCTTCTATTTTTATAACTCAAATTATGATTTTGATCTTTTTTCCCTTTAATTTCGTAATTTACAATTAATGTGGGCAAGCATAGATTATGAAAATTTAAGGATTAACTATAACTCATCAAAACTTCTTTGAGTAAGCATAGATTATGAAAAACTCATATCTTAACAATAATCTATCAAAACCTCTTAATTAATTTAAAATCACATAAGAACTATAAAACGAAGGTATTTCAATAACGAAACATGAAGGTGAAATCAATTAAACATAAAAGCATAATTAATAAAAGAGATGAAAAAAATTATCACGAATAATTATTTAATTTCATCTTCATCCTAGATTAAAGAAATTAACTAGACATGAAAATAAATAAATTAATTAAAATAAAGAAGAAGTAGAAGATTGAAAATAAATAAGAAAACTCCCTTTATTCACGATCCTCCAACAAGCGTACAATGAAACGTAATTTAATTTACTCCTTCTCCTAACCTAAAGTAATACAATACCTAATACCTTTCTCTCTAAAACAAGAGACCTATTTATAGGGAAAATAACTTTGAACCCTAATTTAGATTCATTAAATTTGGACACTTTTGTTCCCTTTCCATGTAGGATTCAACTTCCTAGTGGCAATCAACTTCTCAAAAAGATCTTCTAGATAGACTTTCCTTTCTCTTGTTGGATTTGACTTGCACACCAAGATTGTTCCACCTTTTTCCTTTTCCTTGTAGGATTCTTCTTGGACATTCTTTATATGAATAAAAGCATTAAATATCGCTTGATCACCAAGATTTTGACTTTATTGCAACAAATATTAAATCCTACAAAATAAAATAAAACATATTAATTTAATAAACTAATATAATTAAAAGGACAAAATTAGGGATAATAAAATGTATGAATTACGTGTCTATCATAAGGCTTGAGATGACATCTATATTTTGGAGAATGAACCTTTCTCTCCTGGTCAGGCTCTTCATGTTTCTATTATTTCTCCTCTTGAAACATTGCATCAATGGCACAAACGTTTAGGTCATCCCTCTTTTGGTGTTTTAGAACACTTGTTTCCTAGTCTAGCAAAGAAATATAGCATGGACAAATTCTTTTGTGAACCATGTGAATTGACCAAGCACAAATGGTCAACCTATCTTGCTAGTAACAATAATCTCTCATTTATTCTGATGTCTGAGGACCCTCCCGTGTTAGTTCTCGTTCAAGCTATCATTGGTTTGTCACCATTATTGATTGTTTTTCTCTCTATTTTTATTTATTTCTTATGTGTGTGTGTATATATATAGGGACCTATTACACAATCAACATTGCATCCCTAACTAAGAAATGAAATAATGAAATATATATGATGAAAAGGTTCGCACTTCTGAGTTAACTCCTCCACACCACCCACCACTAGGACTGATCATTCGGTTATAACCGAACCGAATAGGCTATTCGGTTATAACTGAATACCGAATTATTCGTAATTTTACTATCCGAAATACTAACCGAAATTTGGAACTAACCGAATACCGAATTACCGAATTGTACATTCGGGTATTCGGGTAATAACCGAAATGTTCTGTCTGCATATAGAGGGGAATAAGGAGTGAAGCTCAAGTCAATCTAAAAAGTAAACCTTCATATTATTAAGATTTCAGAGACTAAAGAGGGGAAATAGATACATCCATAAAAGCTAATTAAAGTGTTGGCTGGAAATTACATCCAAGAATTATCATTGTTCATAACCTCCAAGGAAGGGACATGGGCGGGATTCTTGCGTTGCGGTGAACCATATGCGCCCAGGCCGGGGCTGGGGTCGCATGAGCGATAGGGTCACAAAGTCAAATTGGTGGTTTAGGCGTAGTTGCACTTAAATATATTTATACTTTTGTTTTGTTGTTAGTTTTTGAAATAACTAAAGTTCAGATAATTTCTGGTGCCTATCTTATTATCATGGGAGGTGAATTCATTGTTTAACCTGTTGCAGTAAATTGAGAACGAATATCGTCTTAAGGACAAAGGGTTCACGTTCAATTTAGGCATTTGTTCAAGTTTATACAGCAGGGTTATATCATTCCAACTGATTTAATTCATTGCCTTTTGGTCACATGGTTCCCATCAATTTTAAATAGATGCCAACAAATATGTGATCCATATTATAGATATTTATAATCCAGGAAATAATTGTGGAGGTTAGACTATTTAGCTTAGTCTATATTTGTGAAATGTATGATTTTGTAGACCCAAACGGTGGTTTTTTCATTTCATGTTAGCATAGTAACCCCTACTTTAAGCCCTCATCCCTTAGCTTCTGCTCTATTTATTTTACTAAACTCCCAAATTTCTTTCAAACTCATGTTGCATGGTGGTTGTTTTAGCATTGTACTAAGTTTCCTGTTAATTTTTTTTTCCCTTCTTCCTTTTTTCTAGAAATTATAGTATTAGAATATTGAAAAGTGCCAAACCAAGGATGCCCATTCATAGCTAAACGTAGTTAAATAAATCATTTAAGCATAAATAATATAACACTAAAAACACAAAATATGTGTTAGAGAACGAGCATGGGCCAATTATTTTATTCAAATGAAAAAGTACTCCCGTCTCTAAGATATTGTCCTCATATCCATTTTCAAATGTTTGTCAATCACTTGAAAAGTCAATGGCTAATTATCAAGATCACTTTTTGGTCGACCAGTCTCTACACTTTATGATGATTATCGATTATCTTCTTAATATCTTCAACTTATCTTCTTAATGATCTCTTCGAGTTGTTCTTACTTGAGTTCATTCACTCCAACATTTTGTTTGCTTTTAAAAGGAACCAAGCAACAAAGAAATATCAAACATGGGGGCGACTTGTTTCAGCTCCAGATTTTGAACTATAGGAGCTCTTCCATTCCAATAGGAGAATATCATAAATAGACACCAATTGACCGTTGAGTCATTAGATAACGTTAACTGTCACGGGTCTTCTCAAGGTGGACATGTTAACTTTCGTTCTCAAGATTGTACATTTGGGTCCCATGTTGTTTTGGAATCATCTATTGTGCCACAGTTGTTTTGGAATCATCTATTGTGCCATGGTTGCAGAGCAGATGGAGCCACTGCCGGATTGGCCCAGCGTTCCATGGAACGTGGTTCGTTTTGATTTGTTGAACAATACGAGTACACAATATGCTACATAACTAAAACACGGTACGCTATGATGTCTTTATATTAGTGCTTATATTTAGAAATTTTCTTAAAATCTAAATGTTAATAAACCTATGTTTTTTTAACAAAAATTTAGTTGCATCAACAAGTTGGCGGTTTTATAAATAATGTAGTACAAATGTAATGCTTGAGCATCCAATGCTAGGTTAGAATATGGATGTTTGTGCAATTATAGTTAAAACAACAACAAAAAATTGGTACGGTAAATTTAGAGTAGTGATACATAAGTATCAATGTGGTTCGCATGGTTAATGAGAGTATCTGGTACCTTTGAATTGGCCTTAAGACATAATTTTGACTTGTCTCCACGAGGCAATGCGAAATTTCACATAATCATATGAAAACAATGCGACTTCACATGCACAAGGTATTCAATATCGGGAGACCCAGCATCCAGAACGTTATAAACACAAGCCAAATGTCCAATTATTCTCTATCATTAACATGTTGTCAAGGTGTACTTTCTTGCTTTTCTAGAACTTATTGTGTTAGCATCCATATCATGTCGTATCCGTGTTTATGCTTTCAGAGGCAGTTCATCTTGAGCCACAAGAACTCAAATTGGGCATTATTATGACCTTGGTCTCAGAGGAATGCCATGTATGTTTATAGCTGCTGTTTATCTCTCCACAAGTTGTGGGATAAAGTCAATTTTTTTCTTCTTATTCTTTGGATTTTGCAATGGTTGCTTTTGGGGTTTTGCTATTGTCGTCTATAGATTTACATGGGGATGAGATGTTATATTATAGATTGTGATATCTTCTAATGGATTTTCGAACATCAAAGAATTCTTTCAAGAATTTTTTTAAAGCCCGATGATATCTCTAAATAATGTCTTTTTTGTTTCAGATTTCCCGTTGCTTATTACTTTTTTTCCGAGACAAAAGTGTTTTTGAGCTGTTTATTTTGAAAATGGCCAAAATATGAGCATGCTGTTTTAGATTGTGTCCTACTGACTTAGATCGTTTGTAACAGTAAGCAGTAAAAAAGTAGAAGCTAAAACAATCATGATGTAGGACAAGGATGGAGGAAGGAGGACGAAATAAAAAGGATTAAAAGGAGATAAATTTGCCTTAAAGCTACAAGCACAAGACTTAAAATCAAAAGTAATGAATCATTCAATATCATAATAATGAGATTGTAGCAATTTATATCGAAAAGCTAATGCTTGGAGGCTAAGTAAAATAATAGGTAATCTAATTTGAAAAGAAAACAAATCTCTAATAATAATCTATTGCTATAAATAAAAAACTCTAGATTTTATACCTATATATATGTATATTCTAATATTGCCTACTAAATAAGCTAAGTACATCGAAAGCATTTAGAAATAATAATATATAACAAAAAACCAATAATATTAAATTTCAATTTTCTTCTACTTCCATCCTTGTCAAATCACGGAACTGGTGTAATAAATCTCTGAATTTTCGTGATCTAATTGTCATGATGTAATTAACATGATCTTATAGTGACAATCCACAGTTGTCAAAATTGGCACCTATAGCATTGTTGTCAAAGGCGCGAGGCACACCTTTTGGGACCTCACTTGGTTTGAGGCAGACCCTAATTGGGTTTAGGCAGATTTCTTTAAACGAATTAGATTTGATGATCTTTATAAGTACGCATTCTTTTGAAGTTTTCAATAAAAATTACCTTTAAGGTGCAACAACCAATACAATGTACCCGTTTTGGGATTAGTTGGACCTCTTTTGCGCTTAGACATAAGGCACGAGGGGTTGATAAGGCAAGCCTAACTGAAGTTATACTCTTGACCATCAAATCTAATTTGTAAAAATAATTCAAAGGAGTTGAGTTTACCTCAACAATATAAAAGAGAAGAAACCTACAGGCAAAAAATAAGAGAGAGAAAGGGAGAGAGGGAGTATGAAAGAAGCCTAGTACAGAAACGGAGAAGAAGAAAGTAATTAGTTTCTCAACGATCAAGCTTTCAGTCTCTGGTAATCTCAGGCATCCATCCTCTATCCTCCATGTAATTTTTTTCCTCTTTCCTTCTTTCCCTTTTTCTTTTCTCAATTGATTTTTTTTCTTTACTTTTTTTTCCGTCTTATTAATTCTTCTTCATGATTTCTTTTTCTTTCTTTTTTCCTTTGTTTTTATTTGCATTCTTCTTCATTTTCATTTTAATTTGTATCATAAAGGATAAGAGTTAAAAAATTCAAGAGAAAACAACAATACCTCACTTGAGAATTGAAACTCATCTGCTACACCCTTGAAGAAAACAACAATATGACGAAAAAGAGAAAACAAAATCAAGAAGAAGAAAAATTATTAAGACTAGAAAAAAGTACAGAAAAAAAAAATCAATTGAGAAAGGAAAGAAGGAAATAGATGGAAAAAGGGAAAAAATTACTTGGAAGTCAGAGGATGGATGTCTGAGAACACCATAGGCTGGAAGCTTGATCGTTGAGGGGTTATTTGCTTTCTTCTCCGTCGTTTATGTTCTACGGCTTATTTCATTCTCTCTCTCTTTCTCTTCGATTAAACATGTATTCTCTTTTATATTGCTTAGGTAAACTCAAGTCTCTAACACTCGGTTACTGAGTTTTAAAATGGACGAAAAAAAAAAGAAATAGACGGAAAACTTTAGTTTTATGTCCAATTCCTTTGTTACAGAGTTTTTTAATGAAGAAAAAAAATGAAAGGAAAACTTGGCTACATTTCTTGCCAAATAACATAAGTTCATCTTTTATAATCTCTATTATACCCTTTAGTTTATAAACATAATTAAACTATTTTAAGGGTAACTTAGTTACTTAAATGAGGAACTTGAGTTATGTTTTCTTTTCTTTTCTTTTATAAACTCAGTAACAACAAGAAAACTTGTTTTCCATTCTTTTCTTTTTTATCCCAAACTCCTCATAAACAGAGTGTAAGATTATTTTTTACAAATTTGATTTGATGGTCTTGATTACAAGTACGCATTATTTTTAAGTCTTCAATTGGGTTTGCCTTATCTGACCTTCGTGCTTTCTGTCTAAACCCAAAAGAGGTCCACCTAATCACAAAACCACCTCATTATATGGGATGCACCTCAGAGGTAATCCTTATTATAAGTCTTTACAAGAATGCGTACTTGTAGTGACCATCAAATCTAATTTGCACATGTTCCTACTTCTGAGACAAATAAATTCGATAAGTTTATCTATAACAATTTGTATCGGTAATTGCCCAAATTCATAATGTTTTGTGATGTGTGAGAACCATTAGATTTTCATACACATCCTTGATAATATGAGTAAAGGCGACAAGCAGTTTTGTAGTTTAATCGCAGGCCTCGTCCTTGCACATGGTTGTGGTTTACCTGCGTAGCAAGTTTTTCATATGCTAAGGCCGCATTTGTTATACCAGGTACAAACATACAAGGTCAGAACAGGATGATATGGGCCGTAGAGTATAGGAATATTGTATTATGGCATTATTTTTCCTTGCTAGTAGATTTTATACCCCAGTTTAGTGTTTCGATGATAAAATGACCCATCTCTTTAAGTTTTGGGGTCAAGATTGAGTTCTAGATGTGTGTTGCACCTTCTCATGTGTGTGCAGACATTGCGGGCTCACGGCTCATCCCTAACATGAGTTTTAGATTTATATTGATATTATAGTTTGTTGGGCACCTTTATATTTTGAGTCTAGGTGTATTTCGGGTTTTTTTATTTTTACTAGTTAACTAAACACACACTACGTGTCTGATTTAATGTGAAAGGATAAGAGAGCAGGAGAAAGTGAGAGAATATAAGGATAATATAGATTTGGACATGGTTTATAGACTCGTAGTATTGGTCCATGGGTCATATCTTATTTGTTTACCTTTTATTTGGTCTTTATGTGTCTTCTAGCGATTTTTACATTTATAGTCAATTAGTTTCCTGTATGATTCTAAATCATACTGATTTAGTATGAACATAGCCATGTATGCTTATAGCTGCAGTTTATCTCTCCACAAGTTGTGGGATAAAGTCAATTTTTTTTTCGTATTCTTTGGATTTTGCTTTTGGGGGTTTGCTTCTGTCGTCTATAGATTTACATGGGGATTGGGTAGCTGCCTGTTCTAAGTACTTGTATTTATTCGATAAAGCTATGGTCAAATAGTAACTTAAAATTTTGCACATTTTGCAAGTTGCTCAGGGGTTGAGATGTTATATTATAGATTGTGACATCGTCTAATGGATTTTCTAACATCAAAGAATTCTTTCAAGATTTTTTTTAAAGCCCGATGATATCCCTTAATAGTGTCTTTTTTATTTCAGTTTTCCTGTTGCTTACTGCTTTTTTTCCGAAACAAAGTGGCTTTGAGATGTTAATTTTGAAAATGGCCAAAATATGAGAATGTTGTTTTAGATTGTTTCCTACTGTCTTAGATTGTTTCTTGCAGTAAGTAGGAAAAAAGTAGAAGCTAAAGCAATCATGATGTAGGACAAGGATGGAGGGAGGAAGGAATAAAAGGGATTAGAAGGAGATAAATTTGCCTTAAAGCCACAAGCACAAGACTTAAAATCAAAAGTAATCAATCATTCAATATCATAATAATGAGATTATAGCAATTTATATCGAAAACCTAATACTTGGAGGCTAAGTAAAATTATAGATAATCTAATTTTAAAATGAAAAAATCTCTAATAACTTTAAATTCTTTGCCTTCTTGATGTTGTGTTTTCATTTATTAAAACAATGAAGACGACGATATGTTTTGAGTTGTCTTTAGTTTGTGATGTCCAACTATTACAAAATCTGATATAGGATTGCTTATTGAGGATATTTAAAAGCAAACGGGAAGGTACAAAATCTAGATGAATATATTACATCTCTTGGTACATGATGTTAACCAACTTCTTGTTGATAAGTTTCATCAGCGTTTTGCTTTTAGGTTTTTGAGTTTGCAACCTTTATGGAGTTTATCTGAACTGTTTGGTATGAAATCATCTGTTTTGATCGTCTACTTTGGTTTTCCAAAATTGCATCATATGAAATATGTTCCTTTGTATATTTTAAGCAGAATGGAGGAACTATTTGGTGCAAACCATTACTTTAAACCTTACATTAGGGGACAGGAAATAATAAAAATGCTCTCCTTGGACTTTAAAAGTATTTTGGCATTTCCCTACATGTCTAAAAACTTAGTTTCTCTGTAGAGGCTTTACTGTATTTATATATATACTCAATAGGTGAAGCTTCTTAGTTGTGTGGGTTGTTATGCATTTGGTGCTACAACTTTTTAATTTTTTCAGAAGGTATTACGCTTTGATGGATGTTTACGCTTTGGTTACTTAACTAATATTTATATATAAAACTTTTTCACTTTTATTTATGTATTGAAATTATAAAGAATGTAATAAAATTGACATTCAATTTATTAGTTTATTTATGTACAAGTTAACACAATTTCATACTACACTTAATAAATTATAAAGATTGATACAAATATCACATATTTAGCTTACTAGTATGGATCAGACCAATATTCGAATATAATCCATCGAGCAGGTATCGAGTATGGTTCGAGAAAAAATGAAATACTCGAACTCTAATCTGAACGAACACTGGTATGCTTGAATTCGACTCGTGTATCATTAAACAAAAAATAAGTATGGATCATATTCGACTCGGATCAACTTCGAATTCGAGCTTTGGATCATATTTTCAAGCCAATCTCGAGTCGAGTACCGAACTACTTGGCTCGATTTACACCCCTACGGTTGGCTTCCAACTAGAAACTAGGGGATTAGTCGGGGATTAATCGCCTAGTCGGATTTTTAATTATTGTTTAAAAATATATATTATTCTTCCTCCTTCATAAGTTATGAGTAAGTAGAATAACATAAATAACACAAATCATCAAATAAAAACATGAAAACTAAGTAAAACCAAATAGTTTGACACTCTCAAAACCAATTAACCAAATGAAACTAAGTAGCACAAAATCAATAGTCAATCACTCCTCATTCTCCTCTTCTCCATATCACTCCAAGACTTGCTATCCATCGGACTCAAACTCATAATTCACATCTTCCTATTCGTTGTCATCATCTTCTAACATAAACTCATCTTCATCTAGTTCTCGCACATTTATACCACTTCTTCTAGGTAGAAAGACCTCATTCGCTCCTATTTTTTTCGATTTTCCCCGACTTGTTCCGATTTGTTTCGATTTTTTGATTTACTCCGACTGGACGAGTTACCCGACTAGTCGCCGACTGAAGCCCGACTAAGTCGGTTAGTGACTAAATCAAAGGACTAGGTCCTAGTCAACTAGTTGAGGCTCCGACCCCGACTTAGTCGCCGACTAGGCTGACTTTTCGAACACTGTTTTTAATTGAAGCCAAAGATTTGTGATTTTTGACAAAAACACCAACTACAAAATGATTCTTACATTGTTCAAAAAATAAAATATCATATCACACTGGTCCACTTCCTTTTAACGAAAAACGGACCGGCTATAACGATGATTTGAACCGTCGTCATATCTATGTTGTCGGTTTTGTATGTTATAAGTATTCATACGTTTAATTTGTGTTTGTGTTGTTCGTCTAGTTAGCTGGATTTTGAATATTATCACACTTAAATTCATATAAAAAATTGATATTCAAAATTTCCCAGCAAACATATTTCAAAAATAAAACATATAAGCTACACAAAGAATAAATAAAATGAAAATAATATATATTCTACAAACAAAAAAAATTAAAATTATTTAAAATATGCTTCTTTTTCTACAAACAAAATAAAATTAAAATAGCCCACTTGAGTACCCAATGTGTCACAAAGCCAGCCTTTGGTGGACGGACATAAGCAACTACATTCAATGTATAATACTGTGCTACTCAATAAATATAAATCCAGAAAGCATATTTACCAAAACATAATCCTGTCAAATCTTTTCAAAATAAAGATGACGCCGATACCAAATTTAGTTTACAACACCATCCGAGCTTAAAATAAACCATAAAACAACATTCAGATTTAATTATGGTTGCTACTTCACTTGCTGATACCTCAGCCCTCAACAGCGCGTAATTGTTATCTATATCGGCTACTTTACTTGCTAGTAGTACCTGCCTTCGGTTTCTTGGCTGGGATAATGTGAACAACAGCCCTGCTGCGCCTTACGTATCAGAGTATCTTTGTTTGATTCCTTTGCTTTCTTTGGGAAGGTGAACCTCCCATTGACAGCCCTCACTTCTTGCCTTGTGGAAAAATCAACATCCTTGAATGTGGGGCTCATAATTTCAAAAAAAGAGATCATGAATGTTCGTCACTTCAGACATTACCAAAATAAATGCAGTTAAAAGTTTATTAAATTTCTGAAACAGTCTCATACCATATAACCGAAATTGGGAGAATGCAAGTTAAAAAATTTAAACTAGTTTCCTCCCATACCAGCTTCAAGTGAAGAATATATATATATATATATTACTCTTCAAGATAAGATATGACCCATGGACCAATACTACGAGTCTATAAACCATGTCCAAATCTATATTGTAAAACGGGTAACCATTTTTTGGTGTTAACAATTTTGTAAAGCTTTTTAGTGTTTCCTTTTCTATCCTTTACATCCCTATTTATTCTTTTAAATAGAGTTTTTTTTTTCATTCCTACTTTTTCTCTCCCACTCTCTTATCCCTTTTATTCTCCCACTTTCTTATTCTTTCACATTAAATCAGACACGTAGTGTGTGTGCAGTTAACTAGTAATAATAAAAATCCCGAAATACACCTAGACTCTAAATATAAAGGTGCCCAACAAACTATAAAATCAATATAAATCTAAAACTCGTGTTAGGGGTGACCCGTGAACCCGCAATGCCTGCACACACACGTCTAGAACTCAATCTTGACCCCAAAACTTAAAGTGATAGGTCATTTTATCATCGAAACACTAGATTGGGGTATAAAATCTACCAGCAAGGAAAAATAATGTCAGAATACACTATTCCTATACTATGCGGCATTGCGGCCCATATCATCATGTCCTGACCTTGTACTATTGTACCTGGTTTAACAAATGTAGCCTTAGCATAAGAAAAACTTGCTATTCAGGTAACCCACAACCATGTGCAATGACGAGGCCCGCGATTAAACTACAAAACTGTTTGTCGTCTTTACTCATATTATCAAGGATGTGTACAGAAATTTAGAAGTTCTCACACATCACAAAACATTTTGAATTTAGGCAATTACTGATACGGATTTTTATGGATAAACTTATCAAATTTATTTGTCTCAGAATTAGAAACATGAGCAAATTAGATTTGATGGTCACTACAAGTACGCATTCTTGTGAAGACTTACAATAAGGATTACCTCTGAGGTGCAGCCCATACAATGAGGTGGTTTTGTGATTAGGTGGACCTCTTTTGGGCTTAGGGAGAAGACACGAGAAAGAGATAAAGCGAGCCCAATTGAAAGCTTAAAAAAAAGGGTGATTTATATATTCTATTACATTTTAAAAATAAATCTGATAAAAGTCTTGCTCATAAAAACTTTTCTACACAACTAATACACTTTCAAATTTATTTACAATACTAGTAATACCAAAAACCGAAGATTCCGAACCATTAGCCACATCGGATCAACCTAGAACTCTCTCCTGATGCGCACACTTTTCTTTTTCCCATAAATCCTCCTTCCTCATTCTCTCCCCAACAACAATTTCTAGAGAGAAAAAGTAACAACCATGATCCAATCGTCAACAAAAAGAAAGACTTGACTTTTTGCGTAAAGAAACAATGGCCGACGAAGCCAAAACCAAAGGCAACGCCTTTTCTCCGCCAAGAACTACTACAGACGCAGATTCGCCACTTACTACCGACGCAATTAACCTCTCCCCAACAATCACGTCCTCTACTCCAGCAGATCCGCCACTTTCGCTTCCTTTGCAAGTATCAGAAGCCTTATCCGATGCCAAAAACCGAAGTCGAGCTCAAGCAGATTGGTCCAAATTACTCCATTTCGGCCTAGACGTCGTCTTACTACATAACTTCAACGACGCCTTGCAGCGATGCAATGCTTCCCCTCGGTGATCCTCATTTTTTTCATATAATGCGGTTGGTAGACAAACCTTCATACCAAGGTAACCAATTTGTTTTATTCGGTTTCAAATTATTTTGCATATAATACGGTTGGTAGCCAAACCTTCAGCGAGTTGGTTGCCAAACTTTCGATTTAAAGTAACTAATTCATACTACAAGTGTGAAGATAAATTGATTATCTTGGTATAAAAGTTTAGTTACTTTGGTATAAAAGTTTGGTTACCAATTCGCTTTTATTAAGTTATCAATTTCGTTTGAATGTGATGGAGTTGGTAACCAACCATTCATACAAAGGTAACCATTTTATTATTTATGAGTAACAAAATAGTTATAAGAAAAATTTTGAACATTAATATTTATATTTATTTATTTTAAACTTTTAAGTAGAGAGCGAATCTTCTTCTTAGTTTTGGACAATGAGAGATTCGAGGCGGTGTAGCGGCGGAGTATGTGAGGTGTAGCGGCGGACTATTATTTCAAAGTGTATGTGAGGGAGATGAAGATTTGAATTTGAATATTTAAATTTGAATTATTATTTTGAATTTGAATTTGTTTTTGTTGTTAGATTCAAATGTTTGAATTATTAATTATGGCAGTTATTTGTCCTTGATTTTAGGTTTCCTTATTAATGTGAATTGTACTATTTTTGTAATATGTATAATCTTTTTGTAAATATTTGGTTGATGCACTTTTCTTGTAATTACTTTCTATTTGTTGTATACTTATGTAAAGAACCCTAAAAAAAATGCATACTTGTAATCATGACCATCAATTCTACTTTGTAAAAAATAATCTCAACACTGTTTATGAGGAGTTTGGGACAGAAAAGAAAAGAATGAAAAATTAGTAAGTTTTCTTTTATATTGTTATTGAGTTTATAAAAGAAAAGAAAAGAAAAGAAAACTTAAGTTCCTTATTTAAGTTACTAAGTTACCCTTAAATTAGTTGAATTATGTTTATAAACGAAAGGGTATAATAGAGATTATAAACGATGAACTTATGTTATTTGGCAAGAAATGTAGCCAAGTTTTCCTTTCATTTTTTTTGTTCATTTAAAAAAACTTCGAATAAAGGAATTGAACTCAAAACTTTAGTTTTCTATGCATTTCTTTTATTTTTCGTCCATTTTAAAACTCGATGGCGAATGTTAGAGAGACTTGAGTTTACGTAAACAATATAAAAGAGAATACATGTTTAATCGAAGAGAGAGAATGAAATAAGTAGTAGAACATAAGCAGCGGAGAAGAAAGCAATTAACCCCTCGGCGATCAAGCTTCGATTTATGATTTTCTCAAACATCCATCCTCTGACTTCCGAGAATTTTTTTCCCTCTTTCCTTCTATTTCTTTCCCTCTTTTCTTTCTCAATTGATTTTTCTTTCAGTACTTTTTTCTCCCGTCTTAATAATTTTTCTTCTTCTCGATTTCTTTCTCTTTTTCGTCGTATTGTTGTTTTCTTCTAGGGTGTAGCAGATGAGTTTGAGTTCTCAACTGAGGTATTGTTGTTTTCTCTTGAATTTTTTTATTCTATTATCCTTCGTGATATAAATTAAAATGAAAATAAAGAAGAATGCAAATGAAAACAAAGGAAAAAATAAAGAAAAAAAAATCAGGAAAAAGAATTAATAAGACGAAAAAAAATGTAGAGAAAAAAATCAATTGAGAAAGGAAAAACGGAAAGAAAAAGAAGAAAAGAGGAAAAAAATTACATGGAAGGTGGAGGAAATCACTGAAATCAGCAGAAGCTGGAAGTTTGATCGTTAAGAAACTAATTATGTGACACCCCCAAATCCGGTACTTCCATTTTCACAGGATTTGGTGTTCACTGTACAAATATCGTCTATCTATCTATCCATAAATAAATGCAAACCATGCAATAGATAGAAATAGTAAATAAATCTCCCCTTATGGGGTTACATCAACTACATAATAATAAAATCCAAGGTTGCTCTAACCTTAAAACATCTGTGCGGAATCATAAACAAATAATAAGTCTTAAGTAACATCAAGTCTAAATATCATTACATAACCACATAAATAATCAGTCTTCATTACTTGCTTAATCTTGCCGCTTCGCCTTTACTTAGTGGAAGAACAAATGCGCTCTTCGTTCTTAAGCTGCAATGTTATTATTACGCAAGAGTGAGCACGATTGCCCACAAGTATAACAATATAACAATTGAATAATAACATGCGAATGAATTAACAACTTCTGATATAAAAGCTCAACTTTTGAATCAAGAATGAATAAGAGGAATCAAAAGAAATTCTGAGGGTCATAAGACCTTGAACTATGTCCTAGGTTGTCAAGTGTTTATTCTTCAAACCTTTAACAGTCATAAGACTATGGACTCTTCTTCTCGTACTTAGGGGAATCAGTCCTTAGTACCATACTGTGCACAATATCTTAACGCTAACGCATAAGTAATCCCCTATACAGAGTTGTTCATCTCAGTTTGACATTAGAGTCCGCACCAAAGGAAGTTTGGTTTGGATAATTCATCAAGGGTTCTGAAATTTAGAACGCTCATCAACTATGGACTAGTCGAATCATTAAGGGTTCGCAAGTCTAACAAGGTTTAACAGTAATTGATAACTGATTTTGAATAAAATCTCATAAAGTATACAATAGAATAAGTATTGTATAGCAGCATCATGCTTGAAAGATTAATAAACTTTGATATAACAAAACAGACTTGATCAATAATAATGAGAACTTGCTCAATGTAGAAAGGTGAATTTATCAACTTATATAACGATAACAAGTAGGGTTAAGAAACTTGCCTCGTGCGTAGATTACACTTTTAATTAAACTCGTTCCTTGATTTAAATCCTACATATCATTTACGTTCACGATACCAGTTAATTATAACGTACTAAACATCACAAGTTCATTCTTTTTGTTTAACTCGAATTCATGACTATACTTAGTCAAATTACCATACTTGTTTTCACATAATATTATACTACACGAACAACAAGTTAATTACATAATCAACGATTCGATTAACATATAGATGTCTTCTTTACTTGATAAAAACTTATTTTAATATCTCATCATCTGACTAATACATTCTTATGTTCATTTGATTAGGTTACCATTATAGTCCCTAACATGAAACCATTAAAATGCTCATTCTTGGACAAATCATAGAGTGGTGGCCATGCGCCACTTATGTAGTTCATTCTCGGCGTTATGCATGCGGCGGCACACGTATGACTGATTGAACATAAATGACTATGTAGTATGGTGGTAATATTGCGTACGGGTAATATGCTCGATCGATATGCGGCAATGGCAATGAAGTAGAATCTGATCGCAATTTGTGAAAAATTGCGTAACATGGCCAAAACATCCAATTAACATATTTTTGCACAATTTAGATATACCCAAACATTGTAATGCACAAATAACTAATACTCAACCCTTCTACAGCATGTTTTTAACAAGTTTAAACACATAATTTTCAGAAATCAAACATGAAATTTCACTGTTCTTGAAGTTCTTGAAGGTTTTGAACAAAAACATAAAATCTAACACTACGGATTCGTTATAAGACCAAATCCAACCATTCAAGTTTCGTTTTGTTCGTTTTAGCATGCATAATCATATATAAGTGAAAGTTTTTACAGAACAATTTATGTTTGACATATTAAAATCACATATAAGGCCATATGGCCATATTCTATACTCTGCAAATTTTTGAAACAACAAGTTATAATATTATGAAACTTATGATATGGAATCATATACAATATATATTAAAACATGCTATGATGTTATATTAATACATATAATCACATAATCGTACCCTTAATAATTAAAAGAGACTTTACATAGTGAATGAAAGCCATTTTCATAAAAAGAACTAATGACGTAAAATAGGAATTGAGTTGAAGAGATTACCCAAGCGTAGAATGAATTAATAGGAGATGAATTCCTTCTCAATCCTTCTTCAATCACAATTCACATAACAATTCTCCCTCAAAAATTCTCAATCTCTCTCTGTTTCTACTTTTCTAGACTTAGGCAATAATAAAAATAAAAGAGAAGGCATTATATACTAAATAAGGAAGGATCGACAGCGTTGTAGAGGTGGATTCTATCATAGTAAATCGCTTGCTCCCACCTCCTTAGTGCCATGTTTGGCTAGTTAGAATAGTTTCAAAAACCATTAATTTAATAAAACATTATCATATAGTTTAAATAATGTCACACTCCTTTATAAAATAAATCAATATCTTATTTACTTTAAATAAAATATAATAATTTCTCATTAATTCACATAGTCACATAATTAAATTTCTCCTTTAATAATAATGTCAAATTATTAAATCTCTAATTAATAATTAAATTAATTAAAATACTATTAGGCTTATTCAATATTTCTTTTAATACAATAAGCTCACATAATTACATACTTTGAATAATAAAAATTCTCCACATTAATTTAATAAATATAACATATATAATTAATTAATCTACCACAACTTCATCAATTAATTATTAAATCTAATAATTAATTCATCGAAAAAAATATTTATTCAATCCAATAAATATTAAAAATTAAATTACAAAATCTCGGTTGTCACATCTTTCCCCTCTTAAAAGGATTCTGTCCTCAGAATCACAACTCAACAATTTGTCCCGTTACATTCTCCCCCTTACAAAGATTTTGTCCCCAGAATCGCTTATAACAAACTAGGTAAACAAATGAGGATAATTTTTCATCATATTCTCTTCGAGTTTCCATGTAGCTTCTTCAGCGTTATGGTTCCTCCAAATTACCTTAACAGAAGGTATTACTTTATTTCTCAGAACTTGTTCTTTTCGGTCGACAATTTGAACAGGAATTTCTTTGTAAGATAAGTCTTTGTCGAAATGTAGGGGTTCATATTCAATCACGTGCTTGTAATCAGTTTGTAGGGTCGTCGAGGGTGAGACATGGAAAACATTGTGGACATTCTCAGAAATTTGGAGGTAAAGCTACCTCATAAGCAACTTCTCCGACCCTTCGTAGAACTTCAAAGGGTCCAATGAATCTTGGGCTTAATTTCCCTTTCTTTCTGAATCTGATCTTTCCTTTCCAGGGAGAGACCTTTAAAAACACATAACTACCTAGCTCGAACTCAACATTTTTACGGTGTGGATCGACGTATTTCTTCTGTCTGTCTTGAGCTGCTGTCAATCTTGTTCGGATCACTTTGACTATTTCTGCTGTTTGTTGTACCAATTAGAGCCTAGTAATTGTCTTTCACCAACTTCATCCCAAAGTATAAGCGGAGTTCGCACTTTTCTGTCAGATAACGCTTCATATAGGCGGCATGCCAATCTTGGCGTGTAGTAGCTTGTTGTTGTAGCCGAACTTTATGAGTGGTAGATGGTCGTCCCAATTTCCTTTAAAGTCCATTATCAAGCTTTCTTAACATATCTTCCAATGTACGAATTGTTCTTTCACTCATCCATCCATGCGAGGGTGATATGTCGTGCTCATTCGCATGGCTGTGTACCCATGCATTCTTGTAGACGTTTCCAGAAGTTCGACGTAAAACGCGGATCTCTATCAAAAACAATTGACACCGGAACTCCGTGCCTTGAAACAATTTCTTTCACATATAACCTGGCCAATTGATCTAAGTTGAATCTGATTTTGATCGGAAGGAAGTGTGCGGATTTCGTCGATCGATCAACAATAACCCATCTCTGCGTCGTAGCCTTTCTGAGTTGTCGGTAGGCCAACCACGAAATCCATCGTAATATGTTCCCATTTCCATTCTGGAATCTCTAAAGGTTGTAGTAACCCACTCGGCCTCTGATGTTCTGCTTTCACTTTCTGACATGTCAGGCATTTGGCAACACATTTTGCAACCTCTCGTTTCAAATTTGGCCACCAAAAATATTGTCGAAGATCTTGATACATCTTGGTGCTACCAGGGTGAATCGAATATCTTGAGTTGTGAGCCTCGCTCTCTTCCTTAATCTCAGTTACTGGCAGTACCCAAATCCTATTCTCAAATCTCAGTATTCCTTTGGATATCTTCTTTTTCACCGATTGACATTCGTCATCATGAAGTTGAGCCTCCTTAACCTTGTCTAGTAGAGTTGTACCAGATTGCATCTGAAATGGCTTCTCATCGACCTCCATAGGACACTTTACTTCTAATTCCAGCTTCTCCATTGCTGAAATTAACTCCTGTACGGTCAAAAACATCAATTTCCCCCGACCCTTTCTACTTAAGGCGTCGGCCACCACATTTGCCTTACCCGGATGGTATACAATCTCACAATCGTAGTCCTTAATTAACTCTAACCACCTTCTTTGGCGCATATTCAAGTCTTTTTGTGTAAAAATATATTTCAGACTCTTGTGGTCTGTATATATTTCACACTTCTCCCCGTAGAGATAGTGCCTTCAGATTTTCAAAGCAAAAACCACTGCAGCTAACTCCAAGTCATGGGTCGGATACCCCTTCTCGTAATCTTTTCGGTTGTTAAGGACGCCACACATATGATGACTCGCCATTTTGCATAAGCACACATCCAAGTCCTTTATGCGATGCAACACTATAAACCACAAAATTTCTGTGTCATCTAGAAGAGATAACACGGTGTTCAGACTCAACCTCTTCTTTAATTCTTGAAAGCTTTCCTCACACTTCTCCGAGTCAAACAAATTTCACCAATTTTCTAGTCAAATTAAATCAAGCGGAGTTGCGATCTTGGAAAAATCTGAATGAATCTTCCGTTGTAACACGCCAATCCAAGAAAACTTCTTACTTGACTGGCGTCTTGGTGATCCCGATTAATCATGACTTCGACTTTGGAGGATCCTTTGAAATTCGTCCTATCGATCGATCACATGTCCAAAATTGTACCCTTTCAATCCAGAATTCACATTTCAAAAATTTAGCGTACAACTTCTCTCTTTTCAACGTCTCTAATGTCACCCTCAAATGTTCTTCATGTTTTTCCTTGGTTTTCGAATATACCAAAATGTCATCTATAAATACCACTACGAATTTGTCCAAAAATAGTTTGAACACTCCATTCATTAAACCCATAAATGCTGCAGGAGTATTTGTTAGACCAAATGACATTACCAGAAATTCGTAGTGACCGTATCGTGTTCTGAATGCTATCTTCGGTACATCCTCTGGTCTCACCTTCAGTTGATGATAACCACTCCTCAAATCTATCTTTGAAAAGTATCTTGCTCCCTTTAACTGATCGAACAAGTCGTCGATTCGCGGTAATGGATATCTATTCTTAATCGTAACCTTATTCAGTTCTCTGTAGTCTATGCAGAGTCGCATTGTTCCATCCTTTTTCTTCACAAATAAAACCGGCGCTCCCCACGGTGATACACTTGGTTGGATATACTTCTTGTCCAGTAATTCTTGTAGTTGGATCATAAGTTCCTTCATCTCTACCGGTGCCATTCGGTACGGTGCCTTCGATATTGGAGCCGTTCTTGGAGCCAAATCAATCACAAATTCAACTGCTCTATCTGGAGGAAGTCCTGGCAAATCATCCGGAAACACGTCTGCGAAATCTCTCATTACTGGTATCTCATCTATTTTTGAATTCTCTTTACGACTATCGACTATGTAAGCTAGATATCCTACACAGCCTTGCCTTAACAACCTCCTAGCCTGCATCATCGTCAGACAACTCGCTTGTCTAGGCGACTTGTTACCATAAAACACAACCTTTCGATTTGAGTCATGAGGTTATCGCTTCTTTCGGCGGTTAATTCCGCCCCACAATTGGATAGCCAGTCCATACCCAAAATAACGTCGAATTCTCCAAGTCGAATAGGGATAAGATCTACGTTCATGATATTACCCTTAATATTCACTCTACAGTTCTTATGCACATACTTAACAGGGATTATTTCTCTATTCGTAATTTCTATGTTCATGGGGTATTCTAACTCATCCTTAAGCAATTCTAAGTTCTTAGCAAAGTCATCGGATATAAATGAGCAAGTAGCACCCGAATCAAATAATACATAAGCATTAACTTTATTGATCGGAATGATAACTGACACCACATTGCGAGACTGCACTGCATCCTGTACTGTCATGTTAAATGTTCTGGCGGTCGGTCGATTGGTTGCAGTTGGTCCTGCGATAGTCAGAGTGCTTCCACCGGTCCTGAACCCGTCCCTCCAGATCCCTTCTTAGGACAATCCCTTGCAAGATGATCCTTTGAGCCACAAGTGAAGCAGGCACCCTTCTTTGGGTTAGGACAGTTAGGTGCTATGTGGTCTTCCTGACCACAATTGTAGCACACTCGTTTCCCTTTCAAGCAAACTCCCAAATGAGTTTTTCCGCAGGTTAGGCACTCTTCGATCTTCTTCTTCTGCCCTCCTTGTTGAATTTCAGCTGACGAGTTATCAGACCACTTCCTCTTCTGATTATGGTTACCCCCAGTGCTACTCCCACCAGTTTTGTTATTACCTTCATTCTCACTCTTTTTCTTCTTCTGATCTTGATTATATTTCGTTACCGCATCGCTTCCACCCTCAGCGAGTATGGCCTTTTCTAACACTCCAGCAAAAGTGTTCAATTAGAACATTGACACTTTGTTATACAACCAGGGCTTCAGTCCTTGCTCGAAACGTCTTGCCTTCCTCTCATCGGTATGTACTTGGTATGTGGCGAACCTAGCCAACTCGTTTAACCTTGCCGCATAATCAGCTACTGACATACTCCCCTGTTTCAACTCTAGAAACTGAACCTCCATCTGATTTTGTAAACTGGTCGGAAAGTACATCTCGAAAAACATCTCTTTGAACCTCTCCCAGGTTATTACACCCTCACCTCCCCGTACTTTGTTTGCCTGCCACCAATAACTGGCTTCAGACTTCAACATAAACGTTGCATACGCGGTTTTCTGATCTTCCCTTACTCTAGCGACATCGAACACCTTCTCCATCTCCATCACCCAGGTTTGAGCTTCGATTGAGTTTATGGAGCCCTTAAACTCTGGCGGTCCTACCGCCTTGAAATCCTTGAACGAGGTGTTTGGTGGAGCTTGAGGTTGATTGTTAATTGCTCCGGCTAGTAGGTTCACCAATTGCTGAACAGGGTTAGCATTGGCGTCGTTGTTATTCATTGGTTCCTCTTGTGCTTGTTGACGATTTTGTCTTCTTCTACGCGGCATATTTCTGTTAAGAACATACGCTTATTTGGTCTTTATTCAATCTCTTAAACATTCAGGGCTTAACTAAAACATTTAATCATAATTCACTTAACACATCAATTCAAATAAACTCTGACATTTTCATTCAAATTCAAAAGTTTTAACATCATAAGATAGCATCACTGCTATTTACATCAACTATCCTGAGATAAAGAATCTACAAGATTTAAAATATCAAAATATTCCTTTGTTTATAACACATCGGAATTTACATCATTAACTACCAAATAGTTTTCACATAATTAAACTAATACTATCACTGCTTATTAAGTATTTGGATAAATTTTGCCACGTTCCTCTTCCATAATGCGGGACATCGTCATGCGATCAAGCATATACGATGGTAGACCTTCAAACTGGATTGGATACTTCATAACTCAATCCTGGGCCGCTTCCATTGCATTGTGAAGTGTAGAGTATGTCTCTCCAAGCTTAGCCTTCTTTGAACGGCAATCCTCTTCTGCGAGATCGGCACGACGCGACTCTCTTACCCAACCCTCCTCTGCTAAAGCCAATCTTTCTGAGCTCTCTTTCAGATCTTTCTTCAACTTCTCTATTTCTTCGGTCTTATCCTCAGTTTGACCCTTCTTATGAACCAAATCCCACTCCACGTTTCAAACGTGTGTGAAGAGTCACAATTTCCTCATCCTTCTGCTCGATGGTACTCTGTTGCATAACAGTCCTCTCCCTCAGCTCCTGAATAGTGTCCTGCAACTCTATGTTACGATCATAAAGTGCATCATACATCTCAGCATCAATGGAGTTCGGTGGAAACTCATCTTCCTCCTCTTCCTCATCAGAATCCTCCTCTGGATCAGTCTCAGGCTCATGCTCCCGACCAACAACAATGATCAATGGAGATGGCTCTCTATGTACCAACTGTTCCCTGACAACATGAATGTCTCGGGGCTCCTCCTCTGTAGGTACTCGGGGTTCCTCCTCCCCAATTCGACTAGCTCCTCCAAAATCTTACATCCTGACAACAAAACATTAAGTTTTAGCTACTAATCCGTGCTAGTGAACACATAATTTAACACATAAGCACATAAAGTTTTTTATTATCTTCAATGAATTTAGAAATTCATTTCTTAGAACTCGATAAGAGTTTACCACCACTATGTTCTCGATCTCCTACAAGGCTACTACCTAAGGTTGTTCCCCCACCTAAGGTTCATAACCTACAGCTCTGATACCAACCTGTGAAGCCCCCAAATCCGGTACTTTCATTTCCACAAGAATATCGTCTATCTATCTACCCATAAATAAATGCAAACCATGCAATAGATAGAAATAATAAATAAATCTCCCCTTATGGGGTTACATCAAATACATAATAATAAAATCCCAGGTTGTTCTAACCTTAAAACATCTGTAAGACCCCGAAATTTTTAAATAAAAAAGAATTTCCTTTATTTATTATTTTGAAATAGTAAGGGTTGATTTGATTAATGTGGATAGTTAAGGGTTAAATATAAATATTTCAAAATAAGCAGTGGTTATAAAATATTCATTATCGTCGGGGAATATTCGTTTGGTCGTGGAATATAAATGCATTTGTCGGGGAATATTAAATGCTGACGGTGTGACCGTGTGTGGGCCCCATAATGAAAGCGATTGGATGAAGAAAACGACAAATATAAGTTGTTTTTAAATAACAGGCGTAGTTATTCACAGATTATCTTGTTGGAATACCCGGTGGTTAAAAAAACACTAATCTGGCGTTGTTGAGCAGTGGCACCTGATTGCACCAATTATTGATTCTTACGTGAAAAGCTACTTACTCAATAATGGTTACGATAATTCTTTATTCGATATTTTATTGAGTTAATAATTGTTGCGTTGATATTTTATATTCTTTGTTGTTTGATAATTGTCATTACATTATCTTTCATTATCGAAAGCAATAATTCATATTATCCGAATAATATTATTAGATAACATTATTGGCAATGTCTAGAAAGTTACATCTAAGGAGAGGTTTGAGTCATCTAATTGCTTGTTGTAGAAGAAGAAATTCTTATTGGAAAGCCCCTCTTCCAGGAAGCGCACGGTTGTCGATATTGTGATTCTCGTAATATTATTTGTGAATAATTAATTATTAATTTATATGATGAGAAAAATATTGATTTTATGTGGATATAGATGGAGAAAATTTTTAAAATGACAATTGTTGAAAATTAATATTTTATCTTTTTACGATAAAATAATTCATTTAAATATATTATTTTAATAATATATTAACGGTGATATTTTGCAATGAATGTGGGATATATGAGTATATGAGGAGGAAGAGTATTTTTGTGGCATTAAATGTTTAACACATGTTTTGTGTGTTGGTGGACACAATTATTAATAGAAATTTGATTATACTTATAAAATCACTTTGTTTGTGGATTTTGGTCAATTTCTATTTGGAATTTGGAAAAACTTTCTTCTGCAAAGTTGTAGAGAATTGAATTTCCTATAAAAACTCATGAGATTCGAATTTTCTGATGAAAGGGCTATTTATTATGAATTATTGAAGTTTCAAGTTAAAATAATTAATTTTTGGGAGTTTTAGTTAATTATTTTGAGAAAAACGTTTTTGCAACTAAGTTGGCCTCACATGTGATTCAAATGGGCTGAGATCAGTTGTCTAAAAGGTGGGCTAAAGAAAATGTGAAAAATATATTAATATTATATTCAATTTTCTCGCTTTTGGTGTTACAAGCATTTTTCTATAAATAGGGTGCTTGGGTTAGAATTGAAAAAACACACGTAAGCGAAGTTTCTCTCTATTTCTCTCTCGATATATTGAGCGTATTCTTGTGAGTATACTTTGAGTATTGTTAGGCGGTCTATAAGTTCCTTCAAAGACTATATACCCGTTATTCCAAATTAGAAGTACTTAATCTTTCGAGGTAAGGGATATTATTTTTTCGTAATGATATTATTTCTTCAATATCATTATCTTTGAAATGTTGATCGAAGTTTTTATCAAATTTGGAACTTTTTCATGCTTGAGTTCTTATTCATGAGTTCTTATTCATGAGTTACTTATTCACGAAGTTCTTATTCATGAGTTTCTTATTCACGAGTTCTTATTCACGAAAGTACTATTCATGAAGCGTGAAAATATTTTTTGTGGAATTTCTATCTTTTGGTGTCTGAGTTACTATTCACGTATCTAACACTATTCACGATATCTGACCTTATTCACGATATCGGCACTATTCATAGAAAAATAAAATTTCTTCTTTTCGTCTAAATATCTATTACGGATACTAGCTTTGATTGTATCCATGTTTTGATCATTCTTGAATTTTACACCACTATGATTATTTTTGAGGGTATTTTTGGGCGTGGATAAAACCAAGTACGAATCCTTAATCCTTGTCATTTTTTTTCTTTGGATTCGTTTCTTTAAAAATATTTTTCATCATCCTCGGTCCTAAATGATGATATTATTGAATATCTTTGGCACGTAGTGCAAAGATGAATGATTTTGAAGAATATCTTTGGCTGTAGTGCAAAGATGATCGTGTTGAGATGAACATGATGGATTGATTAATATCTTTGGCACAGTAGTGCAAAGATGAATATTTGATTCGGATGCATATTGATTGATGTTATAGGATAAAATATTGATGATGGGTATTAAATTCATAGATTATAGTAGATTTCATTTCTACGTAACTCTTCTATGAATTATTATTTCATTGCGAATATTGATCCGAAACTTGTTGTCTATTGTATTCTATCGAGTTTTTCCTGTTGAAGACTAACGATAATTTGTTGTATATTA
Organism: Panax quinquefolius; assembly: GCA_020205615.1. Lineage (NCBI taxonomy): Eukaryota > Viridiplantae > Streptophyta > Magnoliopsida > Apiales > Araliaceae > Panax > Panax quinquefolius. The sequence goes on along the minus strand of CM035158.1, from coordinate 107,748,880 downwards.
TCTTAGTCATAATATTCTTTTCTTTGGGCTAGTTGAGCTCACCCTTTTCCTTGTTGTTCCATTTTTCTTCTCGGGAGGCGAGAATGTGGCAGTCTTAGTAGTCGGGTATGGAATGAAGGTTCTAGAGAGAGTTGTTTAGTAGTCCTCACCATTTTTGTAAAATAATGAATCAATAATTATGATGGGGATTTATTTGCGTGTGGATATTGTCTAGAAGACAATATTATATTTAAACTCACGATTATATATTGTCGTATTTCACACGACATTTGTATTATTGAAGTTGTAGTTTGCTTTTCTTGTACCATGTATTTGGCGACTCGAGAATGGGTGTTGTGTATACCTATTTTGGGGGCGTCACGGTTGGTATCGAGCTTAGGGATATGATCTCTGGCGGAGATCGGGAATAAAACTAGGAGGAGAGGCGAGTAAATCCTTCGCTAGTGTGTCCTACCTAAGCTTATTTGTTAGTTGGTCGATATATAGGGATATTATGTGATATATTGATTTCCTTAATTAACCCTTATTTTATGATGATGAGTTGAGAATGTCGTGAGAATATTAATGATGGAGTAAATGAGGACCGTGGAGATGCTCAGACTCACCAACGAGAGAGAACGCTGCAACAGTGGCAATGTTCCTCCCGTGAACAACACCACCGAAAGCGAGATGATGAGCGAGGGATGTTTAGAAGCTTTTTTGCAGTTCATGCAAAATCGCACGAGGAGACTCGTGTTCAAAATACTGGGAGGAAATGATAGCAATTCACGGGTGGTCACTGGCAAAGCGATTCAAAGAGTTGGGACCACGAGTGCAGGGAAGCCGGATCCGATTAAAGGCGGAGGCGTGGGTCAAACAAATTACCAAGATATTCGATGTCTTGGGATGCACGGAGGAACAGAAAGTTCCATTCGCCACCTTTATGTTCCGTGGCGAGGCGGATTCATTGGTGGGAATCGTGAAGGCGTCCATCCAATTGCACTCAAAGATGTCGTGGGAGACATTTCAGAAATAGTTCAATGACAAGTACTTCCACGAAAGTATTCGCTATATGAAGGAAGTGGAGTTTATTAGACTAGAGCGAGAATAACATGGCGGTGTCCCAAAGACGAGGCGAAGTTCAGCGGAGTTATCGAGTTTGCACCTCATTTGGTGGAGAATGAGGAGCATGATGGCGGATGTTTCGAGAGGTTTGAAACACGACATACGTCGAAGATCTCATTTCTCATAAATTTTCTCTATTCAGATGTTGTCAAATGAGGCTCGGTTGTTAGAAGCGAGATAACGAGTACGTTCAACCGAGGGACCATAACGAGGATCATATCAAGATAGCGGTCATCGAATAACGATAACCAAACGGAGAAAGAAGAATACAGATGAAAGCGGTAACCACTCCGGTGGTAATCGTGGCCATGAAAATAGAAGAAGCGAGTCGGGAGGAGATTTTAAAAGAGGAGATTCAACAACGACCATGTGAAGGCGTCGGCGCTTGAGAGCAACTAGTTTTAGGGAGGAGAACGACCCACCGGTCGTATGTTACAAATGGGAAAGAGGACATCATACCAAACCGCGCCCAACAGTTTAAGGTATGCTATAATTGTGGAAAAGAAGGACATATCGCTCGAGATTATACGATATCGAAACCCATCCAGCGAGAATGGTGACTCAAAAGGATGTCCGGAAAAGTCAAAGTCAACGGTTCTTGGAAGAGCGTTTGTGTCGTGGCCGGTCAAAATACAAGGAACCCGAACGAAGTTAGCACGGGTTAGTCAATTATAAATTTCTAAGTATATACCTTACTAGATATCGGTTCTACCCATTCTTTTATCTCTCTTACTTGCGCTCAACGTTTAAACTTGACTCAGGAGAAATTAGACTTTGACTATCTCGTGGAAACTCCGTTAGAGAAACTTTCATCACATCCACTTCGTTTATAAATCTTGCTTGATTCAGTTGGCACTATCACATTACACGTTAACCTTATTTCTATAGAGATATTTGTTTTGATGTGATTTTAAGGTTAACTACTCATCATGCCAAAATTGATTATTTTTGTAAGGTTGTTAGTTTTCATATTCCTAAGCAACTTTGTTATTCAATTCAAGCAATCAAACCATTGTAGTCAAACATTTTCATATCAAGCCATGAAGTCATTCGTTTATTACGGATGTCAAATTTTCTTAGTCCATGTTATGGATTTGAATAAAGACACGTCGATTTGAATAATATTCTGTTGTTATTGATTTTTCGACGTATTTCTGAAGAATTTCTTGGCTTACTCCCAAAGCTTCGATATTAAATTTTGTATCGACTTTGAACCCGTACAAAACTCATTTCTAAAATCTCATATCGAATGGCTCTATTGAACTTCGGAGTTAAAAATTCAACTATAGAATTTGGTACCGAGCCTTTATCTTGTGACTTCCTTTGTGGAATTCACCTAAGCGAGAACTCTCTGTAGGGGCGTCATATTCGATGCGATAGTAAAGCGATAGGTGTCATTGTGACGTCTTTATCCAAGATTGGGATATAAGTCACAGTTGAGAGCAACCTAAGTCGAGAATCGAAATACGTAGCTTTCAGGCTTAGTTGGTTATTATCGGAGATTCGTTGAAGGATATTCTCGAATCGCTATTAAGTTAACGCAACTAACTCGTAGAGATACAAAATTCGAATGGAGCAAGGAATGTGGGAAGAGCGAAGAACTCAAGAAGAGACTCATTTCAAAGACATGTTACGATCATGCCATCTGGAAAAGCGAACGTGGTAGGCGACGCGTTGAGTAGAAGATCATATCTTGAGGAACGAAAAGATGATGTCAAGTATCGATAGAGCCAACTTTAATAGAAAAGTTAAGGTTGCTTTCGAGCCACCGAACCGGAAATGATGCGTATGAAGAAGAAAGTACAAGAAGGAGCTATTCCAGAAGCGAGAATTGATGAAGAAGGAATACTTGGGTCAACTCCAGACTTTGCATTCCTAATGATTTTGATTTGAAGCATAGAATCATGATGGAGGCACACAACACATTGTTTGCAATCCATCCTGGGAGTACCAAAATGTATTATGATCTTCAACATACATTTTGGTGGAGCAATATGAGGAGAGAGATCGCGTAGTTTATCTCGAGATGTTTAACTTATCAACATGTAAAGGCAGAGCATCAAGTGCCAAAGGGTCCATTGCAACCACTTGAGATTTTGAAATGGAAGTGGGAACACATTACCCTGAATTTCATTACTAATCTTCCCAAGGTTTCTCAAGGCATAGATGCGATTTGGGTTATTGTTGATAGATTAACCAAGTCTACTCATTTCTTACCGATACGAGAGACTTATTCCCTTGAACGTCTTTCTCGTATGTACGTAAATGAGATTGTGAGATTGCATGGCATGCCAGTATCCATAGTTTTGGGTTAGTTTGTAGAAAGCTATGGGCACGAATTTACGATTCAGTTTGGCATACCATCCTCAAACGGATGGGCAATCAGAAAGGACTACTCAAACTCTTGAAGATATATTAAAACTCTGTGTCCTAGATTTCAAAGGAAGTTGGGATAAGTACTTGCCATTGGTGGAATTCTCATACAACAATAGTTATTAAACAAATATAGGCATGGTTCCATTCGAAGCATTATATGGACGAAAATGTCGTTCTCCAATATGTTGGGATGAGGTGGGTGAAGCAACATTGTTGGGACCCGAAGTTAATACGTATGACTAATGATTCGACAAGCGATACAAACGCAAGCACAAGATCGACAAAAGAGTTATGCGGATCTTCATCGAAAGGACGTGGAATTTAATGTAGGGGATCATGTATTGTTGCGAGTTGCTCCATGGAAGGGAGTTACAAGATTTGGGAAGAGAGGAAAGCTCAATCCATGATTTATTGGTCCATTTCAAATTCTTGATCGAGTAGGAAATGTAGCTTTATAGACTTGCGTTACCTCAAGTATGTCTCGTGTTCATAATGTGTTTCACATATCTCACTTCGTAAATATGTGAAAGACCCGAACCACGTTATTGAGTTAGAACGCAGACGAGATAATAGAAGACTTAACGTATTATGAGGAGGTACTGTCAAGATGTTGGATAGGAAGGAGCATGTCCTACGCGCTTGAAAGGTCATCATACCACAAGTTAAAGTTTTGTGGAGGAATCATGCTATAGAGGAAATGACACAGGAGTTGGAAAGCGGAAATGAAAGCGAGGTATCCTCACCTTTTCAAAACACTGTGTACGTCACGCCAATTTCGAGGACGAAATTTCATAAGGAGGGAGGTTGTAAGACCTCAAATTTTTAAATAAAAGGAATTTCCTTTATTTATTATTTTGAAATAGTAAGGGTTGATTTGATTAATGTGGATAGTTAAGGGTTAAATACGCAAATATTTCAAAATAAGCAAGTGGTTATAAAATATTCATTATCGCTTCGGGGAATATTCGTTTGGTCGTGGAATATTAAATCTTTGTCAGAATATTAAATGCGACAAGCCTTGACCAGTGTGGGCCCCATACAATGGAAACGATTGGATGAAGAAAAGCGACAAATATAAGTTGTTTTTAAATAACGGCGTAGTTATTCAAGTATTATCTTGTTGGAATACCGGTGGTTAAAAAATACTAATACGCGTTGTTGAGCAAGAAGACACCGGTATTGCACCAATTATTGATTCTTACGTGAAGAAGGCACTACTCAATAATGGTTACGTGAATTCTTATTCGAAGATTTTATTGAGTTAATAATTGTTGCGTTGATATTTTATATCATTGTTGTTTCAATAATTGTCATTATAAAGTATCTTTCATTATCGAAGCAATAATTCATATTATCTGAATAATATTATTAGATAACATTATTGGCAATGTCTAGAAAGTTACATCTAAGGAGAGGTTTGGTCATCTAATTGCGCCAAGAAGAAGAAATTCTTATTGGAAAGCCCCTCTTTCTAGGAAGCCGCACGGTTGTCAATATTGTGATTTCGTAATATTATTTGTGAATAATTAATTATTGATTTATATGATGAGAAAAATATTGATTTTATGTGGATATAGATGGAGAAAATTTTTAAAATGACAATTGTTGAAAATTAATATTTTATCTTTTTTACGATAAAATAATTCATTTAAATATATTATTTTAATAATATATTAACGGTGATATTTTTGCAATGAATGTGGGATATATGAGTATATGAGGAGGAAGAGTATTTTTGTGGCATTAAATGTTTAACACATGTTTTGTGTGTTGGTGGACACAATTATTGGTAGAAATTTGATTATAAGCTTGTAAAATCACCTTGTTTGTGGATTTGGTCAATTTTTATTTAGAATTTGGAAAAACTTTCTTCTGCAAAGTTGTAGAGAATTGAATTTCCTATAAAAACTCATGAGATTCGAATTTTCTGATGAAAGGGCTATTTATTATGAATTATTGAAGTTCCAAAGTTCAAATAATTAATTTTGGGAGTTTTAGTTAATTATTTTGAGAAAAACGTTTTTTGCAACTAAGTTGGCCTCACATGTGATTCAAATGGGCTGAGATCAGTTGTCTAAGGTGGGCTAAAGAAAATGTGAAAAATATATTAATATTATATTCAATTTTCGCTTTGGTGTTCTAAGCATTTTTTCTATAAATAGGGTGCTTAGGTTAGAATTGAAAAACACACCTTAAACTGAAGTTTTCTCTATTTCTCTCTCGATATATTGAGCGTATTCTTGTGAGTATACTTTGAGTATTGTTAGGCGGCGGTGCAAGTTCTCTTCAAAGACTATACCCGTAGATTCCAAATTTAAGTACTTAATAATCTTTCGAGGTAAGGGATATTATTTTTTCGTAATGATATTATTTCTTCAATATCATTATCTTTGAAATGTTGATCTGAAGTTTTATCAAATTTGGAACTTTTTCATGTAGAGTTACTATTCATGAGTTCTTATTCATGAGTTCTATTCACGAGTTACTATTCATGAGTTCTTATTCACGAGTTCTTATTCACGAGTACTATTCATGAAGCGTGAAAATGTTTTTTTGTGGAATTTCTATCTTTTGGTGTCGAGTTACTATTCACGATCTAAAGACTATTCACGATATCTGGCCTTATTCACGATATCTGAGACTATTCATAGAAAAATAAAATTTCTTCTTTTCGTCCTAAATATCTATTCGGATACTAGCTTTGATTGTATCCATGTTTTGATCCTTCTTGAATTTTACACCACTATGATTATTTTGAGGTATTTTTGGGCGTGGATAAAACCAAGTACGAATCCTTAATCCTTAATCCTTGTCATTTTGTTCCTTTGGATTCGTTTCTTTAAAAATATTTTTCATCATCCTCGGTCTAAATGATGATATTATTGAATATCTTTGGCACTGTAGTGCAAAGATGAATGATTTTCGAAGAATATCTTTGGCTGTAGTAAAAGATGATCGGTGTTGAGATGAACATGGCCGATTGATTAATATCTTTGGCACTGTAGTGCAAAGATGAATATTTGATTCAGATGCATATTGATTGATGTTACTGAGGATAAAATATTGATGATGGACTATTAAATTCATAGATTATAGTAGATTTCATTCTCTACGTAACTCTTCTATGAATTATTATTTCAATTGCGAATATTGATCCGAAACTTGTTGTCTATTGTATTCTATCAGATTTTTCCTCGTTGAAGACTAACGATAATTTGTTGTATATTATCTTAGTCATAATATTCTTTCTTGGGCTAGTTGAGCTCACCCTTTTCCTTGTTGTTCCATTTTTCTTCTCGGGAGGCGAGAATGTAAGCGAAGTACTTAGTCGGGGTATGGAATGAAGGTTCTAGAGAGAGTTGTTTAGTAGTCCTCACCATTTTTGTAAAATAATGAATCAATAATTATGATGGGGATTTATTTGCGTGTGGATATTGTCTAGAAGACAATATTATATTTAAACTCACAGTATATATTGTCGTATTTCACACGACATTTGTATTATTGAAGTTGTAGTTTGCTTCTTGTACCATGTATTTAGCGACTCAGAATGGGTGTTGTGTATACCTATTTTGGGGGTGTCACAACATCTGTGCGGAATCATAAACAAATAATAAGTCTTAAGTAACATCAAGTCTAAATATCAATACATAACCACATAAATAATTAGTCTTCATTACTTGCTAATCTTGCCACTTGCCTTTTTACTAGTGGAAGGCACAAATGCGCTCTTTCGTTCTTAAGCGCAATGTTATTATTACGCAAGAGTGAGCACGATTGCCCACAAGTATAACAATATAACAATTGAATAATAGCATGCGAATGAATTAACAACTTCTGATATAAAAGCTCAACTTTTGAATCAAGAATGAATAAGAGGAATCAAAAGAAATTCTGAGGGTCATAAGACCTTGAACTATGTCCTAGGTTGTCAAGTGTTTATTCTTGAAACCTTTACTTGATCATATAAGACTATGGACTCTTCTTCTCGTACTTAGGGGGATCAGCCCTTAGTACCATACTGTGCACAATATCTTAACGCTAACGCATAAGTAATCTCCTATACAGAGTTGTTCATCTCAGTTTGACATTAGAGTCCACACCAAAGGAAGTTTGGTTTGGATAATTCATCAAGGGTTACGAAATTTAAGCGGCTCTCATCAACTATGGACTAGTCGAATCATTAAGGGTTAGTTAGTCTCAACAAGCTTTAACGAGAATTGATAAGCGATTTTGAATAAAATCTCATAAAGTATACAATAGAATAAGTATTGTATAGCGACATCATGCTTGAAAGATTAATAAACTTTGATATAACAAAGCAGACTTGATCGATAATAATGAGAACTTACTTTCGATGTAGAAAGGTGAATTTATCAACTTATATAACGATAACAAGTAGGGTTAGGAAACTTGCCTCGATGCGTAGATTACACTTTTAATTAAACTCGTTCCTTGATTTAAATCCTACATATCATTTACGTTCACGATACCGAGTTAATTATAACGCACTTTAAACATCACAAGTTCATTCTTTTGTTTAACTTTCGAATTCATGACTATACTTAGTCAAATTACCATACTTGTTTTCACATAATATTATACTACACGAACAACAAGTTAATTACATAATCAACGATTCGATTAACATATAGATGTCTTCTTTACTTGATAAAAACTTATTTTAATATCTCATCATATGACTAATACATTCTTATGTTCATTTGATTAGGTAACCATTATAGTCCCTAACATGAAACCATTAAAATGCTCATCATTCGACAATCAAGCTGCGAGTGGTGGCTATGGCCACCTTATAGTTCATTCTCGATGTTCTTGGTTGTGAAATTGTCGTGACTTTGGACAAAGGCGCTTCTGGCGTGGTGGTGGCTATAATTTGAGTAATATACTCTTGATCGGTAGGCATGGCCCACGGCAACAGAATGAATCGCAATTTGTGAAAAATTGCAGAACATGGCTAAAACATCCAATTAACATATTTTTGCACGAATTTAGATATACCCAAACATTGTAATGCACAAATAACTAATACTCAACCCTTCTAGCATGTTTTTAACAAGTTTAAACACATAATTTTCAGAAATCAAACATGAAATTTCACTGTTCTTGAAGTTCTTGAAGGTTTTGAACAAAAACATAAAATCTAATACTACGGATTAGTTATAAGACCAAATTCAACCATTCAAGTTTCGTTTGGTTCGTTTTAGCATGCATAATCAGCCCCTAGTGCCTTATGTCGGTTGTCACATCTTTCCCCTCTTGAAAGGATTCTGTCCTCAAAATCACAACTCAACAATTTATCCCGTTACAAATTACTTTCTTCTTCTCCTTTTTTGTACTAGGGTATTTTTCATTCTCCCTCTCTCCCTTTCTCTCTCTTCGTTTTTGCCTGTAGGTTTCTTCTCTTTTATAGTACTGAGTTAAACTCAAGTCCCTAAGATTGTTTTTACAAATTAGATTTGATGGGGTATAACTTCAGTTAAGCTTGCCTTATCAGCCCCTAGTGTCTTATATCTAAGTGCAAAAGAGGTCCACCTAATCCCAAAATGGGTGCATGGGCTGCTGCACCTCAAAGGTAATTTTTATTTAAGACTTCAAAAAATGCGTACTTGTAAAGACCATCAAATCTAATTTGTCTAAAGGGATCTGCCTAATCCCAATAAGGTCTGCCTTAGACCAGCTGAGGTCCCAAAAGGTATGCCTTTCGCCTCTGACAACAATGCTATAGGTGCCGTTTTTGACAACTGTAGATTGTCACTATTAGATCATGATAATTACATCATGACAAGTAGATCATGAAAATTCAGAGATTTATTACACCAGTTCCGTGATTTAACAAGGATGGAAGTAAAAGAAAATAGAAATTTAATATTATTGGTTTTTATTATATATTATATTTCTAAATGATTTTGATGCACTTTGTTTATTTAGTAGGCAATAAATGTAACGGGACAAATTGTTGAGTTGTGATTCTAAGGACAGAATCCTTTTAAGAGGGGAAAGATGTGACAACCGAGATTTTGTAATTTAATTTTTAATATTTATTGGATTGAATAAATATTTTTTTCGATGAATTAATTATTAGATTTAATAATTAATTGATGAAGTTGTGGTAGATTAATTAATTATATATGTTATATTTATTAAATTAATGTGGAGAATTTTTATTATTCAAAGTATGTAATTATGTGAGCTTATTGTATTAAAAGAAATATTGAATAAGCCTAATAGTATTTTAATTAATTTAATTATTAATTAGAGATTTAATAATTTGACATTATTATTAAAGGAGGAATTTAATTATGTGACTATGTGAATTAATGAGAAATTATTATATTTTATTTAAAGTAAATTAAATAAGATATTGATTTAATTTATAAAGGAGTGTGACATTATTTAAACTATATGATAAGGTTTTATTAAATTAATGGTTTTTGAAACCTATTCTAACTAGCCAAACATGGCACTAAGGGAGGCTGGGAGCAATTACCTATGATAGGTAACTGACCTCTACAACGTGTCAATCTTCCTTATTTAGTATACGTCTTCTCTTTTATTTTTATTATTGCCTAAGTCTAGAAAAGTAGAAACAGAGAGAGATTGAGAATTTTTGAGGGAGAATTGTTATGTGAATTGTGATTGAAGAAGGATTGAGAAGGAATTCATCTCCTATTAATTCATTCTACGCTTGGGTAATCTCTTCAACTCAATTCCTATTTTACGTCATTAGTTCTTTTTATGAAAATGGCTTTCATTCACTATGTAAAGTCTCTTTTAATTATTAAGGGTACGATTATGTGATTATATGTATTAATATAACATCATAGCATGTTTTAATATATATTGTATATGATTCCATATCATAAGTTTCATAATATTATAACTTGTTGTTTCAAAAATTTGCAGAGTATAGAATATGGCCATATGGCCTTATACGTGATTTTAATATGTCAAACATAAATTGTTCTGTAAAAATTTTCACTTATATATGATTATGCATGCTAAAACGAACAAAACGAAACTTGAATGGTTGGATTTGGTCTTATAACGAATCCGTAGTGTTAGATTTTATGTTTTTGTTCAAAACCTTCAAGAACTTCAAGAACAGTGAAATTTCATGTTTGATTTCTGAAAATTATGTGTTTAAACTTGTTAAAAACATGCTAGAAGGGTTGAGTATTAGTTATTTGTGCATTACAATGTTTGGGTATATCTAAATTCGTGCAAAAATATGTTAATTGGATGTTTTGGCCATGTTCTGCAATTTTTCACAAATTGCAGATTCGATTTCTGCTTCATTGCATTACCATATTACCGAGATGAGCATATTACATATGTTATAAATATGTATGCCATAGACGCCTTTTGTCAAACATGATACGCCGTGGCCATTAACATCGAGAATGAACTTCATGAGGTGGAAATATAAATGGCCACTCTGCAGTTTGTCCAAGAATGAGCATTTTAATGGTTTCATGTTAGGGACTATAATGGTTACTTAATCAAATGAACATAAGAATGTATTAGTCATATGATGAGATATTAAAATAAGTTTTTATCAAGTAAAGAAGACATCTATATGTTAATCGAATCGTTGATTATGTAATTAACTTGTTGTTCGTGTAGTATAATATTATGTGAAAACAAGTATGGTAATTTGACTAAGTATAGTCATGAATTCGAGTTAAACAAAAGAATGAACTTGTGATGTTTAGTACATTATAATTAAGCGGTATCGTGAAGCGTAAATGATATGTAGGATTTAAATCGAACGAGTTTAATTAAAAGTGTAATCTACGCATACGAGGCAAGTTTCCTAACCCCTACTTGTTATCGTTATATAAGTTGATAAATTCACCTTTCTACATTGAGCAAGTTCTCATTATTATTGATCAATTACTGCTTTTGTTATATCAAAGTTTATTAATCTTTCAAGCATGATGTCGCTTATACAATACTTATTCTATTGTATACTTTATGAGATTTTATTCAAAATCGCTTATCAATTATCGTTAAACCTTCTTGTTGACTAGCGAACCCTTAATGATTCGACTAGTCCATAGTTGATGAGCGTTCTAAATTTCAGAACCCTTGATGAATTATCCAAACCAAACTTCCTTTGGTGCGGACTCTAATGTCAAACTAAGATGAACAACTCTGTATATGGGATTACTTATACGTTAGCGTTAAGATATTGTGCGGCGATGATGGTACTAAGGGGTGATTCCCCAAATACGAGAAGAAGAGTCCATAGTCTTACGATCATTAAAGGTTTCAAGAATAAACACTTGACAACCTAGGACATAGTTCAAGGTCTTATGACCCTCAGATTTTCTTTTGATTCCTCTTATTCATTCTTGATTCAAAAGTTGAGCTTTTATATCATAAGTTGTTAATTCATTCGCATGTTATTATTCAATTGTTATATTGTTATACTTGTGGGCAATCGTGCTCACTCTTGCGTAATAATAATAACATTGCGATTAAGAACGAAAGAGCGATTTGAGCCTTCCACTAAGAAAGGCAAGCAAGGCAAGATTAGCGCAAGTAATGAAGACCGATTATTTATGTGGTTATGTAATGATATTTAGACTTGATGTTACTTAAGACTTATTATTTGTTTATGATTCCGCACAGATGTTTTAAGGTTAGAGCAACCTTGGATTTTATTATTATGCGATTGATGTAACCCCATAAGGGAGATTTATTTACTATTTCTATCTATTGCATGGTTTGCATTTATTTATGGATAGATAGATGAGCGATATTTGTGCAGTGAACACCAAATCAAATCCGTGAAAATGGAAGTACAGGATTTGGGGTGTCACATAATTAGTTTCTTAACGATCAAACTTCCAGCTTCTGCTGATTTCAGTGATTTCCTCCACCTTCCATGTAATTTTTTCCTCTTTTCTTCTTTTTCTTTCCGTTTTTCCTTTCTCAATTGATTTTTTTCTCTACATTTTTTTTTCGTCTTATTAATTCTTTTTCCTGGTTTTTTTTCTTTATTTTTTCCTTTGTTTTCATTTGCATTCTTCTTCATTTTCATTTTAATTTATATCACGAAGGATAATAGAATAAAAAAATTCAAGAGAAAACAACAATACCTCAGTTGAGAACTCAAACTCATCTGCTACACCCTAGAAGAAAACAACAATACGACGAAAAAGAGAAAGAAATCGAGAAGAAGAAAAATTATTAAGACGGGAGAAAAAAGTACTGAAAGAAAAATCAATTGAGAAAGAAAAGAGGGAAAGAAATAGAAGGAAAGAGGGAAAAAAATTCTTGGAAGTCAGAGGATGGATGTTTGAGAAAATCATAGGCTGGAAGCTTGATCGTTGAGGGGTTAATTGCTTTCTTCTCCGTCGTTTATGTTCTACGGCTTATTTCATTCTCTCTCTCTTCGATTAAACATGTATTCTCTTTTATATTGTTTACGTAAACTCAAGTCTCTCTAACATTCAGTTACTGAGTTTTAAAATGGACGAAAAATAAAAGAAATGCATAGAAAACTAAAGTTTTGAGTTCAATTCCTTTGTTACTGAGTTTTTAAATGAACAAAAAAAAAAATGAAAGGAAAACTTGGCTACATTTCTTGCCAAATAACATAAGTTCATCGTTTATAATCTCTATTATACCCTTTCGTTTATAAACATAATTCAACTAATTTAAGGGTAACTTAGTAACTTAAATAAGGAACTTAAGTTTTCTTTTCTTTTCTTTTCTTTTCTTTTATAAACTCAATAACAATATAAAAGAAAACTTACTAATTTTTCATTCTTTTCTTTTCTGTCCCAAACTCCTCATAAACAAAGTTGTTGAGATTATTTTTACAAAGTAGAATTGATGGTCATGATTACAAGTATGCATTTTTTTAGGGTTCTTTACATAAGTATATAACAAATAGAAAGTAATTACAAGAAAAGTGCATCAACCAAATATTTACAAAAAGATTATACATATTACAAAAATAGTACAATTCACATTAATAAGGAAACCTAAAATCAAGGACAAATAACTGCCATAATTAATAATTCAAACATTTGAATCTAACAACAAAAACAAATTCAAATTCAAAATAATAATTCAAATTTAAATATTCAAATTCAAATCTTCATCTCCCTCACATACACTTTGAAATAATAGTCCGCCGCTACACCTCACATACTCCGCCGCTACACCGCCTCGAATCTCTGTTGTCCAAAACTAAGAAGAAGATTCGCTCTACGAAAAGTTTAAAAATAAATAAATATAAATATTAATGTTCTGAAATTTTTCTTATAACTATTTTGTTACTCATAAATAATAAAATGGTTACCTTTGTATGAATGGTTGGTTACCAACTCCATCACATTCAAACGAAATTGATAACTTAATAAAACTGAATTGGTAACCAAACTTTTATACCAAAGTAACTAAACTTTTATACCAAGATAATCAATTTATCTTCACACTTGTAGTATGAATTAGTTACTTTCGTCTGAAAGTTTGGCAACCAACTGCTTGAAGGTTTGGCTACCAACTGTATTACATGCAAAATAATTTGGAAACTGAATAAAACAGAATTGGTTACCTTGGTATGAAGGTTTGTCTACCAACTGCATTATGAAAAAAATGAGGATCGATTGAGGGGCATTACAGATCTTGGTGCGTCGTTGTAGTTGTGTAAGGTAGGCGAGACTGCTGCTGCAGAAGCGGGAGTAGCCCTTGGACCAATCGGCTTGAGCTCGACGGTATTTTTTTGGCATCGGATAAGGCTTCAGTATACTTGCAAAAGAGGAAGTAAGAAAGGCGGATCTGTTGGAGTAGAGGGCGTGATTGTTGGGGGAGAGGTTAATTGCGTCGCAGTAAAGTGGCGTAACAGCGTACGTGTAGAATTCTTGCCGGCGGAGAATATGGCGTTGCCTTTGGTTTTGGCCGTCGGCCATTGTTTCTTTGCGCAAAGTCAAGTCTTTCTTTTTGTTGGACGATTGGATTGTGCTCTGTTACTTTCTCTCTAGAAATTGTTGTTGGGAGAGAGAATGAGGAAGGAGGATTTATGGGAAAAGAAAAGTGTGCGATGCAGAGAGAGAGTTCTAGGTTGATCGATGTGGCTAATGGTTACGGAATCTTACGGGTTTTGGTATTACTAGTATTGTAAATAAATTTGAAAGTGTATTAGTTGTGTAAAAGTTTTATGAGGGCACTTTTATTGTATTTATTTTTAAAAATGTAATAGAATATGTAAATCACCCTTTTTTTTAAGCTTTCAATTGGGCTCGCCTTATCTGCCTCTCGTGTCTTCTGCCTAAGCCCAAAAGAGGTCCACCTAATCACAAAACCACCTCATTGTATGGGCTGCACCTCAGAGGTAATCCTTATTGTAAGTCTTCACAAGAATGCGTACTTGTAGTGACCATCAAATCTAATTTGCTCATGTTTCTAATTCTGAGACAAATAAATTTGATAAGTTTATCCATAAAAATCCGTATCAGTAATTGCCTAAATTCAAAATGTTTTGTGATGTGTGAGAACTTCTAAATTTCTGTACACATCCTTGATAATATGAGTAAAGACGACAAACAGTTTTGTAGTTTAATCGCGGGCCTCGTCATTGCACATGGTTGTGGGTTACCTGAATAGCAAGTTTTTCTTATGCTAAGGCTACATTTGTTAAACCAGGTACAATAGTACAAGGTCAGGACATGATGATATGGGCCGCAATGCCGCATAGTATAGGAATAGTGTATTCTGACATTATTTTTCCTTGCTGGTAGATTTTATACCCCAATCTAGTGTTTCGATGATAAAATGACCTATCACTTTAAGTTTTGGGGTCAAGATTGAGTTCTAGACGTGTGTGTGCAGGCATTGCGGGTTCACGGGTCACCCCTAACACGAGTTTTAGATTTATATTGATTTTATAGTTTGTTGGGCACCTTTATATTTAGAGTCTAGGTGTATTTCGGGATTTTTATTATTACTAGTTAACTGCACACACACTACGTGTCTGATTTAATGTGAAAGAATAAGAAAGTGGGAGAATAAAAGGGATAAGAGAGTGGGAGAGAAAAAGTAGGAATGAAAAAAAAAACTCTATTTAAAAGAATAAATAGGGATGTAAAGGATAGAAAAGGAAACACTAAAAAGCTTTACAAAATTGTTAACACCAAAAAATGGTTACCCGTTTTACAATATAGATTTGGACATGGTTTATAGACTCGTAGTATTGGTCCATGGGTCATATCTTATCTTGAAGAGTAATATATATATATATATTCTTCACTTGAAGCTGGTATGGGAGGAAACTAGTTTAAATTTTTTAACTTGCATTCTCCCAATTTCGGTTATATGGTATGAGACTGTTTCAGAAATTTAATAAACTTTTAACTGCATTTATTTTGGTAATGTCTGAAGTGACGAACATTCATGATCTCTTTTTTTGAAATTATGAGCCCCACATTCAAGGATGTTGATTTTTCCACAAGGCAAGAAGTGAGGGCTGTCAATGGGAGGTTCACCTTCCCAAAGAAAGCAAAGGAATCAAACAAAGATACTCTGATACGTAAGGCGGCAGGGCTGTTGTTCACATTATCCCAGCCAAGAAACCGAAGGCAGGTACTACTAGCAAGTAAAGTAGCCGATATAGATAACAATTACGCGCTGTTGAGGGCTGAGGTATCAGCAAGTGAAGTAGCAACCATAATTAAATCTGAATGTTGTTTTATGGTTTATTTTAAGCTCGGATGGTGTTGTAAACTAAATTTGGTATCGGCGTCATCTTTATTTTGAAAAGATTTGACAGGATTATGTTTTGGTAAATATGCTTTCTGGATTTATATTTATTGAGTAGCACAGTATTATACATTGAATGTAGTTGCTTATGTCCGTCCACCAAAGGCTGGCTTTGTGACACATTGGGTACTCAAGTGGGCTATTTTAATTTTATTTTGTTTGTAGAAAAGAAGCATATTTTAAATAATTTTAATTTTTTTGTTTGTAGAATATATATTATTTTCATTTTATTTATTCTTTGTGTAGCTTATATGTTTTATTTTTGAAATATGTTTGCTGGGAAATTTTGAATATCAATTTTTATATGAATTTAAGTGTGATAATATTCAAAATCCAAATTAACTAGATTTAACAACACAAACACAAATTAAACGTATGAATACTTATAACATACAAAACCGACAACATAGATATATTTGACGGTTCAAATCATCGTTATAAATTTATCTGTTTTTTTCGTTAAAAGGAAGTGGACCCGGTGTGATATGATATTTTATTTTTGAACAATGTAAGAATCATTTTGTAGTTGGTGTTTTGTCAAAAATCACAAATCTTTGGCTTCAATTAAAAGCAGTTGTTCGAAAAGTCACCTAGCTCTTCGGCGACTAAGTCTGGGTCTGAGCCTCAACTAGTTGACTAGGACCTAGTCCTTTGATTTAGTCACTAACTTAAGCTTAGTCAAGCTTTGATCGGCGACTAGTCGGGTAAACTCGTCCAAATCGAGTAAATCAAAAAATCGAAACAAATCGGAACAAGTCTGGGAAAATCGAAAAAAAATAGGAGCGAATGAGGTCTTTCTACCTAGAAGAAGTGGTATAAATGTGCGAGAACTAGATGAAGATGAGTTTATGTTAGAAGATGATGACAACGAATAGGAAGATGTGAATTATGAGTTTGAGTCAGATGGATAGCAAGTCTTGGAGTGATATGGAGAAGAGGAGGATGAGGAGTGATTGACTATTGATTTTGTGCTACTTAGTTTCATTTGGTTAATTGGTTTTGAGAGTGTCAAACTATTTGGTTTTACTTAGTTTTCATGTTTTTATTTGATGATTTGTGTTATTTATGTTATTCTACTTACTCATAACTTATGAAGGAGGAAGAATAATATATATTTTAAACAATAATTAAAAATCCGACTAGGCGATTAATCCCCGACTAATCCCCAGTTTCTAGTTGGAAGCCATGTAGTAGGGGTGTAAATCGAGCCAAGTAGTTTAAGATCTTCGACTCGAGATTGGCTTGAAAATATGATCCAAAGTTTCGAATTCAAGTTGATCCAAAGTCGAATATGATCCATACTTATTTTTTGTTTAATGATACACGAGTCGAATTCAAGCATACCAGTGTTCGTTCAGATTAGAGTTCGAGTATTTCATTTTTTCTCGAACCATACTCGATATCTGCTCGATGGATTATATTCGAATATTAATTCGATCCATACTAGTAAAATTTAAATATGTGATATTTGTATCAATCTTTATAATTTATTAAGTGTAATATGAAATTGTGTAAACTTGTACATAAATAAACTAATAAATTGAATGTCAATTTTATTACATTCTTTATAATTTCAATACATAAATAAAAGTGAAAAAGTTTTATATATAAATATTAGTTAAGTAACCAATTTAGTATGTAGTGGTTCAATTATAAGTGAAATGGTTCATATTCGAAACTCGATTTTGAAAGCTCATGAGTAACTCGCTTTATAAACGAGTCAAGTAGGTCCGAGTAATAATCCGAGTCGAATCTAGCGTAAAAAAATAAATTCCTTATCGAATTCGAGTTCAAATTTTTCGAATCGAACCGAATCTGAGCACCCTAGCCAACCGGGACCAACTAGTAACTTTTAAAACACTGATTAAAAGTATTTTTAAATCCAAATATCTGAGAGGTGATTTTAAAGAATTACCAAACACGAAAACACTTCCGTATTTAATTTAAAACTGTTTTTAATGCACTCAGAAACTCCCCAAACGCGCTCTATGTCGATCCAAAGATCAAATTATTAGTTATCGTTTATTAGATCTTCACTGATAATTAGCGAAACTGTTTGCGACCTTACCCTTGCGGCGTCGATGGTGACGTCGACGGCAGTCGAGGAGTGCTGCCGTCATGGGCTACCGACGTTTTCCAGATCCTCTGCTCGTTAATCGTTGCAACAGATGGCGATACAGCAGGTTTGTGGTCTCAGTTCAGTAACTATGAAATTTTGTGGTGTTTATGAATAATTTGGCAGTCTATTTTCTTCTATAAATCTGGGTTTTTGCTTAGAAAAGTGAATATTGTATGTATCTGTTCTTTTTTGTGAAGAATAATTAAAATATTCAATTTGCAGTCACTGTAAGCTGTGATGAGTTTAATAATCTCTCTTCCTCTAGGTGAAATTAGGGATATTATGTGAAAATATGGATATTCTATTAATACTGATAATGCTAAGTGGTGAGAACCCATATATTTATTTATTTATTATTTTTTGTGGGACTGAGGGATTACTATCAATCAAGATATTCAGCCTCGGGAAAAGCTTAGAACAATAAACACATCAATCAGTCCAAAATGTGAACCTGAACTAGTTGTTCTCCTCAAATTCATATTCTAATACCAATATTTGGAAGACTGAAAAAACAACAAAATTATTTCAAAAAGAACTTATAGAACTGTTGTTGAACAGTGAATTATATATCATAGAAGGAGCAGCAAATAATACAACTTTGATAATTATGCTTATAATGGAGATAAATTCTTGTCAATTTCTCTTAGAAATGTGTTGTGGACTCACCTTATTGGGATACTATTTCCTTGGGAGGACTGAATCAGATTTTGGAGAAATAATAAAGCGTACTTTGCAATGGACATTATGGTTTGTAAATTTTTGTCACTAATTTTGTTTAACTCCTCACAATCTGGTACAGTATTCTTCATGTATACATGAAAAATAAATTACGAGAGAATGTTGACATTGGCAAGTGTTTATGGATTTTCCAAATATGCTTTATGAAATGTTCTATACACTAGGATATCTCAAGACTGTAAGTCATGCAAGTATGGATGTTATCACCATTCAACAAATATTAGTTCAACTAAACTTTCCCTGTTTTAATTGTATGTGTTGATTCTATGTGGGAATTGATATTTGTTTGATTGAACTTCCCAATTTTCTTACAAACTCATGTTATATGGAGGTTATTTATGAGTTATACTAAGCCCTGTTCCTTTTTCTTTTTTCTTCCTTTTCCCAAAAATTAGAGAATTAACATATTGAAAACTGCCAAACCAAGTACACCCTTATATATATAAACGCAGTTACATAAATCATTTGAGCATGGATAATGTTCTCACTAAAAACACAAAAATTGTGTCGGAGAACGAGAGACGGGCCAATTCTTTTATTCGAATGAAAGTACTCCTTCCGTCTCTACGATATTGTACTCATTTCCATTTTCAAATGTTTGTAAGTAGAGTCACTTAAAAAGTAAATGGGATGTTACCACGCTTGCTCTATGATCAACCACTCTACAGTTCTGTTGATTATCAATATGGAGAAAACATAAAATAGAGTATATAGATATATAATTGTTAGGAATTAGAGAAGAGCGTGCTTACTTGTATTATTTTATATAGTAAAGGACATGTTTACTTGAGCTGATAATCTGTTGTACTTGACAGCAGTGTATTTTATACGTATGCATACCTATGGGTTCAATGTAAAGCTAATAACTATTATATATGAACAAATTGAATACTCCATCCATTACAAAATAGAGGATCAATATTGAGTTTTTGAAGTCAATTTGAGATATTTTAAATTCAAAGTTGATATGAATTAATTTAGTTTTAGACAACACAATTTTTAAATTGTAAACTATCTAAATAGTACTACTAATTTCAAGATTTATTTTTTTTCAAAAGTTAAATGAATCACATCAATTTTGAATTTAAAATTATCTTGAATTGATTTTAAAAGTCAAATTTGTTCCTATAATTTGAAATGGTGGGAGTACTAGATAAGACCCTGACCTATAATTTGACATTGTTTTACTTTGAATGCTAAATGAAAAGTACCAAACTTCCCTAACCCAAAAAAGGAAGAAGAAGAATTTTCCAAATGAAAAGTATGGAGATAAGTTTGAAAATTTAATAGGATTGTGTAGGATTGATTTTTAGATTTTAGTTCACAGAATATGAAATTTTAGACAGAGAAATACAAATAGAGAGGCAAATAAGATTGAAGGTCTTATTTCATAAAATGATTATTTTGATTTTGACTTGATAATCATTGTAAAGGGAGGATTTCAGGATGATGTCACCCTTGGGTTCCAGACAATGTGTAATATATGCTTATAAATAGACATGTATATGAATGTATTTTAAAATTGATTAATATCAAGGGAGTAGTTAACTTACAGGTTTGTTCATTAAAGAGTTATGAAGGTTTTGTTTCTCTCAACACTGTTTTTGTCTATCTCTATATTGTTCACCCCCTATATACATATATATCAGTTAAAGCTACTCGTGAAAACCTATAACCCATTACAGTTGCAGTTTTTTGATGAATCAATGATCAATTGGTGTCTATTTATGATGTTCTCCTCTTGGAATGGAAGAGATTCTATAATTAAAAATCAAGAGCTTTAACAAGTTGCCCCCCCTTGTTTGATATTTCTTTGATACCATTGGTTCCTATTAAAAGCAAACAAAATGCTGGAGTGAATGAACTTAAGAACAACTTGAAGAGATCATTAGAGTCGTTAGATGGTATGAGAGGAGCAAAGAAGATTATAGATTGTTGGAAAGATTCGAAGCCTTTCTTTAATTAGTTAAAGTGCAAGAACTTATCAAGGTGGACATGTTAACTTTCTGTTAGATTTATAAAATAGGCCCAAAGTTCAGTATACAAAGATATCAAGCTCTCTAACTCAAAACTAATTGGCTATGAGAAGAGTTGACCCAACTCATTATATACTAGACATACTTTGTCAAGGTATTCAGGACAAGATATACTCTAACACTTTCTTTTTCAAGATGGCACATTTGGGTCACATGTTGCTTTGAAATCCTCTATTGTGTCACAATTGTTTTTTGGAGGCGTGTTCATAAAATGGGAACTTGAGACTTCGCTGGTAGACATCTTGTCGATCGTGGTTTCTCATTCTCCTGCACTTTAAAACTTGAGGTTGAGTTTTTCTCAGTTTAGGAGATAATGATATATAGCAAAATATGGGGATAAAGAATTCTTAATAAGTTTGTTATACTACTATTTAGACATAAATCTATTCTACTTGATGTATATCTTTTAACTATAGTAGTAGGTTATTTTATATTAGTATTGGGAATTGTTTCCCTATTAAATTAGGTTACTTAATTTATAATAGAATTATAGTCCCTTTAGTCCATGTAAAGTGATGTAATCTATAATATTATTACATAATTATTCATAATATCATCTTTCCATCTATATCTCTCATTCTCACATTCTCTCCGCGCTAATCTGCCACCGCATCATTAACGTGTAATGTAACTTATATTTCTTTTTCTTTTTCTTTTTTTCCCTGTCTTGCTACATATGATGTCAAATTTATGTTGATATTCAACATCGACGTATGTGAATAAATAGAATATGAAGTAATTAAGAAGGAATCCACCCACACATTATTATTCTATCTTATCACCAAAGTTATATGTTTGTCGCAATCCAACTTTATCATGAGATTTGTCGACATATATATCATTTTCCTTTTCCTATCCTTTTTCTCTACAATTGTCGAGCCCTAAACCCTCACTCCTAACACTTGAATCTAATGTCTACTACAATTGGTGACGTCTAGATCACTTCAATTGTTCGTCAATTAAGCCGTCAAACAATTAATCAAAATCTACTTACTAATGTGATTGTTATTCTCTTGATTTTGGACAATAATTAAAAATCAATCTTATCGACCAATCCGACTACTAATAGATTGGGTTAGTTTTGTACAGTGTTCTAAAAAATCTGTTAGCTGACCTAGCTGGCTAAGGGGTACCTAGCCCCTTGGCATTTGTTATTTTTATATTTTGTGTAACTGTATAAAACAAATATTAGTTGTAAATATCATAAATTGTATATGAAGAACTACCAAGAAAATAATCTTAAAAAGGCATAACAAAATCATTTCAAGCATAGTTACAAAATGATTTTACTTTTATTCTTTTGAACATCATGTTAAATAAAATAAAAACAAAAAAACAAAAAAAGGGCTAATAAGGGGAACTGTTCAATGTTTTTTCTGGCTGCATTTTATGAAAGAAATTGAAGTAAATGAAAACTGCAACAATATATATTGTATTACCCAACCAACTTATAACGATTAAAGATTGCACAACACCCTAAAAGGCCTACAATAGGACCAGACCTTATGGCCCACTGGCCCATTTTACTTTGCTATTATAAACCCCAAGACACTTATCTTTAGTCCACTTTTTTCCTCTTAACCGCCTCAAAATCATCGATGCGAAACTAAAGAGGGGCAAAATTGTAAACTTGTATAAATGCAAATTCTTATAATAAAAACCCTAGAAACCATTGCTTTCATTTCAACTCTTAGCCGCTGAGAGAAACACATAGTAAGTAGAGTGAGACTGTCGATCGATCCGCCTTGGCAAGTATCGACAAGCACCTAATCATTTGGAGGCCACTAAAACACAGTAATCAAGGTATGCACCACCATCAATTATTGCAACAATTAGGGTCAAATCGAGGCGGTGAAGGACTGATTCCTTCTAGGCGCCCATCTTGCCCGATTTTTGGTCCTGATTTTTGGTTATAAAGATAAATGGTTTGCATCGGACATTTTTGCAAATCAACCATGGTTGTACTAGGTTACGCTTTTGCCAAACCTAAAAAATTGACAACCTAGCTGATCAACTACCTTCTTTGATTTCAAGTTTGAGGCAAATATGTATGTACACTTGTTATTTGTTTTATGGAAGTCTTTTTCCCCCCTTTTTAACTCTAGATCGATAGATCTATATATGTTGTTTTATTTTAAATATTCATATAGATCAATAGATCAATAGATCTATATATGGTTTTATTTGAAATTTGAGTATCTATGTAAACCATATCTAACTAGTTACTAACTAGAGTAATCCTAAAATCTTTTGGTTGATAAAAGAACCATTCATGAAGTAGGCATGACAGGGTTTGGATTAGGAATATTTGTATTGATAAAGCTTTTTAACGTCATACAATCAAATTGCATTAATATCGTATGTAGTTAATTGATAATCTTTTTCATTTTGTAATATTTTGTGTCATAAATAAAAATTATCAAAGAATAAAGATCTTTTTGATATCATACAACCAAAATGCATTCAAAGTGAAGTTGTTAATGTATTTGAACTATCTATATGCCATATAGTTGAGCTTCCATCAACTTCAAGAAAACTAATTATAGTTGTTCTTTCAACAAATTCAATTTAAGAAATTATGTATTAACTGCTACTAAATATTTTTTAGAAATTTATTTCATGTATGCCTTTGCCACAAGTAGGGTTGTGCAAAACAAACGGGACAAACGGTTTTTACCGATACCGGCTCAGCCGAACCGATCGGTTCAGTATTTTTTTAAAACCGGTTAGGTAACGATATTATATACGGGTTAATCCAGTCTGGTGACAGTATTGATTTTTTCTTGATCGGGATTACCGGATTGATACCAGTTTACCGGTTGATCAATTGTACATGTATATATATATATATATATATATATATATATATATATATATGTATAGAGATAAATTAGTTGTAACACCATCTTTACCCTTCCACATCCATCTAATACTACTGATTAGATCTAGATGTCTCTCTCTTCCACTCATCACCATCACGCTTCCTTCTTTTTTTCTAAACTGCATCACCCTTCCTTCCAACTTTCTTTCCATTCACACATCAAAGTAAAGATTAAAAAAGAAAAATAGAAAGATGATATTTACCGGTAAGTACGCACCCACTGAAATTCACTTCATCTTTTCTCTCTCACTTCTCAGATCTGCTACCTCTCTCTCTCTATATATATATATATTATGACTTTGGTTGGTGTTTAATTGCTGGCATGCGCAAGATTTGAGTCCCTTATATGTTGTGGGGTTTTTATTTTTAAAGACAAGGAAGTAACCATCTAGGTTTTAGAATGAACTTTGAAGTTTGGGCTTGTTTAAGATATGTATTGGGCTGCAAACTTGCAGGATGAAAGAAAAAAAAAGACCAACAACATTTAGGTTTTAAAATGAAGTTTGGGTTTCTTTAACATGTGAGTTGTATGGTGAAGGTATTTAAAAAAACAAATAGAAACGCATCGGTACCGAACCGGCTAATAGGTTCGAGACACCGGTCTAACCGGTACAAGTATCGGTACATAATTTTGGACACTTTCGGTAACTGGTTCGAGCTGGTTCGGTATGGTTATTTAACGATGCACAATCCTAGCCACAAGTGAACTTCTTTATAATTTTAATATCAAAAGTTAATAGTATAGATTGTTAGTGAATAAACCTCCAGGTGAACAACCCAACCTCCACACTATAACCCATGGACATTCTTTGTTAAAGCAAATATGATATTTTCCTGTTTTAACAACAAAACTACACTACTAGAATGAAGCAAACTAACATTTGTGTGAGTGTGTTTCTGCAGGTACCAGGTTGCCTTCTCACCACTGGTCCACCAGTAGGCAGTGATTGGACAGTTATGGGTGTAAATTCTAGGCCCATGGTTGCAGGGCAGTAGCAAGCAGTGCAGGCTCACCAGCAATATAACTTCAGTCCTCATTACTGCTACTACCAGTCTATCAGGCAGCACTGGGACATTTTATGTGTAAATTCTGCATCAAGGTTGCAGGGCAGGTGCAAGCACTGTTGGATTGGCCCGGTAACGTTACATGGGACGTGTTTCGTTTTGGTTCGTGGAACCAATACAGGTACGCAGTATGCTACATAGCTAAAACACAGTACGCTTTGCTATCTTTATATTAGTGCTTATAGTTAGGAATTTTCTTAGAATCTAAATGTAATATGTAATAAACCTATGTTTTATAAAATATTTTTAGTTGAATCAACAAGTTGGTGGTTTTATAAATAATATAGTACGATTTTTGAGCATCCAACACTAGGTTAGAATATTGATATTTGTGCAATTATAGTTAAAATAACAACAACAAAAATTGGTACACTAGCTTTAGAGTAGTGGTACGTAAGAGTACCATGTTTGAATACATAAATACCAATACGCGGGTCGCTAGGTTAATGAGAGTATCTAGTAACTTTGAATTGGCCTTAAACTTGATTTTGACTTGTCTTCAGGAGCCGATGCAAATTTTCACATAATCCATATGAAAACATTGCGGCTTCACATGCACAAGGCATTCAATGCTGGGATATCCAATATCCAGAACATTTCATTATAAACACAATCCAGAGGTTCAATCGTTCTCTTTGTCATTAACATGTTGTCAAGGTGTACAGTCTTACTTTTCTAGAACTTAGTGTGTTAGCATGTCCATATCATGTTGTATCCATATTCATGCTTTCAGAGGCAGTTCATCTTAAGCCGTGGGTACTTCATAAGAACTCAAATTAGGACTTATTATGACCTTGGTTTGATAGGGATGCCCTGTATGTTGTATAGGCTGCTGTTTATCTATTCACAAGTTGTGGGATAACGTTTTGTTTATTCTTCTTTGGATTTTGCAATGGGTGCTTTTGGGGGATTTGCTATAATAGACTTACATTGGGATTTGGGTAGCTGCCCTGGTCTAAGTACTTTTATTTATACGAATAAAGCTATGATCATATAGCAACTTAAAATTTGCACAATTCGCAAGTTGCTCAGGGGTTGAGATGTTATATTATAGATTGTGATATCATTTAATGGATTTTTGAACATAGAAGAATTCTTTCAAGAAATTTTTAAAAGCACTATGATATCCCTAAATAGTGTCTTTTTTGTTTTAGTTTCCCCATTGGTTATTGTTTTTTTCCAAGCAAAAGTGGCTTTGGGAGGTTTATTGTGAAAATGACCAAAATATGAGGCTTCTGTTTTAATTGTTTCTTACTATCTTAGATTTTTCTAGCAGTAAGCAGGAAAAAAGTAGAAGCTAAATCAACTAGAATGTAGGACAAGGATGGAGGAAGGAATAAAGGGATTAAAAGGAGATAATTTTGCTTAATGCCACACGCGCAAAACTTTAAATCAAGAATAATCAATCATTAAATATCATAATAATGAGATTACATCATTTTCTATATAAAACCTAATACTTGGAGGCAAGTAAAATCGGAGTGAATCTAATTTAAAAAGGAAACAAATCACTAATAATAATATATTGCTATAAATAAAAGCTTTGGAATATTCTACTAATATAATTAAATATATATCCTAATATTGCCTATTAAATAAACTAATTATATTGAAATCATTCATAAGTAATAATTATAATAATAAACTATTAATATTAAATTTCTTTTTATTTCATCCTTATCAAATCACTCACTAGTGCAGTAAATCTCTGAATTATCATAATCTAATAGTCATAATCTCATTGACATGATCTGATTATGACAATCTAAAGCTGCCGAAAATGGCAACTATAGCATTGTTGTCAGAGGGGTAAGTCACACCTTTGACGCCTCGCTTGGTACGAGGCACAACCCATATAATGAGGTGGGAACCTTTTGGGGTTAGGCGGACCTTTTTATACAAATAAAATTTGATGGTCATTACAAGTGCGCATTTTTTTTGAAGTCTTCAATAAGGATTACCTCTGAGGTGCAGCTCATGCAATGAGGTGGACCCCTTTTGGGATTAGGTGGACCTCTTTTGGGCTTAGGCAGAAAGCACGAGGGGCTTGAAAGGCAAGTCTTATTGAAGGATTAAAAAGAATGTGTACTTGTAATTTTTACCAATAAAATAGCAGAAACCTATCACCCCCTTGTATGGTATGGGGAACTTTGGTTGCGTCGCTTTCTCTTATAGGGGTCTATTTTCTCTGATTTGACTTAGCTTGACCTACTTGACTCAGTGATTAGAGTATCGCTTTCATTTGACGAGAGTCTAGAAACGGAGAGAGAGAGAGAGAGAATGAAAGGATCCCTGGTAGAGAAGCGAAGAAGAAGAAGAAAGCAACTAGTCCCTCAACGATCGAGCTTCCAACCTCTGGCAATCTCGAGCTTCCATCCTCTGACTTCCAAGTATTTTTTTTCTTTTTTCCTTCTTTTTCTTTCCTTTTTTTTTTCTCAATTGATTTTTATTTCTTTACTTTTTTCTCCAATCAGAACCACAAGAACCACCACCAAATCAACTCGCAAACAACACCACCAGAGTCACCGTCATCCCCTAGATCTGTCATGCCTAACCCATAATCACCATCATTAATCAGTATTCTAAAAATCGGATTGGGCGGCAGCGGCAGCCCAACCTCGGGAATTATGGCTAGGCGGATAGGAAAAAAAAGAAAGGAGGAAGAGAAGAAGAGATAACTTACCTAAGACTGAACATCAAAGTTGTCGCCGCGGCTAACATTGGAAAATGAGGTGCGAGGAGAAGGAGGCAGCAGCGGCTAGGGTTTCCAACTCCAATAATTACGTTCTAAGCCCTTGTTTTTTATAAAAAGCCCAAACCCTTGTTTTAAAAACAAAGCCCAAACTCATTTTTTTTAAAACAAAGTCCAGGCTTTTTTGTTCTTAAAAACAAAACCTAATATAATTTTTTAAAACAGCTCCCAAACTCTTTTTATAGAATAAAGCCCAAACTCAGTGAGGAAAAAAAATATTAGGCCATTAAACCCGCCAGTTTTCTCATACTAACTTTATGCAATGTTACAAATACTTGCCTCAAAGTTTCTTCCTAAAGTTTGATATGTTTCAAACTTTTCTTTCACTGATAAAATTCAAATAAAGTAAAATTAATGCCAACTCCTAAAGTTTGATATGTTTCAAACTTTTCTTTTACTGATAAAATTAAAATAAAGTAAAATTAACGCCACCTAGAGCACCCTCCTAGGAAACTGCCTAGGCCCCGCCCGCTCACAAATAAAGTAGAGGTAACACGGAGAGAAAGGGTGGGAAAGAGAAGGAAAAGAAGGAAGAATGAAGAGAAGCCTTTTTTCCCCAAATACACAGGTCTCCAACCGACGTCGTTTTGGGAGGTGTCGCACACTTAACAACGTGCGGTATCCCGTACCTACATTTCTCTCTCGTTCTCTCTCACACACGCATGCGTGCATACACACACACACACACTTTTATATATATATATATATATATATATATATATATATATATATATATATATATATATGCACTTTTGACAATGTGCACTTCTCTTCTGTGAGCTTGTGACTCGGCCTGAGATGACCTTTGCACCTCGCTGCGCTTTTTGGAGTAAATAACAATGACTTATAGTCAATCATTAATAGTCTAATGGATCCTGGTGTTTATTGATCTACTACAGGAAGGTTCGGACTGAACAGTCTTCAGAGCATTCGTGCAGTAAATCTCTGTATTCAAGTGACCCTGCCTTAGAAATGTCTGACATCACTCAAAGGAAGGTATGCTCTTGTGACCAACAGTAATTCATTGACCGAGATATCTAATATTGTGCCTAAATATGTTGACTCTGAGGCATATTGTTACTGCCATTCATTAGTCTCTCTGATTTCATCTTGTGCATCATGAATACTCCCTAGATTGTAGTTCTGATATCACTTGTTTTCTCTTATAAAAAAAAAAAATGAGGTATGAAACTTATAATTTTTTTTTTGTTTTCATGGGTATTTTTTGGGCCAGTTGTCCATAACTACGAGTCTTACCTTGAACTTTTAGAAGGATTATTTTTACAGGCCACTGCCACCTGATCAAAGTGTGTTGCTTTCAGATTTTTGTCCTGTAACACATGCATTTATTTCATTTAACAGCAAATGAGGTATGCTTTTCTGGTTAGTGTGGAATGACAATAGGCAAGAACATTTGGCATTAAGCGTTCCAAGTAGTGTGGTCAGATAAGATCCTACATCCTGTTATTAGCCTGAGATTAATCTCCTACTAACTCCTACATAATCATATTGTCAGTTTTTTTGTGCATTCTAAGAAAAACATCTGAATAACATGTAGTTGTTGTAATTGCTCGTATTGTACCAACATATCTTCAGATTTCAGATTGCTTCTAAAATTCCAAAATTTTATGTTGATCCCAGCATTTGGTCGCCCATCGTTTGATCTTTACGTTCCAAGAAAAGCCAGAAAGAATATATGGCAGTAAGGTTGTAAAACACCCTCTGTTTGTCAAAAAGAGTACCATTTGCAAAACTTGCAATTAATGATTTATTTGTTTCATGTTTAGCCCGAAAATAGTAATTATATTGGAAAACTAGATGACACTGTCTCATTTTATGCTACTTCCAATAAAAAGAGGATTTTTTTGTGGGGATCTTTTTTTTGACAAATGGAACTATGTTTATAGGACAGATGGAGAATTAAATGTCATCCTCCTAGAATTATTTGGTCCTGGATTTATCCTCCAGAATCTGCCAACCTCAGAAGATGCATATTTCCTGGACAACCCTTGTTGCGTTGTTTATGTTTTGGTTTGGAGGTATGACCCCTTGTGTGCTCCCTGCTGATGGGTGTCTAGCACAAGTACTTCATAGGCGACTTGTCTTATCTATCAAACATAAATAACAAGGAGGAAATGATAGAGAAGATACAAATTGGGCGACATTCTTTAGCCATAAATGACTTAAAAAAATCTACATTTAGCATTCTGATTAATATGTTTCGATAGAGTAACTCCTCTTCAAAAATTGTAAATCAATCATTAGTAAGATTAGGTATGGCAACATATGTCATACTGTCATGACGAAGAACAAAGTAAAAAAAAATATCAAAGCGTTGTTGTCTCTTGCAGTGTAAGAATGTGATCCGCGAGATCTAAAAAAAGTTGGCGAGCGAGGGCAGGAAAATTGCATCCATTCTTGCTGATATTCGGAACAGGGATGAGAAATCTTTCTACGTCGCTGCTTTTAGTGGAATTCGTGTCTTGAACTTTAAAATCATTTCTCAACATCTGGATGAGACTGTCTACGAGACTGTGAATGATTTTGTGAAAGAAGTGCAATCCATGCTAAAGGGTGTAGCAGATCAGTTTGGGTTCTCAAGTGAGGTAATGTTATTTTCTGTTGACTCTTATCCTTTGTGATACTTCAACCTGATTAATTTTCATAAGTTCTTACCTCTGAGACAAATACATTTGATAAGTTTATCAATAAAATTCTGTATTATTAGTTGCCCAAATTCATATTTTTTGGTGTGTGAGAACTATAGGATTGTCGTACACATCGTTGATAATATGAGTAAAGACAAAAAACAATTTTGTAGTATAAAGTCTTGGATTACATTTGTTATTCTAGGCAAGGTTTTCAGACCCGGACTGTCATCGAAAGATGCCGGGTGAACCGTTATTGAGCCAGTGACGTCATTAATATATAAAAATATATACTATTAGTAATTAATAAAATTTTAATAAATCTTTTTTTATATGAACTAAAACAATAAAATTGAGTTACAATATTACTAAAAGTGTTTAATTTTAATATTAAAAAAAATTTGGTACAAAAAATGAAAAACTTGGTCACTGTGTCAATTAACCGGTTTTACCGGTAGGTCAATTGGTTTTTAACCCAATCAATAAAACCGGGCTAACCGGCAGTCCGTTCTGGGTTTAATAACCATGATACGAGGTACAACGTCGGGACAGGATGATATGGCCACATAGTATGGGAATATTGTATTCTGGCATTATTTTTCCTTTGTGGTAGATTTTATACCCCAATCTAGTGTTTCCATGGTATAATGACCTCTCACTTCAAGCTTTTTGGTCAAGATTGAGTTCTAGTGTGTTACACCTTTTCATGTGCGTGCAAGCATTGCAGGCTCACGGCTCACCCCTAACACGAGCTTTAGGTTTATATTGTTGTTTCTGTAGATTGTTGGGCACCTTTATATTTAAAGTCTAGGTGTATTTTCGTTTTTTCTTATTATTTGGACATGGGTCATAGACTCGTATTAGTGGGCCATGGGTTTTATCTTATTTGCTTACCTTTTATTTGGTTTTTGTGCTTCTTCTAGAGATTTTTATATTTAAAGTCAATTAGTTTCCTAATCCGATTCTAAATCCTACCGATTTAAGTGCGACATAATGTGTAACCGTATGCAACATCTTCTCTTGTGATGCCTTTAACTTCATCAGTGATGAAATAATACGGAATATCTCAACAGTTGTTCTTTGGATTGTGAGATACACTTTTAAACTCTTGGTGGGAGCCCTGAGAATCCTAGATGTGATGCAATTCGGAACCTAGTTTCTTGTTTGTTTGTTTTTAATTTATTTTTTTAATGCAATTACAACCTGCAAGTGTATTCGAAATCAATTCTTCGCAACGCTAAGAACCATTGTTTATGCACAATCGTTCCCTCAACTCTATCCTCAAAAATCAATGCAAATACCAAAATATTGTGTTTTAAAAATTAAAAATCAAAACCTTTCAAAAATATTTTTACTGGATACTTTTTAATTAACATAATTTGCGCTTTCTTTGTCCATAGATTTTTATTGCAAGACTATGATTGAATATTAGGAAGAGTACTATATATTCTTTGAAAGTTGGTATGGGAGGAAAACTAGTTTAAATTTTAATTTGCATTTTCCCAATTTTAGTTAAAACTCATATATGAGGACTATCTGAGAAATTTAAGAAACTTATTAACTGCATTTTATAGGTCATCTCTGAAGTGACAAACATTCATGATCTCTTTTTTGAAATTATGACCCGCACATTCAAGGATGTTGATTTCCTCAAGGCGAGAAGTGAAGTGGAATTCTCCAGTGGACGTCCTACTATAGCCTTTCTGTCAATGGGAGGTTCACCTTCTCAAAGAAAGCGAAGGAGGCGAACAAAGAAATCCTCTGATAAAAAAGGCGGCAGGGCTGTTGGTCGCATTAACCCCGCCAAGAAACCGAGGGCAGGTACTAGCAAATAAAGTAGTCAATAAAGAAAACAATTATGCTGTCGAGGGCATAGCATAGTGAAGTAGCAATTATAAAAAACAATTATGCCCTAATTGAATTGAATGTTGTTTATGGTTTATCTAAAGCTCGGATGGTGTATCCACTGTCAGTGTATCTACTTTATCTTTATTTTGAAAAATTGACCGGAGGAACCTTGTGAAAATATAAAAAACACATATGGAAATAGTGTTTTCCTATATTTATTTAGTAGCACGTTATTACATATTGAATGAAGTCGATCATTGAAGTATAAACCACCTATCTAGGTTTGGGGTTTTGTTCATCCTGCAAAATGCCCAACACTAAATATTCAGCTGGGTAATATTCCATACTTTTCAGTTCCCTACAGCTAATAACAGAGATTTGCAACAGGTAAATCCCTCAATTTCTCGTTTTCTTCTTGGATTGAGACACGTCATAACCTAGTCTTGAACTGAAAATATTTACTTAGCTAGTGTTCTATGTAAACTGGTTGCTTAATTTGTGTGGGTTGTAAATGTGTTGGAAAATTGAACTTACCTTGGCTACTTGAAACATTAGGACTATGTTTGTTTGTGAGGATGGGATTAGACTATAAATCTCAGTCTGTCGTCTGTTTTTAAAAATAGACTTAAAATAGACTTGAGTTACGTCCCGTAACTCTTGGTTGGGGGCAGAGCAAGTATTATAATTCTTACCATTTGAAATTAAAAATATATATATATATATATATATATATATATATATTTGATATAATTAACCTTTAATTTTGTTTAAAAAAATTGATGTATCTAATATCTATCTATATATATATATATATATATATATATATATATATATATATATATATATATTTGATATAATTAACCTTTAATTTTGTTTAAAAAATTGATGTATCTAATTCTATCTATTTATATTTAAACTAATGAGAATATGATATTTTTGTTATTAGTAGTAAAAGTATGATAGTTCACACAATAAGTTTTTATCCAATCTTTTAAATTATCTTGAATAAAAATTATTTTAAATTATCTCGTGAATAATCTTATAAAAAATAAATATGTGACTATTGACTATTTAATTTTATGATTAATAATTTTAAAATTATAATGCATGAAAATATAGTTTTGAGATTATAATTATTATAAACAAGTATGGTCCAGAAGTTATTGCAAGTGTTTAGTGCTATGGTTATGAACGAATCCAATCAAGTTTTGATTTGACAAGCTCGAACTCGTGAAAGAAGTTGTACAAGTCAAATTGTTCGCAAGATTTGGTTAATTCGAATTCGCTAAAGAAATTATAAAAGTGTAGTTGTTTGCGAGATTTGTTTAATTGAGTCTAGCTTTGTGACGTTCTTAAAATAAGTATACATCACTCATCTTGAGTCGTCATCATTTAAATATAAATTTAATTATACAACTATCGTGTAAAATACGATAAAACATAGCTGAGAGTTTTAATATGAATATTGTTTTCTAGACAATATCCAAACTCAAATGGAGTCCTTATTATAATTATTATCATATTATTTCATAAAATAGTGAGGACTACTATAACACTATCTCGGACCATCACTCTGTTCTCGACTAGTAAAATTTATGTTCTCATTTTCTAAAGAGAACAATGAAAGCAAAAGGTGATTTCAACTAAATTTCAAAGAAGAAATATTATGACTCAAGATAATACATAATAAATCATCGTTAGCCTTCAACGGTGTTAAACTGATAAAATATAAGAAACATCAAGTTTAACTGCAGCGGAACAAGCAATCCATTAGAAGAGTCAAGTAGAATACGATATTTACTATTTTCTATGATTTAGAAAGTTTATCATAAATTTTATCGCTGAGATTCAGCTTAATAAATAATCTACATCACTGAATTATTCATGCACTACGGGCCAATGATATTCATTAGTATCACAACCACGAATTATTCATGCACTAAGGGTTAAAGATATTCGTGTTTTCACCGATGGCCATGATCATGCCAACAACTGTCCATCAATGCACTACGGGCTAATGAGAACTTTTACCACATCATTTGTAACATTACGGTCATGATTATACAGAATAATCCCTGGTCATAATCATACCAATCAACAGTCCATCTATGCACTACGGCCAAAGATGACTTTCATCACAATATAAACATGAGGATGATGACAAATTATATAAGAATTCAATTAAAAGAAAGCAAAAGATAAATTTTTAAAGAATTATAATTTAATTTATCCAGAATTCAATTATGTCCAAATTGTCAACATGATATTGCTTTGTGGAGTAAAATTCAAGATTTATATTGTATCAAAAATAATTTGGACCGAAAAAAAATCAATTTTTGTCATAAATAGTACCTCGGGTGAATAGTAGGGGTAAAAATGAGTCGAATCTCAGCAAACACTCTAATGCTCAGATTCGGCTCGACTCAAAAAAATTGAACTCGAATTCGATAAGGAATTTCTAATTTTGCGCCAGATTCGACTCAGATCATTACTCGGATCTACTCGGCTCGTAAGTACTCGACTCGTTTATAAAACGAGTTACTCACGAACCTTCAAATCGAGTTTTGAATATGAACCATTTCGCTTAATACTGAACCACTACATACTAAATTGATTATTGAACTAATGTTTATATATAAAAGTCTTTTACTTTTATTTATGTAAAGAAATTACAAAGAATGTAATACGAATTGACAATCAATTCACTGATTTATTCAAGTACATGCTTACACAATTTAATACTACACTTTATAAATTATAAAGATTGATACAAATATCACATATTTAACTTATTAGTATGGATCAGACCTGTAAGACCCAGAATTTATGAAATGAAAGTATTCAATTTTCTTATAATTAATATTTTATTTCGTAAATGGTTAAATTGATAAAAGGTTAAAGTTAAGGGTGAAATGTGAAAATTTTGCAAAGTAAGCAAGTTGATATAAAATATTCGTTGTGTCGGGAAATATTCGTTTTAATCGGGAATATTAAAGACGACAAGACAATCATTAGTGGACCCCCTAACTAAGTATTGTCGTATTTAGAAAACGATAGAATTATCTTTTTATAAAAATAACGGCAAAAATTTTACCGTTAAACTATTGAACTACTCGGTAGTAAAAGTACAGTAATATGCGTGGTTGCATAGTAACACACGGTATTGATTATTGATGCTTACGTAAGAAGTCACTCGGTTATACTCAATTATTGCTATAAAGAATTGCCTTTGATCATATCTCTCATATTATTGATTCAATTATTGTCACAAAGATCATCATCGCATAATATTTTATATTATTAAATCAATAATTGATCGAATCGACAAAGTTATTTATATTATTATTTGCAATATTGATAATGTCTAGAAGTTCAGTCAATGAGAGGTTTGGTCACCTAATTGCGCGCCAATAAGGAGAAATCCTTATCGGAAAGCCCCTTCTTTCCTGAGAACGACCTGATTATTAAATATTGTGAGTTATAATATTATTGATGAATAAGTTCGTGTTGATTAAAGATGAAATGATAGTTCCATTGTGTTGAGATTATTAGTGTTAGTGGAAATCGATATTTATTTCGATGATAATTGATGTCTGAAAGTTATATTAATCAATCGGGTAATTAATCAGATAAATGAGTAATTAATTGCTATTAATTCACATGCTTATAACTATGTGTTCACATGTGTGTACTATTGATTCACATGTATGTAATATTAGGGGAGGTGGTGCAAGATTGATAATACTTGTATGACTAAATTAAAAATAGAGGTATAGATGAAGGTACTATACTGTAATTATTTTTTTTATATGTATAGAACTATTGAGTCACATGATTGTACTATTGATTCACATGATATACTATTAGGGGAGGTGGTGCAAGTTTGATAATACTTGCAGGACTAAATTAAAAATAAAAGAAAAGATGAAGGTATTATACTGTAATATTTTGAGCCCCAAAACGTGCAATTATCGAAACTATGTTTTCCTATAAATAGAAGCTCATTCTTCCTTCATTCTCACCAATTCACTAAGACTCACAAGAGCAATTATAGATAGAGAAGTTATAGAGAGAAAGAAAAAGAGAAGTCTGCTACTTTACTATTCCAGTATCCAGTCTTCTTCTGAGGTAAGGGGTATTATTTATTTCATATTTTGAAGAGATATTATTTTTCGTATTCGTATGAATATTATTTTCGTTCAATATTCATAAAGAATATTATATTCGTTCAATATTTGTAGGAATATTATCTTCGCTAAATATTCGTTGGAATATTATTTCCGTTCAACAGTTGTAAGGGATGTTATTTTTGTTCAATATTCACTTGAAATAATATTTTCTTCAATACTCTGTAGTATGTAAGTAATATTATTTCGTTTCAGATTTCGAATTCTATACTCATTTGGTTAAAGTTTTGGCTTCTATACTCCATGAAATTAGTAGAATATCCTTGAAATTTGCGCTTCATCTAGTATCATTTCACAAGGATATTTTCTGCACATTCTTGTTAAATTTTAAGCTTTTCATGTCGGAGTACTGTCCATGAGTAAAATTCATTTATACGGTACTATTCACAAAAGTACTATTCACGGGTACTATTCATAAAGTACTATTCACGAGTACTATTCACAGGATACTATTCTTAAATTACTATTCACGGGATACTATTTACCCGAGTACTACTCATCCAGAGTACTATTCATGACAAAAATTGATTTATTTTCGGTCCAAATCATTTTTGATACAATATCGTTCTTGAATTTTACTCCACAAAGTAGTATCGTGTTGGCAATTTGAACGTTATTGAATTATGGATAAATTAAATATAAATCTTTAAAAATTTATCCTTTGTTTCTTTTAATTGAATTCTTATATCATTGTCATCATCCTCATGCTTATATTGTGATGAAAGTCATCTTTGACTTACGTGCATAGATGGATTGTTGATTTATATGATTATGACCATAGATCATTCGGTATAATCATGACCCGTAATGTTACAAATGATGTGGTAAAAGTCCTCATTGGCCTGTCGTACATTGATGGACAGTTGTTGGTATGATTATGACCGAGGATTATTAAGATAATCATTTGACCATTGATGATTACATGAATATCCTTGGGCGCAGTGGGATGATTCAATGATGTGGTTTATTTATTTGTCGAGTCTCAAGTGATAAAAATTGATGATAAACTTTTTAAATCATAGAAGATAGTAGATATCATGCTCTACTTGACTCTTCTAATAGATTGCATGTTCCGCTGCAGTTAAACTTGTTGTCTATTATATTCTATCAGTTGTTATACTGTTGAAGGCTAAGGATAATTTATTCTACATTATCTTAGTCATAATATTTCTTAATGGGCTAGTTGAGCTCACCCTTTTCTTTCATTGTTTTCTTTAGGAAATGAGAATATAGCTGGGATGAGTCGGGGAATGGAGTGAAGGTCCAGGATAAGTGGCTTTAGTAGTCCTCATTATTCTATGAAATAGTGTGATAATAATTGTAATGAGGACTCCATTGAGTGTGGATATTGTTTAGAAGATAATATTCGTGTTAAAACTCTCAACTTTTGTTTTGTCGTATTTTACACGACAGTTGTATAATTAAGTTTTTATTTGTATTCTGTACCATGTATTTGGTGACTCAAGATGAGTGATGTATACCTATTTTGGGGGCGTTACAAGACCAGTATTCGAATATGATCCATCGAGCAGGTATCGAGTATGGTTCGAGAAAAAATGAAATACTCGAACCCTAATATGAGCGAATACTGGTATACTCAAATTCGACTAGTGTATCATTAAACAGAAAATGAGTATGGATCATATTCTACTCGAATCAACTTCGAACTCGAGCTTTGGATCATATTTTCGAACCGATCTCGAATCGAGTATCGAGCTACTCTGCTTGGCTTACACCTCTAGTGAATAGTACTCGAGTGAATAGTACCTCCTGAATAGTAATTCGGGAATAGTACCCCGTGAATAGTACTCTGGCATAAAAAAGTTAAAACTTATCAAGAATGTTCAGAATAATATTTTCATAAAAAATATTGGATGAAACGCAAATTTCAAGGATATTTTACTAATTTCATGGAGTATAGAAGCCAAAATTTAACAAAATGAGTGTAGAATTCTGAATCTGAAACGAAATAATATTCCTTACATACTACAGAGTATGGAAGAAAATATTATTTCATACGAATATTGAACAAAAATAATATCCCTTAACTTAAAAAGGAGAGTAATCCAACTGGTATAGCGGGGATATTCTTGATGAAAACTTTCACTGTTTTCTACACTCAAAGCTTTCTAAAACTCGAAAGAAATACACTCAATATTATAGAAGAAGAATTCTCTAATTCTGGTGTGATTTTCAATTCTAAACTAAGTATTCTATTTATAGGAGAATGGAATGATACTATTTGGATGCACAGTAAAGACAAAATCACAGATTGCACAGTAAGGGTCATGGGAAATCGACCAAATTTTCTGATTTTACTATGCAGACACTATGCAAAATAAAATATAATATATTCTATTTTTTATAAAAAATAAAACTTATTATAATATATATATATATATATATATATATATATATAATTTAACCACCCGTGACCTGCAAAATTTCCCCCCTTCCCCATCAACATTACACGTGGGCCCCACCATTATATATATATATATATATACATAGATAATACTGAATAACTTTTTACCGATTATTTTGAAAAATGGGTAAGTGGGGGTCCAAATAATACGCCAAAATTTATAACAAATACTTCATAAAAAATCTCCTCAATATTTTTAACAACATTTATTCATCATTATTATAACTCGCAATATTAACAACCAGATCGTTCCTAGGAAAGAGGGGGCTTTCCGATAAAAATTTCTCCCTATTGGCGCACAATTAGGTGACCAAACCCCTTTTCTCGACAGAACTTTCTGGACATTGTTAATTATGCAAATAATAATATGAATAACTTGTCATCTTAATTATTGATTTAATAATATATAAAATATTGACAATAATTGAATCAAATAACGTGAGATACTATGCAGCAATTACTGTAATAATAATTGAGTAAAACTGAGTGACTTCTCATGTAAGCATCAATAATCAATACCGTGTGCTACTATGCAACCACGCGTATTACTGTACTTTTATCACTAAGTATTTCAATAGTTAACGGTAAAACTTTCGCCGTTATTTTTATAAAAAGATTTTTTTGTCATTTTCTAACTCCGACAATAATTCTGTTGTGGGGTTCACCAATTATTGTGCCGTCGTACGAATATTTCCTCTTAAAATGAATATTCCCCGACCAATCGAATATTTTATAACAACTTGCATACTTTGCAAAATTTATAAATATTACCCACAACTATAACATTATATCAAATCCACACCATAATATTCAAAAATATATTTTGAGAAAAATTAATCTTTATTTATGAAAGTTGGGG
The DNA here is from genome assembly GCA_020205615.1 of Panax quinquefolius. Classification (NCBI taxonomy): domain Eukaryota; kingdom Viridiplantae; phylum Streptophyta; class Magnoliopsida; order Apiales; family Araliaceae; genus Panax; species Panax quinquefolius. The sequence continues at coordinate 107,709,047 of CM035158.1, read as the reverse complement.
TCTTACAACCTCCCCTTCTTATGAAATTTCGTCCTCAAAATTAGTGTACGTACCTGGTATGTCAAATAGGCGAGGATATCTTGATTTCATTTCAGATTCTAACTCCTAGGTCATTTTCTCAACATTGTGGTTTCTCCACAAAACTTTGACTTGATGTGACACCCCTAAAATAGGTATACATCACCCATTTTGAGTCGCCAAATACATGGTACAGAATACAAATACAAACTTAAATATGCAACATGAGCTGTGAGTTTTAATACAAATATTGTCTTCTAGACAGTATTCAAACTCAAAATAAGTCCTCAATACATTTATTATCATACTATTTCACAGAATAGTGAGGACTACTAATGCAACCATCTGGACCGTCATTTCATTCCCCGACTAGTCCCAATTATATTCTCACTTTCTGAAGAAAACATTGAAAGAAAGGGTGAGCTCAACTAGCCCAATAAAAAATATTATGACTAAGATAATGCAGAATAAATTATCCTTAGCCTTCAACAGTATAACAACTAATAGAATATAATAGACAACAAGTTTTAGATCAACAACTGCAGCGAAAAAGCAATCCATTAGAATAGTCAAGTAGAGCATAAAATCTACTATCTTCTATGATTTAAAAGATTTATCATCAATTTTATCACTGAGACTTAGCTTAATAAATAATTCACATCAACGAATCATCCCTGCACTACGGGCCAAGGATATTCTTTAGTATCACGACCACGAATTATCCTTGCACTACGGGCCAAAGATAATCGTGTTTTCATCAACGGTCATAATCATGCCATTAAATAATTCATCTTTGCACCCTTGGCCGAAGAGAATCCATGACCATTATCATACCAAAAACTGTCCATCAATGCACTACGGGCCAATGAGGACTTTTATCACATCATTTGTAACATTACGGTCATGATTATACCGAATAATCCCTGTTCATAATCATACCAAGTCCATCTATGCATTACAGGCCAAAGATGACTTTCATAACAATATAAGTATGAGGATGATGACAATGGCATAATAATTCAATAAAACAAGTTCAAGGATAAATTTTAAAGATTTATAATTTAATTTATCCAAAATTCAATAACGTTCAAATTGTCAACATGATACTGTTTTGTGGAGTAAAATTCAAGAATAATATTGTACCAAAAATGATTTGGACCGAAAATAAATCAATTTTTATCATGAATAGTACCCCGGGTGAATAGTACTCGAGTGAATAGTACCCCATAAATAGTACTTCATGAATAGTAACCCGTGAATAGTACTCCAACATGAATAAGTTAAATTTTATCAAGAATGCTCAGAATAATATTTCCATGAAAAGATACTGGATGAAGCGCAAATATCAAGAATATTCTACTAATTTCATGGAATATAGAAGCCAAAATTTTAACCAAATGAGTATAGAATAAATATTAAAACATGGATACAATCAATGATAGTAACCATAATAGACATCTGGGACGAATAAGAGAAAATTTTATTTTTGGTGAATAGTGCCGTATTTGTGAATAGTGCCGTATTTGTGAATAGTCTTAGTATTTGTGAATAAAGGTCAGTATACATGAATAAGTAACCTCGATGAGAAAAAGGTAAAATTCCACAATAAAATTTATATCAATATTTCAAAGATAATGATATCAAGAAAATAATATCATTTACTTATTTGAAAATAACATCCCTTCTACTACCTGTTGAAGCTAAAATAATATTCCATAATAAATAATAATGGAGTAAAATTCAAGAATGAAGATCAAAATATGGATACAATCAAAGATAGTAACCATAATGTACATCTGAGACTTAAAAAAGGAAATTTTATTTTTCTATTGAATAAGATCAGATATCGTGAATAAGTAACCCCGACACAAAAATGTAAAAATTCCACAATAAAATTCATAACAATATTTCGGCATAATGATATTGAAGAAAATAATATCATTTACGAAGAAAATAACACCCCTTACCTCAAAATAACAGTAGTTCTGATCGGAATATCGGATGTAAAGTCAAGAAGGAAACAGATCTTGAATAACAACTCTCAAAGTATCTAAATACTCACAAAAATACCGATAATATAGAGAGAAAGAAAACTTATTTCGGTGTGATTTTCAATTCTAACCTAAGCTTTTATTTATAAAAAAAAATACTAGAACATTTATAGAGACTAAATTAATAAAATATTATTAATTTTATTTTTCTTCCACGCATGCCAAGCTAGACCAAAATCTCAGCCACCACAGTGGGTCCCACCCAAAATCAGCACATGTATTCAACACCAACCAAAAGTGGGTCCCGCCCAATTTTAATAAAAATTATTTTATTTTCTAAAACTTTAATAATTCATAATAAATAGCCCTTTTATAAAAAAAAATACGAATTTTATGTCCATTCCACAAGAAATTGAATTCTCTACAACTTTACAGAAGAAAATTTTTCCAAATTCCAAGCAAAAAATATCCGAAATTCACAAACGGACGATTTTCAATACCTCTTAAAATTCACAAAAAATCATACGTTAATTTTTAACGATTCAAAATTTGTGGACATATACTTAACTTATATATGCATAAAATATCCAAAAATCACAACGATCCAACGGTCGGATTATAATTATAACTCACGCAATAGAGCTTTAAGAACACCGATTTGAGTTTTTAATACCTCCAATCTGATAAAATACTGATAAAATACCTCAACATTAATTCCTTCATTTATAACCACATAAAATAAATATTTTCCTAACCATCATTTATGTCCACATAAAATAAATATTTCCTTATCATATAAATCAATAATTAGTTATTCACAAATAATATTACAGAATCACAATAATGACAACAACCGGTGCCGTTCCCGTGAAAGAGGGGCTTTTTTCGATAAGGATTTTCTCCATCTTTGGCGCCGCAATTAGGTTACCAAACCTCTCATTGATCGAACTTTTTAGACATTGCCAATAATGCTATCTAATAATATTATTCAAATAATATGAATTATTGATTTGATAATGGGAAATACTGTGAAATGACAATTATTGAAACAACAATAATATAAAATATCAACGCAGTAATTATTGAACAAATAAAATATTAAACAGTAATTCCTGTAACAATTATTGAGTAAAACCGAGTGACTTCTCATGTAAGCACCAATAATCAATACCGTGTGCTACTATGCAACCACGAGTATTACTGTACTTTTACTACCGGGTAGTTCAACAGTTAACGGTAAAACTTCCGCGGTTATTTTCATAAAAGATATTTCTGTCGTTTTCTCAATCCGACAATAATTCCAAGTTATGGGTCCACCAATGATTGTGTTGAGTCGTCACGGATATTCCCCGACAAAAAGAATATTTCCACCACTCGAATATTATATAACAACTTGCTTACTTTACAAAATTTATAAATATTACCCGCAACTATAACATTATCTCAAATCCACACCATAATATAAAAAAAATATTTTGAGAAAATTAAATTTTTATTCATAAAATTTGGAGTCTCACAATCTCTCCTCCTTATGAAATTTCGCCCTTAAAATTTATGTACGTACCTGGTATGCCGATCAGATGAGGACACTTCGTCAGATTCTAACTTTTGAGTATAACCTTTGAGAGTAGAATATATTCCTTCTTATCCAAGATTTTAATAGGTACTTCTTCATACGTTTAATCTTCCACTATATCGTCCGGTTCTAAATCAATAGTGTGGTTCGGGTCGTCCATATATTTACGTAACATCGATACGTGAAAAACGTTATGAACACACGACATACTTGGCGGTAAAGCGAATCTATAGGCCACAGTTCCTACTCAATCGAGGATTTCAACTCTCTTCATCGATTATTATTTCTAGAATAACGCCTTCTTGAACCTTCTTCTTCACATTCATCATCTCCGGGTCTGTTGCCTTAACATTATTGTTTAAAGTCGGTTCTAATCTTATATTTGCTATCTTCACGTAGGTTCGTATATTCGCACTCGTAAACGCATATGATCTTCTACTCAACACGTCGGCTACCACGTTCTCTTCTCCCACGATGGTATTAAATGGTATAATCGTAATCTTCAACAGCTCGATCCAACGTCTTCAGCGCATATTACGTTCATTTTGGGTGAAGAAATATTTGAGGGTTTTAGAAATGGGTTTTGTACTGGGGTCAATACAAAATTTACTTTCACGCTCTAGGGCAGGTCAAGAAGTCTTCAAGGAATACGTCAGGAAATTTATTAACGCTAGAAATATCATTTAAAAACTGTGACTCTCATCCAAGACTTGGATAACACATGAAATGAAGGTTTCTCCTAACGGAGTTTCAACAGATAAGTTAAAGTTTAATTTCTCCTGAGTTAAATTTAAACGTCGAGCGCAAATAGGAGAAATAAAAGAGTGGGTAGAACCGGTATCGAATAAGGTATAGACTATGCGAGAGTTTATGATTAACTTACCCGTGACAACTTTGTTCGGGTTCCTCGACAAACGCTCTCACTTAAACTACCGGCTTTGACTTGTCTGGGACATCCTTTGGCGTCACTATCCCAGCTGAACTTGACTTCACTACACGATAAAATCGAGCTAGGCGACCTTCTCTTCCGCAATTGAAACACGCTTTGGGTTGCTGCGTACAGTTTGAACGGATGTGTCCCTCCTATCCACATTTGAAACATACGACCGGTGGTCGTTCTTCTTCCATAACAACGGTGTTGGGTCATTGCCGTTTTCCATCATTATTGAACCTTCTTCTTGAAATTTCCACTTTATTATCTTCGCCATGATTACCACCGAAGTGGTTACCATTCTTGGCATGATAATTTCCCCACGATGGTTATCATTGTTCGATGGTCATTGCCACCGCAGATGATTATTATCGTGTTGTTGGTCGTTACCTTTTGGTTGTGCTGACTCATTATTGCGCTCCACTAACTGAGCCCTATTCACAACATCTGAATATAAATAAAGTTTATGAGAAATAAGGTATTGAAGTATTTCGGGTTTCAAACCTCGCAGAATCATTCGCGTTATTCGCTCCTCATTATAGACCAAATGGGATGCAAACCGGGATAACTCCGCAAACTTAGCCTCGTACTGCGACATATTCATATTATTTTGCTCCAGTTTGATGAATTCCACTTCCTTTATGTGACGAATACTTTCGAGAAAGTACTTGTCGGTGAACAATTCTTGAAACTTCTCCCAAGACATCTTGAGTGCGTCAGGCTGGGTACATTTTACAGATTTCCACCAATGATCTGCTTCTTCACGCAACATAAAGGTGGCGAATGGAACCTTTTGCTTCTCTGAGCATTCCAAGACATCAAATATCTTTGTTGTGAGACCCCAAATTTTATGAATAAAGATTTAAATTTCTCAAAATATTTTTTCCTGAATATTATAGTTGTGGGTAATATTTATAACTTTTGCAAAGTATGTAAGTTGTTATAAAATATTCGTTTGGTCAGGGAATATCCGTACTACGGCACAATCATTGGTGGACCCCACAACAGAAGTATTGTCGTAGTTAGAAAATGACAGAATTATTATTTTATAAAAATAACGGCGAAAGTGTTACCGTTAAAACTGTTAAACTACCAGGTAGTAAAAGTACAGTAATACGCGTGGTTGCATAAGAAGATACCACGGTATTGATTATTGATGCTTACGTAAGAAGTCACTCAGTTATACTCAATTATTACTACAAAGAATTGTTGCATCATATCTCTCTATATTATCGATTCGATTATTGTCACAAGATCATCTCGTGCATAATATTTTATATATTATTAAATCAATAATTGAGACGACAAAGTTATTCATATTATTAAATTGGAATATTTACAATGTCTAGAAGTTCATCAAGGAGAGGTTTGGTCAACTAATTCAAGGCCAATAAGAAGAAATCCTTTATCGAAATGCCCCTCTTTCCCAGGAACGACACGGTTGTTAAATATTGTGAGTTATAATATTAATGATGAATAAGTTCGTGTGTTGATTAAAGATGAATTTGATAGTTCCATTGTGTTGGGATTATTAGTGTTAGTGGAAATCGACATCTATTCCGATGATAATTGATGTCTGGAGGTTATATTGACCAATCGGGTAATTAACCGGATAAATGAGCAATTAATTGCTACTAATTCACATTCTTATATAATTATTTGTTCACATGTGTGTACTATTGAATCACATTCTTGTACTATTAGGGAAGTTGGTGCAAGATTGATAATACTTGCATGACTAAGTTAAAAATGGAGGTATAGATGGAGGTACTATATTGTTATTCGTATTTTTACATGATTATAACTATTGAATCACATGATTGAACTATTGATTCACATTATTTAATATTAGGGGAGGTGGTGCAAGTTTGATAATACTTGCGGGACTAAATTAAAAATGAAAGAAAAGTTGGAGGTATCAGATCGTAATATTTCGAGCCCCAAACGTGTAATTATCAAAACTATATTTTTCTATAAATAGAAGCTCATTTTTCCTTCATTTCTCACCAATTCCTTAAAACTATAGAGCAATTATTATAGAGAGAAATTATACAGAGAAAGAAGAAGAGAAGTCTGCTACCTCTCTATTCCAGTATCTAGCTTTATTCTAAGGTAAGGGGTATTATTTCTTTCGTATTCATGAAGAGAGTTACTGTTATTCCTTTCCTTATTATTATGTTGGAATAAACTGTCTATGCGAAGTACCGCATACATGGTGAAATTCTTCTGTTATTCAATTCTTTATTACTCTGTTGGAATAACTCGTCTGCGTGTGGTCTATCGCATGCCCGTGAATTCGTTGTTATTTCATTCTTTATTATTACGTTGAATATCACGTGCGTGCGGTTTATGCATTTAATTCGATTCCATTCTTTATTATTCTATTAGAATATCCTATCTATGTGGTTTACGCATGACCTGGTTCCATTCTTTATTATTATGTTGGAATATCCTATCTGTGCGGATTACGCATGACCTGGTTCCATTCTTTATTATTCTGTTGGAATAACCTGTCTATGTAGATTACCGCATGCATGGTGAATGATCATTTATATTCATATGAATAGTATTTTCATTCAAAAGGGGTTTCTGCCGGGGGCAGTTTCATAATTTTTTTGACCCTCAAAAATTCTGAAAAAATTTGAAATGATAATTTGATGAATTTTCTAGATTGTGTCCAAAAATACCGATTTTTGGATGTATAGATTAAGAGTTATGGATTTTATGGGAAAATACTATTTTAAAAGTAAACCCTTATAATTCTTTGTGGTTAACTCTAAAATTGGTGAAATTTTATTGGGAGTACATGTATATAACAGGAGTATACCCTGTAAATTTCAGATTTTTTGGACAAAAATACAATTTATAATAAATGTCTAAATATTCGGCAGTTTTGGCCATATGAAAAATAGTAAATGAATTTTAAAAATTCCGAGAAAAATATATGTTCAATATGAGACTATATTCTGTTAAATCCCGAAAAAGAAATATTTTTGGGACTGATTTGGTATTTTTCATGAAAATGAACTAGTTATGAGTAAATGAATTAAATATGTTATGTGAAGTAACAAAATTGAAAAATAGGTTTGTATAACTTGGGAATTCTATATAGGGTATATGCATATTTTTTATGAGGGATTTGATCATTGGTGATGAAATCTTATGAGTATGGCATTTTTGAATGATTAAATGCATTATTTGGTAAAGTGTAAACAATTGAAATAAATTGTTTATAAGTTTAAGAATTGATTAAAATATTATTATAATATTAATAATATTAGATTATGAGTTTATTAAGTGATTGATAATATTTGGATAAATTTAAAGTCTTTAATATTTATCATTGTTTTCGTTTGATAAATGCTTATATCATTGTCATCATCCTCATGCTTATATTGTGATGAAAGTCGTCTTTGGCTTACGTGCATAGATGGACTTGGACTTGGTATGATTATGACTGAGGATCATTCTAAGATAATCATGACTCGTAATGTTATAAATGATGTGGTAAAAGTCCTCGGTGACTTGTAGTGCATTGATAGACAATTTTGGTATGATTATGACCGTGGATTATTCTAAGAAAGTCATTGTGACGCGCCCCAAAATAGGTATACATCACCTATTCTCGAAAGTTATCAATACATGGTACAAAAACAACTACAACTTTATTATTACAACAAGAAATGTGAGTTTGAATACAAATATTATCTTCTAGACAATATCTATACTCAAATAAATCCTCATCACATTTATTGTTACATTATTTTACAAAATGGTGAGGACTACTAAACAATCCTTTCTAAAACCTTCATTCCATACCCCGACTCATACTCGCTTATATTCTCGCCTCCCGAGAAGAAAAATGGAACAAAAGGAAAAGGGTGAGCTCAACTAGCCAAAGAAAGAATATTATGACTAAGATAATATACAACAAATTATCGTTAGTCTTCAACAGGAAAAATCTAATAGAATACAATAGACAACAAATTTTAAATCAATATTCATGGTGAAATAATAATTCATTAGAAGAGTTAAGTAGAGAATGCAAACTACTATCTTCTATGTATGAATTTAAAAGTTCATCGCTCATCTTTTATCCTCGTAACATCAATCAATATACATCCGAATCAAATATTCATCTTTGCACTACTGCCAAAGATATTCATCATTGGTCATGTTCATCTAAACACTGCTCATCTTTGCACTACTACCAAAGATATTCTTCAGAAATCATTCATCTTTGACTACAAGCCAAAGATATTCAATAATATCATCATTTAAGACCGAGGATGATGAAAATATTTTTAAAGAAACGAATCCAAGTGAAACAAAATGACAAGGATTAAGGATTAAGGATTCAGACTTTATTTTATCCATGTTCAAAAATACCTCAAAAAATAATCATAGTGGTGTAAAATTCAAGAATGATCAAAACATGGATACAATCAAAGCTAGTATCCATAATAGATATTTTGGACAAAAAGAAGAAATTTTATTTTTCTATGAATAGTGTCAGATATCACGAATGAAAGCCGATACGTGAATAGTAACTCCGACACCAAAAGATAGAAATTTCCAAAAAACATCTTCACGCTTCATTAATAGTACTCGTGAATAAGAATCGTGAATAAGAACTCATGAATAAGAACTCGTGAATAGTAACTCTGAATAAGAACTCATGAATAGTAACCCCGACATGGAAAAGTTCCAAATTTGATAAAAAGTTTCAACCAATATTTCAAAGATAATGATATTGAAGAAATAATATCATTCGAGAAAAAATAACATCCCTTACCTCGAAAGATTAAGACTTCTAATTTGGAATACCTGGATATAAGGTCAAGGAACTTTGCACCGCCTAACAATACTCAAAGTATACTCACAAAATACGCACAATATATCGAGAGAGAAATAGAGAGAGAAACTTCGCTTTACGTGTGTTTTTCAATTCTAACCCAAGACCCTATTTATAGGAAAATGCTAGTAACACCAAAGTTAGTAAAATTGAATATAATATTAATATATATTTTCACATTTTCTTTAGCCCACCTTAGACAACTGATCTCAGCCCATTTGAATCACATGTGAGGCCAACTTAGTTGCAAAAAACGTTTTTCTCAAAATAATTATTTAAAACTTCCAAAAATTAATTATTTCGTAACTTCTAACTTCAATAATTCATAATTAATAGCCCTTTCATCAGAAAATTCGAATCTCATGAGTTTTTATAGGAAATTCAATTTCTACAACTTTACAGAAGAAAGTTTTTCCAAATTCCAAATAGAAATTGACCAAATCCACAAACGGGCGATTTTTTTAAGCTATAATCAAATTTCAAATAATAAATGGGGTCCACCAACATGTTTAACATGTTTTAAACATTTATTGCAACAAAAATACTCTTCCTCCTCAGATACTCATATATCCCACATTCGTTGTAAAAATATCACCATTATTATATTATTAAAATATAATAATATATTTAAATGAATTATTTTATCGAAAAAGATAAAATTTTAATTTTCAACAATTGTCACATTAAAATTTTTCTCCATCTATATCCACATAAAATCAATATTTTTCTCATCATATGAATCAATAATTAATTATTCACAAATAATATTACGTAATCACAATATCGACAACTGTGCAGCTTCTCTAGAGAGAGGGGCTTTCCAATAAGAATTTCTTCTTCATCAAGCGCAATTAGGTGACCAAACCTCTCCTTAGACAGTAACTTTTAGACATTGCCAATAATGTTATCTAATAATATTATTCAGATAATATGAATTATTGCTTCGATAATGAAAAATACTATATAATGATGAATTATCAAACAACAAAGAATATAAAATATCAACGCAAAGAATTATTAACTCAATAAAATATCGAATAAAGAATTATCGTAACCATTATCGAGTAGTGCCTTCACGTAAGAATCAATAATTGTGCAATACCGCTGTGCATCGTGTTTTAACCAACCGGTATTTTAACAAGAGATAATCAGAATAACCACGCCTGTTATTTTTAAACCACTTATATTTGTCGCTTTTCTTCATCCAATCGCTTTCACATGGGGCCCACATACGATCGCTACTGGTCGCATTTAATATTCCCCGACAAGCATTTAATATTCCACCACCAAACTAATATTCCCCTAACAACAATGAATATTTTATAACCACTGCTTATTTTCAAGTATTTCATGATTTTACCCCTAACTATCCACATTAATCAAATCAACCCTTACTATTTCAAAATAATCAATAGAGAAAATTAAATTTCATTAATAATAAGTTGGGGTCTTACAACCTTCCTCCTTATGAAATTTCGTCCTCTAAATCGACGACGACGTACACTGTGTTTCAAAAGGTGAGGATACCTCGCTTTCATTTCCGCTTTCCAATTCCCTGTGTCATTTCCTCTATAAAGCATGATTCCTCCACAAAACTTTAACTTGTGGTATATGACCTTTGCGCACAGTAGGAGGGATGCTCCTTCCTATCCAAAATCTTGACAGTACCTCCTCATACGCTAAGTCTTCTGGCTATCTCTCGTCCCGGTTCTAACTCTATAACGTGGTTCTGGTCTTTCACATATTTATTTAAGTATGATATGTGAAACACATTATGAACACGAGACATAATTTCGGAGGTAACGCGAGTCTATAGGCTACATTTCCTACTCGGCCAAGAATTTGAAATGGACCAATAAATCGTGGATCGAGCTTTTCTCTCTTCCCAAATTTTGTAACTCCCTTCCATGGAGCAACTCGCAATAATACATGATCCCCTACACTAAATTCCACGTCCTTTCGATGAAGATCCGTGATAACTCTTTTTTGTCGATCTTGTGCCGCTTTGTATACGTTGTCGAATCATTTGGATCTTTTTCGTAGTCATACGCATTCAACTCGGGTCCCAACAATGTTGCTTCACCCACCTCGTCCCAACATACCGAGAGAATAAACTTTCGGCCCATATAATGCTTCAAATGGAGCCACACCTATACTTTGCTCGATAATCGTTGTTGTAGGAGAATTCCACCAATGGTAAATACTTATCCCAACCGCCTTGAAGTCTAGGACATGTAGTCTTAATAAATCTTCAAGAGTTTGAATAGTCCTTTCGATTGTCCGTCTGCTTGAGGATGGTATGTTAACTCAATCGTAAACTGCGCTCATAGTTTTTTGCAAGCTAACCCAAAATCTTGAAGTGAATCTTGGGTCACGATCCAAACTATGGATACAGTGCATGCCATGCAACCTCACAATCTCATTCACGCATATACTAGCAAGACGCTCAAGTGAATAAGTCTCCCAGACGGCAAGAAATGATGAGCAGACTTGGTTAATCTATCAACAATAACCCAAATAACATTGATGCCCGAGAAACCGTAGGAAGACCCGTGAATCTAAATCCATGGTAATGTGTTCCCACTTCCATTTCGAATCTCAAGTGGTTGCAACGGACCCTTAGGTACCAGATGCTCCGCCTTTACACGCCGACAAGTTAAACACATCGAGATAAACTTTGCAATCTCTCTCTTCATATTGTTCCACCAAAATGTATGTCAAGATCACGATACATTTTAGTACTTCCAGATGGATTGCAAATGGTGTATTGTGTGCCTCCATCATAATCTTGTACTTCAAATCGAGTCGTTAGAACACAAAGTCTCAGAGTGGACTCAAGTATTCCTTCTTCATCAATTCTCGCTCCTAATAGCTCCTTCTTGTACTTTCTTCTTCATACGATCTCCGGCCCGGTGGCTCGAGCAACCTTAACTTTTTCTATTAAAGTTGGCTCTACGCATATACTTGACATCATCGCACTCTGCTCCTCAAGATATGATCTTCTACTCAACGCCGCCACTACCACGCTCTTTTCCGGGATGGTATTGAATAGTGTGGTCGTAGTCTTCAATAGCTCGAGCCAACGTCGCCGCCAAGATGTTGAGTTCTTTTGAGTGAAGAAATATTTAAGGCTTTTATGGTCCTAATATATCTCCACTTTTTCCCCATATAGATAGTGCCTCCATATCTTTAGCGCGAAAAACGATCGGGCCGCTAACTCTAGATCATGAGTAGGATAATTTCTCTCATACTCTTTAAGTTGTCGCGAGGCATAGGCTATGACTTTCCCACGCTGCATGAGAACACATCCTAACCCTTTGCTCAAGCATCATCAGAGATAACAAATCCATCCGAACCAGATGGTATTGTTAGAAACAAAGCCAAATAAGTCTCCTCTTAAGCTCTTGGAAACTCTTCTCGCATTCTTCGCTCCAAACGAATTTTGTATCCTTCCGAAGTTAATGAAGTTAATGGAGTAGCGATTCGAGAAAACCCTTCCACTAATCTCCGATAATAACCAACTAAGCCCAAAAGCTACGACTTTACCACCGACTTTGGTTGTTCTAACTTCAGATTGCTTCAATCTTCGCTTCGGATCAACAGATACTCCATGTTTCGACACCACGCGCCCAAGGAATGCTACTTCCTCAAGCCGTAACTCGCATTTCTTTAATTTGGCATATAGTTTGTTTTCACGAAGCCTTTCGAGTACCAAATTTTCAAATGGTGCTCATGATCTTCACGACTTTTGGAATATATGAGGATGTCATCAATAAAAACAACAACGAATCGATCCAAATATTCCTTGAATACTCTTGGCTCATCATATCCATGAAAGTCATAGGAGCATTAGTCATCCCAAAGACATGACTAAGAATTCATAATGCCCGCATCGAAGTTCTAAAGGCGCCTTTGAATATCCTCGCCTAATCTTCACCGATGATATATCGTAATCTAAGATCGATTTTTGAAAAGAATTGTGCCCTCAGAATCGGTCAAACAAGTCATCAATACGAGGTAGAGGATACCTATTCTCGATGGTGACATGGTTCAATTCCGATAGTAATACAAAGTCGATACTCCCCGCCTTTCTTCTTTCATAAAATAAAACAGAGCACCCCAAGGAGATGTACTAGGAGATTTAATGAAACCGATGTCCAACAATTTCGTAGTTGGACCTTTAACTCCTCAAGTTCAATAGAGCCATTCGATATGGGTTTTAGAAATGGGCTTTGTACTCGTGTTCAAGATCAATAAAGAATTCAACTTCACGCTCGGGGTAGACCGGAAGTTCTTCTAGAAATACGTCAGAAAGTCAATAACAACAGAATATTATTCAAATTTGACGTGTCTTTATTCAAATCCATAACATGGGCTAAGAAAGCTTGACATCCGCTTTTTCAATAAACGAATAGCTTTATGATTAGATATGATGTTGAATGATTTTAATGGTTTAGTTGCTTGAATTGCATAACAAAGTTGGTTAGAATATGAAAACTAACAACCTTACAAAAATAATCAATTTTGGCATGATGAGTAGTTAACCAATCAATCCCTAAAATCACATCAAAAGCAAGTATCTTTAAAGAGATAAGGTTAATGTGTAAGGTAATGGTGCCAACTTGAATCAAACAAGATTTATAAACAAGGATGTGATGAAAGTTTCTCCTAACTGAGTTTCCACAGATAAGTCAAAGTCTAATTTCTCCCGAGTCAAGTTTAAACGTTGAGCACATGCAGAGAGATAATTGAATGGGTAAAGCACCCAGATCAAGTAAGGTATAAACTTCGCAAGAATTTATAAATAGCTTACCCGTGATCACCTCGTTTGGGTTCCTCGATTATGACCAAACCACAACAAACGCTTCTTCCCTAATCGCTGATTTTGACTTTTTTCGGGATGATCTTTTGAGTCACCGTCCTCGCCGAACTAGGTTTCGCCATCGCATAATCTCGAGCGATATGTCCTTCCTTTCCACAATTATAGCATACCTTGAACTGTCAGGACGCTTGACGATATGTCCCTCTTTCCAAGATTTATAAGATATGACCGGTGGTCGTTCTCCTCCCTTAGAACCGCTTGTCACGCAAGACCGCTGCCTTCATATGGTCGTTGTTAAATCTCCTCTTTTAAAATCTCCTCCCGACTCGCTTCTTTTTATTTTCATGGCTATGATTACCACCAGAGTGGTTACCATTTTGTCCGTCTGCTTTTCTCCTTTGGTTATCATTATTCGCTGATCGCTATCTCTCGTACGATCCTCGTTATGGGTCCTCGGTTGACCGTACTCGTTATCTCGCTTCTAATAATTGAGCCCCATGTTTACAACATCCGAATAGAGAGAAAGTTTATGAGAAATGAGATATCGACGATGCCGGGTTTCAAACCTCTAAGAAACATCCGCATCATACGCTCCTCATTCTCCACCAAATGAGGTGCAAACTCGATAACTCGCAAACTTTGCCTCGCATCGAGACACCGCCATGTTGTTTTGCTCTAATCGATGAACTCCACTTCCTTCATACGATTTAACACTTTCGTGAAAGTATTTGTCATTAAATAGTTTCAAACGCTTCCCAGAGACATGCCGAAAAGCGGCTGGATGGGTACGCTTGCTGCAGACTCCACCAAGAATCGCTTCGCCATTTTAACATAAAGGTGGCGAATGGAACCTTCGTTTCTCCGCATCCCAAGACATCGAATATCTTGGTAATTTGCTTGACCCATGTTTCCGCGCCATGATCGGATCCGCTTTCCTTAAATTTCGTGGTCCCAACTTTGAACCGCTTGGGTTGTGACAACCCGTGAATTGCTATCATTTCTCCTCAGATTTTGAACACGAAGTCTCCTCGTCTCGATTTTGCATGAATCGCAAAAGCTTCTAAACATCCCCTCGCTCATCATCTCGCTTCAATGGTGTTGTTCACAGGAGGAACATTGCAAACCACTGTTGCACGCTCTCCCCTCGTTGGTGAGTACAAAGCGCTCCACGGCCTCATTTCCATTGTTAATATTCTCACGACATTCTCAACATCATAAAACAAGGGTTAATTAAGGAAATTAATATATCACATAATATCCTTATATATCGACCAACTAAAAAATAAGCTTAGTAGGACACACTAGCTTAAGGATTTTACTGCTCTCTCTCCTCCTAGTTCTATTCCCGATCTCCGCCAGAGATCATATCCCTAAGCTCGATACTAACCGTGACGCCCCCAAAATAGGTATACATCACCCATTTCGAGTTGTCAATACATGGTATGTAAACAACTACAACTTTATTATTACAACAAGAAACTGTGAGTTTGAATACAAATATTATCTTCTAGATAATATCTATACTCAAATAAATCCTCATCACATTTATTGATACATTATTTTACAAAAATGGTGAGGACTACTAAACAATCCTTTCTAAAACCTTCATTCCATACCTCGACTGCATGACTCGCTTATATTCTCGCCTCCGAGAAGAAAAATGGAACAAAAAGAAAAGGGTGAGCTCAACTAGCCCAAGAAAGAATATTATGACTAAGATAATATACAACAAATTATCGTTAGTCTTCAACAGGAAAAATCTAATAGAAAACAATAGACAACAAATTTTAAATCAATATTCGCAATGAAATAATAATTCATTAGAAGAGTTAAGTAGAGAATGCAAACTACTATCTTCTATGTATGAATTTAAAAGTTCATCGCTCATCTTTTATCCCTCGTAACATCAATCAATATACATCCGAATCAAATATTCATCTTTGCACTACAGCCAAAGATATTCATCACTTGGTCATGTTCATCTAAACACTGCTCATCTTTGCACTACTACCAAAGATATTCTTCAGAAATCATTCATCTTTGCACTACATGTGCCAAAGATATTCAATAATATCATCATTTAAGACCGAGGATGATGAAAATATTTTTAAAGAAACGAATCCAAAGGAAACAAAATGACAAGGATTAAGGATTAAGGATTCAGACTTTGTTTTATCCATGTTCAAAAATACCTCAAAAATAATCATAGTGGTGTAAAATTCAAGAATGATCAAAACATGGATACAATCAAAGCTAGTATCCATAATAGATATTTTGACAAAAAGAAGAAATTTTATTTTTTATGAATTCGTGAATATCGTGAATAGTGAATAGTAAATCGACACCAAAAGATAGAAATTTCCCAAAAACATCTTCACGCTTCGCTTAATAGTACTCGTGAATAAGAACTCGTGAATAAGAACTCATAAATAGTAACTCGTGAATAAGAACTCTGAATAAGAACTCATGAATAGTAAACCCTACATGGAAAAGTTCCAAATTTGATAAAAAGTTTCAACCAATATTTCAAAGATAATGATATGAAGAAATAATATCATTCGAGAAGAAAATAACATCCCTTACCTCGAAAAGATTAAGACTTTAACCGAATACCGTGTATATAGGTCAAGGAACTTGCACCGCCTAACAATACTCAAAGTATACTCACAATAATACGCTCAATATATCGAGAGAAATAGAGAGAAACTTCAGCTTCGATGTGTTTTTCAATTCTAACCCAAGCACCCTATTTATAGAAATGCTTAGAACACCAAAGCAGTAAAATTTAATATAATATTAATATATTTTTTTCACATTTTCTTTAGCCCACCTTAGACAACTGATCTCAGCCCATTTGAATCACATGTGAGGCCAACTTAGTTGCAAAAAACGTTTTTCTCAAAATAATTAATTAAAACTCCCAAAATTAATTATTTCTAACTTCTAACTTCAATAATTCATAATAAATAGTCCTTTCATCAGAAAATTCGAATCTCGCGAGTTTTTATAGGAAATTCAATTCTCTACAACTTTGCAGAAGAAAGTTTTACCAAATTCCAAATAGAAATTGACCGAAATCCACAAACGGACGATTTTATGTGCTATAATCAAATTTCAAATAATAAATGGGGTCCACCAACATGTTTAATATGTTTTAAACATATATTGCAACAAAAATACTCTTCCTCCTCAGATACTCATATATCCCACATTCGTTGTAAAAATATCACCATTATTATATTATTAAAATATAATAATATATTTAAATGAATTATTTTATCGTAAAAAGATAAAATTTCAATTTTCAACAATTGTCACATTAAAATTTTTCTCCATCTATATCCACATAAAATCAATATTTTCTCATCATATGAATCAATAATTAATTATTCACAAATAATATTACGTAATCACAATATCGACAACTGTGCAGCCTCCTCAGAAAGAGGGGCTTTCCAATAAGAATTTCTTCTTCTATCGCCAAGCAATTAGTGACCAAACCTCTCCTTAGATGTAACTTTCTAGACATTGCCAATAATGTTATCTAATAATATTATTCAGATAATATGAATTATTGCTTCGATAATGAAAAAATACTATGTAATGACAATTATCAAACAACAACAAAGAATATAAAATATCAACGCAAAGAATTATTAACTCAATAAACTAATCGAATAAAGAATTATCAGTAACCATTATCGAGTAGTGCCTTTCACGTAAGAATCAATAATTGGTGCTATACCGCAAAGCATCGTGTTTTAACCAACGGGTATTTTAACAAAGATAATTGTGAATAACCACGCCAAGTTATTTTTAAACCACTTATATTTGTCGCTTTTCTTCATCCAATCGCTTTCAGCATGGGCCCATATGGGTCGCTGTCGTCGCATTTAATATTTCCCCGACAAAGCATTTAATATTCCATTTCACCAAACTAATATTCTCCTAACAATAATGAATATTTTATAACCACTTGCTTATTTTGAAGTATTTCACATGATTTTACCCCTAACTATCCACATTAATCAAATCAACCCTTACTATTTCAAAATAATAAATAGAGAAAATTAAATTTCATTAATAATAAGTTGGGGTCTATGATCATGCACCATTGATGATTTAATGAATATACTTCAGTCAGAAAGCGGGGATGATTCGATGATGTGGTTTATTTATTAAGTCGAGTCTCAAAGAATAAAAATTGATGAAAACATTTTAAAACATAGAAGATAGTAGATATCACGCTCTACTGACTCTTCTAATGGATTGCTTATGACGACGCTCCCAAAATAGGTATACGACCCACCCATTCTCGAGTCGCCAGATATCACACTATAAAAATCAAATACAAACTTCATGTATATTAATGTTGAACTGTCAGATGTAATATACCACCATTACAGTTAAGTCGTGAGTTTTAATACAATATTGTCTCGTAGACAATATCCAAACTCAATTATTACAATGCCATATAAAATACAAAAAGAAAAAAATTTTAAGACCCCAAAAAGAAGAACGAGAAGATTACTATCATATTCATTCTAATGAGGTGCACTTTTGACGCTTTCAAAGTCGGGTTCTCATCACCCTATTGTTGTTTGCCAAAATCAATTATTAAGTGACGATAAAAATATTACACACATCTTAGGTCCTCAATACAATTATCTGTTGTATGTCATGCCATTTTATAATGTATTGAGAAACTTAGACGATCTCGGATCATCACACTATTTCCTCATATCCCCGCTTCGACCCAAATTTACACTCTTTATTACCGAAAGGAATTGTGAAGCAAAAAGGGTGAGCACAACTAGCCCAAAGTAAAGAATATCATGACTAAAGATAATTAAATTATCAATAGCTTTCATCAATAATAAATCAGAGATTTAGAACATATGGTAGATGATAAAAATTTTCAACCATAATTGCAGCGGAACGAGCAATCCATTAGAAGAGTCAAATAGACCATCAGATCTATTATCTCCTCTATGTTAAAAGTCCACCGATAATGTTTTATCCCTGTAACATCAATCAACAATTCATGTGCACAATCATATGAATAACTCATAATCATAATCGTGGTTCTAAATTCCTCTTCGCACCCAAGACGAAGATAATTTTCATCACCTATCTTTATCTGAAACATCAAAAATCATGGTTATACCAAATCATAATTTCTGCTTATAATCATACTAATTAAATCATCTTTGCACTACGACCAAAGATATTCATTATTATCACATCTATGAATTAATATTTCATTGCTGAGACTCAGCTCAATAATTAATCAACATCATCGAATCATCCCTGCACTACAGGCCAAGGATATTCTTTAGTATCACGACCACGAATTATCCATGCACTACGGGCCAAAGATAATCGTGTTTTCATTAACGGTCTTGATCATGCCATAAACTAATTCATCTTTGCACCCTTGCCCGAAGAGAATCCATAGTCATAATCATACCAAAAACTGTCCATCAATGCACTACGGCCAATGAGGACTTTTTTTCACATCATTTGTAACATTACTACCATGATTATACCGAATAATCTCAAAGTCATAATCATACGAAGTCCATCTATGCACTACAATGTGCCATGTATTGACTTTCAACATAATATATACATGAGGATGATGACAATGATATAAGTATTAATCAAATGAAAACAAGGATAAATATTAAAGACTTTAAATTTATTCAAATATTATCAACCACTTATAATCTAATATTATTAATAACATAACAATATTTTAACAACTTGTTAAACTTATAAATAATTTATTTCAATTGTTTACACTTTACCAAATAATGCATTTAATCATTCAAAAATGTCATACTCATAAGATTTCATCACCAATGATTAAATCCCTCATCAAAAATATGCATATACCTTATATAGGATTTCCAAGTCATAAAATCCTATTTTTCCAATTTTGTTACTTCACATAACATATTTAAATCATATGTTCGCAACTAAACCATTTTCATGAAAAATACCAAATTAGTCCCAAAAATATTTCTTTTCTGGGATTTAGCAGAATATAGTCCCATATTGAACATATATTTTTCTCAGAATTTTAAAAATTCATTTACTATTTTTCAAAAATTAATTTCTAATTAATTCCTTAAGAAATTAGCTACCTTAAGTTTAACTCCAGAAATTTCCAAATCTTGGCAGGATCTTACACATGTTAACGTGAGCTTCCAGTTTAAATTTCATGGTCATCGAAGTTATAGAACTCCGGTTATAACATTTTTCGTCGGAAAAACCTAAATATTGAAATGGTCATAACTTGCTCATTTTAAGTCGGAATGAGCACATTTTTGGACAGGAGGTACTTTATACCATATACTTTCATGTTCCAAAAGGTCGGAATTTTTTTCACAAATTAAGTGGCCGAAAATTCCCTTTTAAAAATATGGACGAGAGTCAATTTTCCATTTTTCGATTTTTTGTGCTTTAAAAAATCACCCACACGAAAATCTACAACGCCTTTTCCAGTGATTCCACTTGGATAAATTAAGAAACTCATAGATCTAACTCTAGAACTTGACCACACTTAAAAATTCAAAATATAATAGGAGATATGGTCAATTGAATTTCATGTTCTATTTTTACCAAAATCTGATTTTCAACCCTTTGTGATTTCTAAGAAACTTTCATGTTTTCACATAATAACCAACATAACTCATCATAACACTTACTAATACTACATATACCCATGATTTTCATCAGTCCAATGCTTTTATTATGACTCTCATCATAATCAACGTAAACAGATCATTTCCACAATTTAATAAGGAATGAATACAAAGAATCATTCACCATGCATGTGGTAATCCACATAGACAGGTTATTTCAACAGAATTCACCATGCATGCGATAGATCGCACAGACAGGTTATTCTCAACAAAATAATAAAGAACGGAACCAGTCAAAGCGTAATCAAGACCGACAAGATATTCCAATGTAATAATAAAGAATGGAATAACAACAAAAATCACCACGCACGTGGTACGTCAGATAGATAAAGTTATTCCAATGTAATAATAAATAACGGAACCGTGTCAAAGTGAAATCAAACCGGCTGCGGGATGTTTCAATGTAATAATAAAGAATGGAATAACAATGTAAATCACCATACGATGCAGATTGCAGCATGTATATGTTATTTCAATGTAATAATAAATAATTGCATCAAGTCCCACAGAAATGCATGCATGGATATTCCAATGTAATAATAAAGACGGAACCAGTCCCAGATAAAACGCATGCATGTGATATATTCCAACAAAATAATAAAAAAATGGAATAATGTAAATTCTCTTCATGAATACAAAAGAAATAATACCCTTTACAGTACAACAAATAACATCCTTCCCTTTGAAAGAAGAAGACGATACGACTCCATTGGTAGAGGCGAGGATACACTCAAAGAAAAACTCTTGCACTACGCTTCAAAGCTTTCTTAAACTCTAAAGAAATACGCCAAGATTATAGAAGAAGAACTCTCTATAGTTTCTCTCTAGAGTTTCAATGAATTCGTAAGAAATAATGAAGGAATGAGTTTTATTTATAGAAGAATGGACCTGAATAGTAACCAATCCATGAAACGGTCCAGATTGATTTACTTTTTAATCGAGACGCAAGATATTTAAAACAAAATCTTTTAAATAAAATATAATATATTCTATTTATAATCTAATAAAACGAATAACTTTATAAAAGTATTCTATTTTATATAAAAATATTTTACTATGCAAAACACTACGCAGCACTATGCATAATAAAATATAATATATTCTATTTATGTAATAACTTTATAAAAGTATTCATTTTATATAAAAAGATTTTACTACGCTAAACACTACGCACAATAGAATATAATATATTCTATTTATAGAATAACTTTATAAAAGTATTCTCATTTTTATATAAAAAGCTTTTCTATTTTATTACATTAATAATACTAATAAAACAAAATCGAGTGACTTATCACGTAAGCATTAATAATCAATACCGTGTATACTACTATGCAACCACTTCATTTTTTACTACCAAAGTAGTTCAATAGTTTTAATTCAGTAAAACTTCCATTGTTATTTTCATAAAAATATTTTTGTCATTTTCTCAATCCGAGAATAATTTCGTTGTGGGGTCCACCAATGATCAGACGGGCCGCATCGGATATTCCCCAAACAAAAGAATATTCCCTGACACAACAAATATTTTATATCAACTTGCTTACTTTGCAAAATTTTCACATATTACCCTTAACTTTAAACTATTATCAATTTAACTATTTACCAAAATAGAAAAATTGAATACTTTTATTTCATAAAATTCGGGTCTCATAATCTCCACTCCTTATGAAATTTTCTCGAAATTTACGTGACGCATACTGATATTCAAGAGATGAGAATACCTTGATTTCTTTTTTCGATTGCACCTTCCCTTAATTTCCTCGCTATCATGATTTTCCCATTTCTCATCTCTTGTATTTCAGATATCATTCTAGAATATAGTTTCAAAACAAAGGTTAATCGACATATCATAATTTGTCAACTTATCAAGTAAACAATTCAAACTTAGGTAAGTCACACACTCAATAAGTATATAACTCGCTCTCCCTCCTAGTTCTAGACTCTTATCTCCGCCAAATGACCATATCCCTAAGCTCGATACTATTTGTGGACGCCCAAAATAGGTATACACGACCCATTCGAGTCGCCAGATATCACACTATAAAAATCAAATACAAACTTCATTATATATAAATGTTGAATCGTCAGATGTAATACGACCACCAGCTTAAGTGTGAGAGTTTTAATACAATATTGTCTCGTAGACAATATCCAAACTCAAATTATTACAATGCCATATAAAATACAGCAGCAAAAATTTTAAGACCCCAAAGAAGAACGAGAAGATTACTATCATATTCATTCTAATGAGGTGCACTTTTGACGCTTTCAAAGTCGGGTTCTCATCACCCTATTGTTGTTTGCCAAAATCAATTATTAAGGACGATAAAATAAATACACACACATCTTAGGTCTTCAATACAATTATCATTGCGTGACGTCATGCCGTTTTATAATGTATTGAGAAACTTCGACAGTCTCGGACCATCACACTATTTCCCTGTTATCCCCGCTCGACCCAGCTACACTCTTTCTATATTTATAGTCCTTGTACATCATGTAAAATCCCAAATTTTACGAATAAGATTTAATTTTCTCGAAATAATTTTTTTGAATATTATGGTGTGGATTTGATATAATGTTATAGTTGTGGGTAGTATTTATAAATTTTGCAAAGTATGCAAGTTGTTATATAATATTCATTTGGTCGGGGAATATTCTTTTTATCGGGAAATATCCGAACGACGGCACAATCATTAGTGGACCCCACAACAGAAGTATTGTCGTAATAAGAAAAACGACAGAATTATCATTTTATAAAAATAATAAATGAAAAGTTTTATCGTTAAAACCGTTGAAACACCCGGTGTTAAAAGTACAAGAATCTGCGTGGTTACATAAGTACACCTGCATCGATTATTGATGCTTACGTGAGAAGTTTCACTCGGTTATACTCAATTATTGCTACAAGAATTGTCGTGATCATATCTCTCATATTATCGATTCAATTATTATCACAAGATCATCTCAGATAATATGTTATATTATTAAATCAATAATTGAGACGACAAAGTTATTCATATTATTAAATTGAAATATTTACAATGTCTAGAAGTTCTATCAAGGAGAGGTTAGGTAATTAGGCCAAATGAGGAGAAATCCTCACCTAAGACCCCCTCTTCCTGAACGACATTCGTTGTTAAATATTGTGAGTTATGATATTAATGATGAATAAGTTCGTGTTGATTAAAGATGAAATTGATAGTTCCATTGTGTTGAAATTATTTGTGTTAGTGGAATTCGGCTTTTATTTCTATAATAATTGATGTCTGGAGGTTATATTATTCAATCGGGTATTCGGGGCACTTTTTGTGTCGGAGTTACTATTCAGGAGTTACTATTCATGAGTTACTATTCACGAGTTACTATTCATGAATTACTATTCACGAGTTACTATTCACGTATTACTATTCACCTGATTACTATTCACTCTAGTATTGTTCACTCGGGTATTTGGGTACAATATTATTCCATGAGGAGATATGCTAATTTTTCAGACCGTTGGTTGAAGATATAATAGTGAATCAATATGGGCCGCTGGTGGAAAGTTATAATAGTGAATCAATATGGACCGTTGGTGGAAAATTATAATAGTGAATCAATATGGACCGCTGGTTTAAAATTTTAATAGTAAATCAGTATGGACCGTTGCTTTAAGTTTTAATAGTAAATCAATATGGACCGTCCGTTTAAAAGTAAATCAATCTGGATCGTTCATGAATTAGTTACTATTCATTCCATTCTTCTATAAATAGAAGCTCATTCCTTCATTATTTCTTAAGAATTCACTGAAACTCTTGAGAGAGAAACTATAGAGAGAAATAAGAAAAGTATTCTGCTACCTCACTACTCCTATATCCAGTTTCTTTCAATGGTAAGGGGTGTTATTTCTTTTGTATTCATAAAGAGAACTTCTGTTATTCCATTCTTTATTATTCTGTTGGAATAACATGAATACGCGGATTACCGTATACCTAGTGATTTCTGTTGTTTTTCCATTCTTTATTATTTTGTAGGAATATCTTGTCTGTGTGTTTACGCCATACCTGGTTCCATTTTTTATTATTCTGTTGGAATAACCTATCCGTGCGATCTATCGCATGCATGGTGATTTCTGTTGTTATTCCATTCTTTATTATTCTTTCGGAATATCTTGTCTATGCGTTTACGCTGGACCTGGTTCCATTATTTATTATTCTGTTGAGAATAACCTGTTGGTGCGATCAATCACATGTATGGTGATTTCTTTTGTTATTCTATTATTTATTATTCTGTTGGAATAACCTATTTATGTGGATTACCACATGCATGGTGAATGATCATTTGTATTCATTCCTTATTAAATTGTGGAAATGATATGTATACGTGGATTACCGCATGGCGAGCGAAAATCCATTTGTAGTTTCATATATTCTCTTATACTCAGTTGGTTAAAGCTTTGACTTCTATACTCCATGAAATTAGTGGAATATCCTTGATATTTGCGCTTCATCCAGTATCTATTCATGAAAATATTCTTCTGAGCATTCTTGAATTTTACTCTACAAAGAAATATCCTGTTGACAATTTGGACATTATTGAGTTCAGGATAAATTAACTTATAAATCTTTAAAATTTATCCTTGAACTTATTTTATTGAATTATTATGTCATTGCCATGATGAGTTATGTTGGTTATTATGTGAAAATATGAAAGTTTCTTAGAAATCACATAGGGTTGAAAATCAAATTTTGGTGAAATTGAACATGAAATTCAATTGACCATATCTCCTATTATATTTTGAATTTTTGAGTGTGGTCAAGTTCTAGAGTTAGATCTATGAGTTTCCTAACTTATTCAAGTGGAATCACTGGAAAAAGTATTGTAGATTTTCGTGTGGACTGATTTTAGCGAAGGAGTCAAAAACTACCAATTTCGAAAAAAGCTACTGTCCATATTTTTAAAAGGGCATTTTCGGCCACTTAATTTATGAAAAAAATTCCGGACTTTTGGGACATGAAAATATATGGTATAGAGTACCTCCTGTCTAAAATTGAGCTCATTCTGACTTAAAATGAACAAGTTATGACCATTTCAATATTTAAGTTTTTCCGACGAAAAACGCTATAACCGGAGTTCTATAACTCCGATGACCATGAAATTTAAACTGGAAGCTCAAGTTAACATGTGTAAGATCTTGCCAAGATTTGGAAATTTCTGGAGTTAAACTTGAGGTAGCTAATTTCTTAAAGAATTAATTAGAAATTAATTTTTGAAAAATAGTAAATGAATTTTAAAAATTCTGAGAAAAATATATGTTCAATATGGGAATATATTCTGCTAAATCCCAGAAAAGAATAATTTTTGGGACTGATTTGGTATTTTTCATGAAAATAGTTTAGTTACGAACATATGAATTAAATATGTTATGTGAAGTTGAAAAATTAGTAAATAGGATTTTATGGCTTGAAAATCCTATATAAGGTTTGTGCAGATTTTTGATGAGGGATTTGATCATTAGTGATGAAATCTTATGAGTATGACATTCTTGAATGATTAAATGCATTATTTGGTAAAGTGTAAACAATTGAAATAAATTGTTTATAAGTTTAAGAAGTGATTAAAATATTGTTATAATATTAACAATATTAGATTATGATTTTATTAAGTGATTGATGATATTTGATAATTTTAAAGTCTTTAATATTTATCCTTATTTTCGTTTGACTAATGCTTATATCATTGTCATCATTCTCATGTTTATATTGTGATAAAAGTCATCTTTGGCTTACGTGCATAGATGAACTTGGTGTGATTATGACCAGAGATTATTCGGTATAGTCATGACCGTAATGTTATAAATAATGTGGTAAAAATCTTCAATGGCCTGCAGTGCATTGATGGACAGTTTTTGGTATGATTATAACCAGGGATTATTCAGTATAGTCATGACTATTGATGATTTAATGAATATCCTTGGCCCATAGAGTAGGGATGATTCGATGATGTGGTTTATTTATTAAGCTGAGTCTCAGCGATAAATATTGATGAAAACATTTTTAATCATAGAAGATAGTAGATTTTATTCTCTATTTGACTCTTCTAATGGATTGCTTGTTCCGCTACAGTCAAACTTGATGTCTATTGTATTTTATCAGTTTAACATTGTTGAAGACTATTGATAATTTATTCTGTATTATCTTAGTCATAATATTTCTTACTGGACTAGTTGATCTCACCCTTTCTTTCACTGTTCTCTTCAGAAAATGAGAATATAGCTGGGACGAGTCGGGAAAGGAGTGACGATCCAGATGATAGCATTAGTAGTCCTCACTATTCTGTTAAAAAGTGTGACAATAAATGTAATGAGGACTCCTTTGAGTGTGGATATTGTCTAGATGACAATATTCCTATTAAAACTCTTAGTTTATGTATTGTCATATATTACACGACGGTTGTATAATTAAGTTTGTATTTGAATTTATGTACCATGTATCTGACGACTCAAGATGGGTGATGTATACCTATTTTTGGGGGCGTCACACATCATTTCTTTTTAAGGACTTTACAAAGTTGTTTTGCTTATGTAGGATTAACCTAACATATTTGATCAATTCATTCTAAGTATTTGTACATATGTTCCAATTATCTATCAAAGAACTTTACAGCTTTTCTTAATGCAAGCATACTTGCATATTCATTCATTTATATCATAATCAAATCATACATAAATAGGAATATCATCTATGTGACGCCCCCAAAATAGTTATACATCACCCATCTTGAGTCGTCAAATACATGGTACAGAAATCAAATACAAACTTCTTTAATACAACTGTCGTGTAAAAATACGACAAAACATAGCTGAGTTTTTAAAACGAATATTGTCTTCTAGACAATATCCACACTCAATGAAGTCCTCATTACAATTATTATCACACTATTTCACATAATAGTGAGAACTACTAAAGCCACTTATCCTAGACCATCACTCCATTCTCCGACTCGTCCCAGCTATATTCTAATTTCCTGAAGAGAAAAATGAAAGAAAAGGGTGAGCTCAACTAGCACAGTAAGAAATATTATGACTAAGATAATGCAGAATAAATTATCCTTAGCCTTCAACAGTATAACAACTGATAGAATACAATAGACAACAAGTTTTAGATCAACAACTGCAGCGGAACAAGCAATCCATTAGAAGAGTCAAGTAGAGCATGATATCTACTATCATCTAGAATTTAAAAGTTTATCATCAATTTTATCCCTGTAATACCCATTAACAGTTCTTTATTATACCCAACATAAAGAGAACTTTCATCACCTGTCTTCACCTGAACCACCAAAGATTTTAGTTAAATTCATAATTCATGTTTATAATAATGTGAATTAACAGTTCCTCCTTGCCGCAAAGGCTTAATAGAACGTTTACTCAAAATTCTTACCCCAAAGGCTAAAGATATTCAAATGTAATAACAATGATCATACCAATCAGTTGTCTATCTTTGCACTACAGGCCAAAGATATTCAACTATAAAACCAATGGTTATGATCATAGCAATCAATTGTCTGTCAGTGCACTACAACCAAAGACATTCAACTGTTAACTAATGGTCATGATCCTGCCAATCACATCATCGAATTATCTCTACACTACGGCCAAGGATATTCGTTAGTATCATTAGTGGTCATGATCATGTCATACACCTGCCCATCTTTGCACTACGGGCCAAAGCTATCAATCAATAGTTCATCTTTGCACTACGATCAAAGATATCAATCAACAGTTCTTCTTTGCACTACAGGCCAAAGACATACAAGTGTAAAACCAATAACCATCAGTCCATCTATGCACTACGGGCCAAAGATGACTTTCATCACAATATAAGTATGAGGATGATGACAATGATATAAGCATTAATAAAATGAAATCAAGGATAAATATTAAAGACTTTAAATTTATCCAGAGTTTAAAAATATCCAAATTGTCAACATGATACTGCTTTGTGGAGTAAAATTCAAGAATGATATTGTATCAAAAATGATTTGGACCGAAAAAAAATCAATTTTTATCATAAATAGTATTTCAGGTGAATAGTACCCAGGTGAATAGTACCCCAAGAATAGTAACCCATGAATAGTATTTTATGAATAGTACTCGTGAATAGTACTTTATGAATAGTACTTTGTGAATAGTACCGTACTTGTGAATTATACCGTATTTATGAATAGTACCCATGAATAGTACTCTGTGAATAGTACCGTATATATGAATAGTGCCGTATAAATGAATAGTACCCATGAATAGTACTCCAACATGAAAAGCTTAATAATTATCAAGATTGCTCAAAATAATATATCCATGAAAGGATACTGGATGAAGCGCAAATATCAAGGATATTCTACTAATTTCATGGAATATAGAAGCAATACTTCAACAAAATAAGTGTAGAACTAAGGATACGAAACGAAATAATATTACTCACATACTACAGAGTATGGAAGAAAATATTATTTTTACGAATACTAAAAAATATAATATCCCTTACGATCGTTGAATCTAAAAAATAATATTCCTACTTAATATTGAATCGAAATGATATTTCTTACTTAATATTGAATCTAAAATAATATTCATACGAATACGAAAATAATATCTCTTCGTAATATGAAATAAATAATACCCTTACCTCGTAAGAAGACCGGATAATTGAAATAGTGAAGTAGCAGACTACTCTTCTTCTTTCTCTCTATAGCTTCTCTCTCTATAATTGCTCTTGTGAGTCTTAGTGAATTGGTGAGAATGAAGGAAGAATGAGCTTTTATTTATAGGAAAACATAGTTTCGATAATTACACGTTTTGGGGCTCGAAATATTACAGTATAATACCTTCATTTTTAATTTAGTCCTGCAAGTATTATCAAACTTGCACCACCTCCCCTAATAGTATATCATATGAATCAATAGTGCAATCATGTGACTCAATAGTTCTATACATGTGAAAAAAAATAATTATAGTATAGTACATTCATCTATACCTCTATTTTTAATTTAGACATTCAAGTATTATCAATCTTGCACCACCTCCCCTAATAGTATATGCATGTGAATCAATAGTACACACATGTGAACAAATAGTTATAAGCATGTGAATTAATAGCAATTAATTATTCATTTATCCGATTAATTATCCGATTGGTCAATATAACCTTTAGAATCAATTATTATCGGAATAGATGTCGATTTCCACTAACACTAATAATCCCAACACAATGGAAATATCAATTTCATGTTTAATCAACACGAACTTATTCATCATTAATATTATAACTCACAGTATTTAACTACCAGATCATTCCCATGAAAGAGGGGGCTTTTCGATAAGGATTTCTCCCTATTGGCGCGCAATTAGGTGATCAAACCTCTCCTCGACAGAACTTTCTAGACATCGTCAATATTGTAAATAATAATATGAATAACTTTGTCGTCTCAATTATTGATTTAATAATAATAAATATTATGCAGATGATAATGTGACAATAATTGAATCAAATTGAGTGACTTCTCACATAAGCATCAATAATCAAAAATATTGTACAATACCGTGTGCTACTATGCAACCACGCATATTACTGTACTTTTATCACCGATTATTTTATGACAACTTGCTTACTTTAAAAAAATTTCAAATATCACCCTTAACTTTAACCTTTTATCAATTTAACCATTTACTAAATATAATAATTATAAAAAAATTAAATACTTTCATTTCATAAAATTTGGGATCTCACAATCTCCCCTCCTTATGAAATTTCGCCCTCGAAATTTACGTACCTGGTAGTTCAAAGAGATGAGAATACCTTGTTTTCTATTCAGATTATACCTTCCTGCTATTTCCTCCTCAGATCATGATTTTCCCATTGCTCATCTCCTGTATTTCAGATATCATTCTAGAATACATCTTCAAAACAAAGGTTAATTAACATGCCACATATTATCCTTATATTCTGACAGACCAATCAAATAACACATAAGCTTAGGTAGGTCATACTAGCAAAGGAATTCCCCGTCTCTCCCCTCCTAGTTCTTATCTCACATCTAAGCCAGGGATCATATCCCTAAGCTTTGATACCAACTGTGACCTGCATCCAAGACTTGGATAACATCTCACAATGATACCTATCAACTTGCCACCGTTACTCACGGCGTCCCCAACGGAAAGTCTGGCTTCGGTGCATCCCAAGACTTGAAAGTCACCAGATAAAGGCTCGGGGCTCTTTTCTATAACTTTGATACCAACTGTGACGCCCCCAAAATAGGTATACATCACCCATCTTGAGTCGCCAAATACATGGTACAAAATTCAAATACAACTTAATAATACAATTGTCGTGTAAAATACGATAAAACATAAACTGAGAGTTCTAATACGATTATTGTCTTTTAGACAGTATTCAAACTCAAATGGAGTCCTCAATACATTTATTATCACACCATTTCATAGAATAGTGAGGACTACTAATGCTATCATCTGGACCGTCACTCCGTTCCCCGACTAGTCCCGGCTATGTTCTCATTTTCTGAAGAGAACAATGAAAGCAAAAGGGTGAGCTCAACTAGCCCAGTAAGAAATATTATGACTAAGATAATGCAGAATAAATTATCGTTAGCCTTCAACAGTATAACAACTGATAGAATACAATAGACAACAAGTTTTAGATCAACAACTGCGGCGGAATAAGCGATCCATTAGAAGAGACAAATAGAGCATAATATCTACCATCTTTTATGATTTAAAAAGTTTATCATCAATTTTATCGCTAAGACTCAGCTTAATAAATAATCCACATCATCGAATCATCCTCGCACTCACGAGCCAAGGATATTCTTTAAAGTATCACGACCACTTAATTATCCATGCACTACACGCCAAAGATAATCGTGTTTTCATCAACTAGTCATAATCATGACATAAAACAATTCATCTTTACACCCTTCGTCAAGAGAATCCATGGCCATAATCATACCAAAATTGTCCATCAATGCACACTACGGCAAATGAGGATTTTACCACATCATTTGTAATATTACGGCCATGATTATATCAAATAATCCTCGGTCATAATCATACCAAGTCCATCTATGCACCACTGGTCAAAGATGACTTTCATAACAATATAAGCATGAGGATGATGACAATGACATAATAATTCAATAAAACAAGTTCAAGGATAAATTTTAAAGATTTAAAATTTAATTTATCTAGAAATCAATAATGTCCAAATTGTCAACATGATACTTCTTTGTGGAGTAAAATTCAAGAATAATATTGTACCAAAAATAATTTGGACCTAAACCAAATCAATTTTTATCATGAATAAGTACCGGGTGAATAGTACTTTGAGTGAATAGTACTCGTGAATAGTACTTCTGAATAAGAATCCGTGAATAGTACTCTGGCATGAAAAAGTTAAAATTTATCAAGAATGCTCAGAATAATATTTCCATGAAAAGATACTGGATGAAACGCAAAATATCAAGGATATTCTACTAATTTCATGGAGTTTAGAAGCCAAAACTTTAACAAAACAAGTATAGAATTCGAAATCTAGAATGAAATAATATTATTTACATACTACAGAGTATGGAAGAAAATATTATTTCAAGCGAATATTGAACAAAATAACATCCCTTACGAATATTAAACGAAAATAATATTCATTACGAATATTAAACGAAAATAATATTCATTACGAATATAATATTTCTTGTGAATATTGAACGAAATAATATTCATACGAATACGAAAAATAATATCTCTTCAGAATATGAAATAAATAATACCCCTTACCTCAAAAAGAAGAGTATTCCAACTAGTATAGCGGATATATTCTTGAAGAAAACTTTCACTATTTTCCACACTCAAAGCTTTTTAAAACTCGAAAGAAATACACTCAATATTATAAAAGAAGAATTCTCTGATTCTGGTGTGATTTTCAATTCTAAATAAGCATCCTATTTATAGGAGAATGGAAAGGATATTATTTGAGCAAGACAAATGAAAAGGAAAGTCACTAATTAATTCTTCGACCGATTTCGTTGAAAAATTTGATTTTACTATGCAGCACTATTCAATAAAATATTCTAATAAAACAAAAACTTTTAAATAAAATATTATATATATATATATATATATATTACAATCCCTCCCGTGACTAAATTTTCCCCCCTCCCACATTTCATTTTCTTTCCCACCACCAACATCTCATAATCACAGGTGGGTCCCATTATATTTATACTAAATAACTTTCTACCGATTATTTTAAAAATAGGTAAATGGGGATCCAAATAATAAGCAAATTTACAACAACTACTTCATAAAAATCCTCTCAATATTTTTAACAACATTTATCATTATTATTATAATTCGCAATATTTAACAACCAGGTCGTTCCTAGGAAAAATGGAGTTTTCCAATAAGGATTTCTCCCTATTGGCGCGCAATTAGGTAACCCAACCTCTCCTTGACAGGACTTCTAGACATCGTCAATATTGCAAAGAATAACATGAATAACTTGTCATCTCAATTATTGATTTAATAATATATAAAATATCAACAATAATTGAATCAAATAACGTGAGATATTATGCAGCAATTACTGTAGCAATAATTGAACAAAACTGAGTAACTTCTCACGTAAGCATCAATAATCAATACCGCGTAGGCTACTATGCAACCACGCCAGACATCAGACTTTTCTTTCTTTGGGTAGTTCAACGCTTTTAACCAGTAAAACTTCCGCCGTTATTTTCATAAAAGATATTTCATCGTTTTCTCATTAAAATAATAATTTCGTTGTGGGGTCCAATTAATTGATTGTGCCGTCGCATGATATTCCTGCATAAAAAGAATATTTTCCAACCAATCGAATATTTTATAACCACTGCTTACTTTTTAAAATTTATAAATATTACCCACAACTATAACATTATCTCAAATCCACACCATAATATTAAAAAAATATTTTGAGAAAATTAAATCTTTATTCATAAAATTTGGGGTCTCACAATATATATATATATATATATATATATATATCTTGAATAACTTTCTATCGATTATTTTGAAAAATGTGTATGTGGGAGTCCAAATAATACGTCAAAATTTACAACAAATACTTTATAAAAAATGTCCTCAATATTTTAACAACATTTATTCATTATTATTATAACTCGCAATATTAACAACGAGATCGTTCCCAGGAAAGAGGGGGCTTTCCGATAAGGATTTCTTCCTATTGGCGCGTAATTAGGTGACCAAACTCATTTCCTCGACAGAACTTTCTAGACATTATTAATTATGCAAATAATAATATGAATAATCTGTCATCTCAATTATTGATTTAATAATATAAAATATTGATAATAATTGAATCAAATAACATGAGATACTATGCAGCAATTATTGTAGCAATAATTGAGTATAATCGAGTGACTTCTCACGTAAGCATCAATAATAATCAATCTTTGTGTGCTACTATGCAACCATGCCAGACATCGCATTTCTTTTATCACCGGTATTTCAATAGTTAACGGTAGAAACTTTCGTAGTTATTTTCATAAAAGATATTTTCGCTGCTTTCTAACTCGATAATAATTTTGTTCAGACGGCCCACCAATGACAGGCCGTCGTGCATTTAATATTTCATGTTAAAACGAATATTCCCTAACCAATCTAATATTTTATAACAACTTCAGATACTTTATAAAATTTATAAATATTACCACATTTATATAACATTATATCAAATCCACACCATAATATTCAAAAATATATTTGAAGAAAAAAATTAATTTTTATTTATGAAAATTGGGATCTTACAAGCTCAAGTTTTTTATTTGAAATAAAAATAAATACTTTAATTATTATTTTATAATAAATTTTGAAATACAATAAACATATTAAATTATAATTAATTATTAAATGAGTCGATTCTTGTTTATATTCATGAATAAAAAAAAATAACTTGTTCTAATTCGACTCGTTTCAAGTCAAGCTTAGTCGAGTTTTGTTCACAAACAATTTAATTCCCTACTTGCTTATATTCATGAATAAATTTTGACTAATTTTGTTTGCTTTCTTTTAGTTTTTAGAAGAATTAAGTCCCTACTTGTATAATGTATTATTCATTTGTTTAGAATTTGTTCGAACTAATATACTGAAAGAGTAAAAACTTTTTAGATTATCTCCTATCAGTAAAAAAATGCATGTTTGAAATTCATTCATAGTAAAACTTGAGAATTTTTCAAGCAGGATTGTAAATATTTTAAGTTTTATTCTTTTTATTTTAATTTGATTAAACTTATGCTAGGTTTGGATTGAAGGAATAGAATAGAGTAGGGAATAGAATAGATAAGGGAATGGAATAAGGAAGAGAATGGAATAATTTTTTAATATTCTATGTACATGTTTGGTTGATGTTAAGAATACATCTAAGAATGAAATAAATAATTAGAAAGTGACCTAAATACCCCCAAATGTTCAAATTTAACTTAAATTCAATTTATATTAAAAATTTAACACATATTTCTCTAGATTTTTTTTATAATTATATTATTCTTCTTTTTTTACTATACTAGTAATAGTCAACATATAACGGTTTTCACGGTATTACAATAGTAATGTGTTCATATAACGGTAATGTGTGTTGCCTAATAGCATGCTGCCTAATGTATGAGCTTTAATTCTTAATTCTTACTATTAGTAATAGTGAAGAATTACCGTGATTTTTAAGGGGTATATTTGTCAATTACTTAAAAATAATAGATGGAATAAGTTATTCCTGACCCCTTTTTCAGGAATAAAAATTATAATTTTAAGTTAACACCTATTCCACTAGGAATACATTATTCCGTTGAAATAACTAAACCAAACAACATTTTTATCATTCCATTCTCCCTCCTATTCCATCGATCCAAAACATAGCATTAATGTTTTGTCAATTTTACTTTCACTAAAAAAGGCATTGTGGGGGAAAAAGTTGGAAATTAGTCAATGCATCGGACTAATTGATTAAAATTTGCAATTTAAAGGTGCAATACGTTATGTTTTGAAGATAAGGGATGAAAGTGAAAAAGGCGTGTAAGTTAGAGTTATCAAAATGTAATTCAAACAAATTTGTCATTTACAAGAAAAATATAATTTTTATTAATTTGCCACCGGATAGCCACCAAATATAATCTAAGCCGCAACTTCTTAATCCAACGGTGCACATTCACCCGATGACACCATAAATGACTTTCCTGAATTCCTATTGGTTTAAAATCTCAACCCGGGAAATAACCGGTAACAGCAGGTCGGCAGCCCACATCCTCCTGCAAGCTGCCCCGCTAACCAACCGGTCACCGGTTTTCCTCAGCATGACAAAAGCCCTCGAATTGATTGAAAAACAGTCGCAATTGTACAGCCTCCATAATAAACCAAATACAAAAACACATTAACAAAAGTTTCTCTCTCTAGGGTTTCTCTTTCTAGAATTGAAGCGATTTGGGCTGTTTGTTGGTTAATTGGCTGGCGTAAATCGAGAGATTGCGAAATTGTTGTTTGCTTTTTCGAATAAATTTTGTAAGTTTTTGGAAGAGTTAAAAGAATCATCATGTTTTTGGTGGATTGGTTCTATGGAGTTCTTGCGTCGTTAGGTCTATGGCAGAAGGAGGCTAAGATCTTGTTCTTGGGGCTTGATAACGCTGGCAAAACTACTTTGCTTCATATGTTGAAAGATGAGGTTTGTTCAGTTTAAATATATAAATTTCTGGTATTTGTAAACTTTTCGGTCAGATATGTGCCTATTTGTAATTATTTAGTGAATGAATTCATACTGTGTTTGATGTTTTATTTGGATTGAAGAAACGTTTCAGTTTTTGGGAAGAAAGAAATGTTGAAACTCTGCTTTTGCGAGAAATAAATAATTCACATGAAAATTGAATTGGGTGCTTGTGAGTTTAAATTTTACTTTTCAACTGGAACTCAGTATATACTTCCGCTGTCTATTCCATTGAAATAAGTGAACTGACTGTTGAAATTTTTTCTCTCGCTAGATGAATGATTGGTATTTTAAAATTCTAATTAATATAACAAAATGCACACTTCTTTTCTAAACTTTTTTTTTTTTGGAAAATTCATTTAAATAATTCTAGCAATGTTTATTTTAAAGTTGAACCTTTTGGGTTGGAGTAGGTGCATTGTTATGAGAACATCAGCAGGACTGAGCCAATTCATTATTAAATGGGTGGGGATTTTTAATGGTGTGTTGGAATTTTGCAGAGATTGGTTCAACACCAGCCAACTCAGTATCCAACATCTGAAGAGCTGAGTATTGGGAAAATCAAGTTCAAGGCTTTTGATTTGGGTGGGCATCAGATTGCTCGCAGAGTTTGGAAAGATTACTATGCCAAGGTATATTGAATTTTTCTTCACTTTGTTTTCCATTGCTTTTGTGAATTCTTCATCTTCTACAGTTTATTATTAGGTGCTTTAACAAGATTGCCTTTTGAGTTGTTGCTTGGTGGCTTTCTTATAACATTGTTACTCTCATGTTTACCCTGATGTTGTTGACTGTCAGTTTTTACATGTTAAAGCTAATATTATTTTGACTTGTAAAGGTTGATGTTGGTTTAATCTCCTTAGCTACAAAGCCTTCTCTGGTTTCTTCTCGTTGTCACAAATACCTCTGGTTGTGAAGTTGATCTTCTATTTTGATATGTCCTTTTAGCTTCCTTGCTCACCTGAACTACCTACTTGTGTGTATTTTGGAGACGTAGTCTTCGTATCATATTTGTCGTAGCTTCTTCTTGAATTTTATATTTGGAAAGATTCTTTGCTTCTCATAGTAGGGTGGTCTATATATCTACCTAATTGATTAAATGAAAAATCATACATATGTTCACATGGTGCACATGTACACATTTTTATTTTTTATTTTTGTTTTTTCATAAGAAAACAAATTTCACACAGCTTTAAATTGGAGCTGAGTCCGTTCACTTTTTCCTCTTATTTCTTGTATTAAAAAGAAAGACAAATGAATCCAGTTATCAGAGCTATTTTGGTTGTGCATTCTCTATTTTTTTTTAACGTATCTTGATATTCGTTGTGCCTTCATAATCCCAAATAAACGGCTTGTGTTTCTTTGATTCATGGGAGGCCAACATTGATTATGGGAGTTCGCTGATAACACCTTTGCATTTCACGAGGTGTTCTAATAGTACCTCACCATACACACCCTTTTAACCATATACTGAATCTATATCTGTATAGACTTGCTGATATAAATATTCATTATCTTGAAATGATGGACATCCATAATGCATATATCCTTTACAGTTTAACTGAGGATAAAATGGAAAAGAAAAATAAAGCATGTTGGCAGTAATGATCATTTCATTTTCTATATGGAAATTGACTGATAGTATGAACCCTTGATAGTGAAGGAATATTTTATAGCTTTCTTGTAAGTTTTGTTGTGTGGAAACATTCGATTAATTCTGCTCTACTTTGTTAAATTTGGTCACCCTGTGGTTTATATTTATTTATGTAATACTTTTTTTTTCTCCTTAGTTTATTCAAATTCAGTTATAAATTTTCTACAAGTTTCTTAAAGATATGCAATTTTTGGGTTAATAGGTGGATGCAGTTGTTTACCTGGTTGATGCATATGACAAGGAAAGGTTTGCCGAGTCAAAGAAAGAACTTGATGCTCTTCTGTCCGATGAGTCTTTGGCGAATGTGCCTTTCCTTATCTTGGGCAACAAGATTGACATCCCTTATGCTGCCTCAGAAGATGAACTTCGTTATCATTTGGGCCTAACTAATTTCACTACCGGCAAGGGGAAGGTAAACTTAGCAGACTCAGACGTCCGTCCGCTGGAGGTGTTCATGTGCAGCATTGTCCGAAAAATGGGCTATGGGGAAGGTTTCAAGTGGGTTTCTCAATACATCAAGTAGACAGCATGCAGTAGGATGCGACAGTTGGTTTCATGTTTAAAATGTTATATTACTGGGACTTGAGTTGGAATGTTTTCTGTTTAAAATCACTGTTTTATATATATGCTTCTTGTTCCGGTGTTTCAGGGTGAAGTGACAGAATATTCCAGCTTATTATTATACTTGTTATATTGCTTAATGATCGATCACTTGGCACTTGAATCTAAAACCATAAAACATGCTTGTAAAGGTTAACAAAAGAAATTGTTTTCATTTCTGATTATTTATTTCATGACCTTTCTGCAAGAACACTATTATTAGTGGAATTGATTCGTGCCTTTTGGTGGTAGGGGAAAAATGTGGGTGTAGTTTTAAAACCTATGTAGCTAAAATAGGAAAGAGTGCCGGAGTAATATGAATTAGACGACTGACAAACATCTCCAAATCATTTTCTGTATCTTGATGCCTTGCGTACACACTCAAATTGTACATTCATCTCTCTATATATTTACTACTATTTTACACTTGGACGTGTGTATTACAGACCATGTTACTTTCTGAGAAAAAGAAGAAGGATTTTGGACAAACCCAATGGAGCTCTCTCTCTCTCTCTTCAGCATCATGGAAAATGAATGTAAATATAGTAGCTGAAGAGACTGCAAGAAGGGGATGTAGCTCATATGGTAGAGTGCTTGCTTAGCATGCGAGAGGTACGGGGATTGATACCCCGCATCTCCGTTTGATTTTTCAGTTTTATACACACACATGTGCATAAATAAAAATTGACAATTAGTAACTCAATCACACCATCCTAGCACAGCTTGAACAGCTACTGCTTTCATGAAACGTTTTTCCTTCTTTATGCTCATGATCACACTTATGGGGTGATTAATTTTAGCAACATGGTCGATAGATATAGTAAAATATGGCTTCTTCCAAAGGGAAATGTTTAATAAACATGCCTATATAAGATATCATGCTTTCACGCTTTGCTGCAAACGATCTCCCACCTAATCTTTGTTCATATGAGTCTCCATATGGAATTGTTTATGCAGTTTGGGTCGCTCCTTTTGCTGCAAATAAGCCATCATTTCAAATATATAGTCATAAACAAGGGGCAGGCCTTTATCAGTTCAACGTGTCCCCATATATGACTATGCTCTGTCCCGGTGCTTTCATAAGGCTATTGTCCTTCATCAACATTCTAACATTTTCAACTTCATCCCATTTCCCTTTTTCGGCATAAATATTTGATAACAATACATAACTACCAGAATTCCATGGTTCAACATTAATAAGTTCCTTGAGTGCATGCTCTGCAAGTTCCGTATCATCGTTATTACGGCAAGCACTAAGCAGGGAACCCCATACCGCAGCGTTCGGCTTCATGGGCATAGTCCTTATTAAGTCATAAGCCTCGTTCACACATCCACTACGCCCGAGAAGATCAACCATACATCCATAATGCTCAAGTTTTGGCTTGATATGATGATTTGAAATCATAGAAGCAAACAATTCACCACCTCTTTCAACCAACCCAGCATGTGAGCAACATGATAAAGCCGCCACAAAAGTTGAATCATTGGGGCACACACTTTCTTTCATCATTTCCTCGAACAAGGCAAACCCGCGTTCACCATTCCCATTGAAAGCCAAACCCGAGATCATTGCAGTCCAAGAAACAACATTTTTTCGAGGCATTTCATTAAAGACAACAAAAGCACTTCCCAAATCCCCGCGTTTGCAATAAAAATCAACAAGTGAATTAC
Source organism: Panax quinquefolius (assembly GCA_020205615.1). Classification (NCBI taxonomy): domain Eukaryota; kingdom Viridiplantae; phylum Streptophyta; class Magnoliopsida; order Apiales; family Araliaceae; genus Panax; species Panax quinquefolius. The sequence goes on along the minus strand of CM035158.1, from coordinate 107,668,413 downwards.
CTACAGAGATGAAATCACGATAAAGTCCACTTGATCTGGCGTAAGAATGGATCCATCCCCCAACATCGTCCTCACCTAAATGAGCACAGACTGGCAGCATAGTCACCACTGTTGCCTTATCTGGCTCAAAACCATCATCTCGCATTTCATGGAAGAGCTTTAAAGCTTCACTATTACACCCACTTTGCGCCAAGCCAGATATGATCGAATTCCAAGAAACTACACTCCGCTCTCTCATTTGCCTAAAATAACGTAAACCCAGTTCAACATCACCAATTTTACAAAACCCATAAACCATCATATTCCAAACAATCATATCCCTTTGAAACATTTCGTCAAACACCTTTCGAGCATCCCCCATTCTTTCACACTTTGAGTAAAATTCAACAATTCCAATCCTAATCGAACTAAAGCATTCAAACCCACGAGCAATAACCTCAGCATGAACTCCTTGACCCAATTTCATGTGATTCGAACACGACTTAACCAAAGGCGCAAAAGTAAATTCATCCGGCCAAATTCCGCGATTCCTCATAACAGAATACAAAAGAATAGATCTTTCAAATGGCCCAGATAAAGAATAGCCCTTGATCATAGAATTAAAAAGGAAAATATTGGGGTTTTGAGTTTGACGAAAGAGGGTATCCGCATACGCCATTTTGTCAAAGGCTCCACAAACGGAGACGAAATGGGCCAGGATTTGGTTGGATTGGTGGAGGTAGTGGCGAAGGAAGTGGGCGTGGATTTCAGTGAGTTGGGTTCGCGTTTTGCGGCCGTGGAGGAGGCTGAGGATCCTCCGTTCAACCTCCCGGGAGGTTCTACTCATTTCTCCTTTTTTTTTGTTTCCCTTATGATGGTCCGTATACTGTACCTGAAATTTAGTACTTTCATGGCGGGAGGTGAGGCAACTGTAATTCAAAATCTAATTCTTGAAACACCAGCTTTAAATAATGATCGGATTACTTTTGGGGAAATCGGAGTTTGTTCTAGTGGTATTATTTTCATTTTTGGTGGAGGAGGTCATGACTTCAATTCTCGCAACACTTCAATTTTCAATTTAAAATTAGGAAAATATTTTTAATTTTTTGATATTGAATTTGTGAAATTTTAAAATGATATTACTGTGAATTTTATAAATAAATTTAATTATAGTAAGTTATTTAAAATGTACTAATAATTGTTATGTTTGTTATTTTTAAATTGTTGTTAACGAATTCATATCAATTTCATATTTTTATATTTCCCAAAGTGATTTTGAAATGCCAAGACATTTTCAAAAGAGTGTTTGTAATCAGTTTCTTTATGGGATAAATCAACTTTTTAGATCTGTGACTTTTTATTACGATTTATAATTTAGATCAAAGTGAAAAAAATTATAAATTTGGTGATCAGTCTTTCGAAAAAATGTTAATTCAGATTAAACAAGAGGTTTCATCTTTATTCGTTTTTTGAAAATTAGGGTTCTCTTCTTTTGTCTTCTTCATGACGCCCCAAAATAGGTATACATCACCCATTTTGAGTTGTCCATAACGTAGATGTAAACAACTACAACTTTATTAATACAATACATAAACCGTGAGTTTAAATACAAATATCATCATTTAGATAATATTCACACCCAAATAAGTCCTCATTACAATTATTGATTATTTTATAAAATGGTGAGGACTACTAAAATAACTTTCTAGGACCTTCATTCCATACCCGACTAAGATTTTGCTACATTCTCGCTTTCCGAGAAGAAAAATGGAACAAAAAGGAAAATGGTGAGCTCAACTATCTCAAGAAGAATATTATGACTAAGATAATATAGAAAAAATTATCGTTAGTCTTCAACAGGAAAATCGATAAAATACAATAGACAACAAGTTTTGAGATCAATATTTCGAAGAGAAATAATAATTCATAGATGAGTTACGTAGAGAATGAAATCTACTATAATCTATGAATTTAAAAGTTCATCATCATTATTTTATCCTCAGTAACATCAATCAATATTCATCTTGAATCAAATATTCATTTTGCACTACAAGCCAAAGATATTCATCATTAATCATGTTCATCTCAACACTTGTTCATCTTTGCAGACTACGCCAAAGATATTCATCAGAAAATCATTAATCTTTGCACTACAGGCCAAAGATATTCAGTAAAATCATCATTTAGGACTGAGGATGATGAAAAATACTTTAAAAAAAACGAATCCAGTAAAACAAAAGAACAAATATTAAGGATTCATACTTTAAACAATCCGGGTTCAAAAATACTTCATAAATAATCATAGTGGAGCAAAATTCAAGAATGATCAAAACATGGATACAATCAAAGCTAGTATCCATAATAGATATTTTGGACAAAAAATAAAAAATTAATTTTTCTGTGAATAGTGCCGTATTCGTGAATAGTATCGTATACGTGAATAGTATCGTATACGTGAATAGTAACCCCGACACTAAAAGACAAGAATTTCACAAGAAAAATTTTGACGGCCCCAAAATAGGTATACATCACCCATCTTGAGTCGCCAATACATGGTACAAAATTCAAATACAACTTAATTATACAATGTGTGTAAAGTTTACAAAATACATGTTGTGAGTTTTAATACAAATATTGCCTTTCTGCATAATATCCACTCTCGTAATAAGTCCTCAATACATTTATTGTCACACTATTTAATGTAATAGTGAGGACTACTAGCTAACACTATCATCCGTAACATCACTTCATTCCCCGACTCGTCCCAAACCACGCTCTCATTTCCTAAAGAGAAGAAAAAGAAAGAAAGGGTGAGCTCAACTAGCCCAAAGAAGAAATATTATGACTAAGATAATGCAGAATAAATTATCATTAGTCCTCAACAATGTTAAACCGATAAAATACAATGTACATCAAGTTTAATCAGTAATGAACAAGCAATCCATTAAAAGAGTCAAGTAGAGAATAAAATCTACTATCTTTTATGTTTTAAAAGGTTTTTCATCACTTTTATCACGAGACTCAATTTAATAATAAATAATCCACATCATCCCGCAAGACTACGGCCAAGGATATTCATTAGGTCACGACCACAAATTCCATGACTACGGGCCAAGGATATTTTTGTATTCATCAATGGTCATGATCATGCCAACAATCGTCCATCAATGCACTACACGGCCAACGAGGACTTTTATCACATCATTTATAACATTACTGGCCATGATTACAATCAATAATCCCTCGGTCATAATCATACCAAGTCCATCTATGCACTACATGTGCCACAGATGACTTTCAAAAAATATAAACATGAGGATGATGACAATGATATAAGAATTCAATAAAACAAGTTCAAGAATTAAGTTATTCAGAACTAATAACGCCCAAATTGTCAACATGATATCGCTTTGTAGAGTAAAATTCAAAATGCTCGTAAGAATATTTTCATGAAAAATACTAGATGAAGTTTAAATATCAAGGATATTCCACTAATTTCATGGAGTATAGAAGTCAAAATTTTAACCAACCGAGAATAATAAGGAATGGAATAACAAAGAAATCACCATGCACGCATGCGATACTTCACATGTACAAAAGTTATTCCAAATGTAATAATAATATAACGGAACCAGTCGTGTGAAAATCACACACCGGCTGTGATGTTCCAGTAATAATAATAAAGAATGGAATAACAATGTAAATCACCACGCATGCGGTACTTCAGACAGATAAAGTTATTCCAATGTAATAATAAATAACGGAATCAGTCCCACGACGAAACGCATGCATGTGATATTCCAACAGTAATAAATAAAAAGACGGAACCAGTCCTGTAAAACACATGCATAAGATGTTCCAATGTAATAATAAAGAATGGAGTAACAAATGTAAATCACCAAGTATAGGGTAGATCACAGATACAAAGTTATTCCAATGTAATAATAAAGATGGAATAATGTAAGTTCTCTTCATGAATACAAAAGAAATAATACCCTCACCGTAAAAAAGAACCTGGATAAAAAGAAAAGAAAGTTAGTAGACTTTTCTTTTTCTTTTTTCTCTATAACTTTTTCTCTCTAGAGTTCGTTGAATTGTAAGAAAATAATGAAAGAATGAGCTTCTATTTATGAGAAGAATGGACCAGATAAGAATTAATTCATGAATCTATCCGTATTGATTTACTTTTTAATCTGGACTATCCATATTTAAAGCAAAATCTTTTAAATAAAATATATTATATATATATATATATATAATAATAATAATAATAATAATAATAATAATAATAATAATATATACCCTCCAGATAAACCAAATATTCCCTACCCACCCACCCACCCACCCACCCCAAATGACAACTTTGAAAAAAACTTTCAACCATTCAATTTTTTTTAATCATCAGGCCCCTACATGTTCCCTCCCCCAACATGTCATAATCATGTGGTCCCATTATATTTAAATAACTTTCTACCACTAATGTTGAAAAATAGGTAAATGGGGGTCTAAATAATACGCCAAATTTACAACAACTACCTCATAAAAAATCCTTTCAATATTTTTAACAACATTTATCATTATTATTATAATTCACAATATTAATCGACTGTGTCTTTCCCAGAAAGAGGGCTTTCCAATAAGGATTTCTCCCTATCATGCCAAGCAATTAGGTGATCAAACCTCTCCTCGCGTAACTTCTAGACATCGTTAATATTGCAATTTATAATATTAATAACTCGTCATTTCAATTATTGATTTAATAATATATAAAATATCAACAATAATTGAATCAAATAACGTGAGATACTACGCAACAATTACTACAAAATAATAATTGAACAAAACCGAGTGACTTCTCACGTAAGCATTAATAATCAATACCGTACCGGTACTACTATGCAACCACGCCAGACATCGCATTTCTTTTACTACCGAGTAGTTCAACAAAGATTAATCAGTAAAACTTCCGCCGTTATTTTTCATAAAATATTTTTATCGTTTTTCAATCCGATAATAATTCCGTGTGGGGTCCACTAATGATTGTGTCGTCGCATTTAATATTCTCCGACATAAAAGAATAATATTCCCCACCAATCTAATATAATATAACAACTCGTGCATACTTTTGCAAAATTTATAAATATTACCCACAACTATAACATTATATCAAATTCACACCATAATATAAAAAATATTTTAGAAAATTAAATATTTATTCATAAAATCTGGGGTCTCACAATCTCTCCCTTCTTAAGAAATTTCACCTCAAATTTAGGTACGACCGGTATATCAAGAGGTAAGGATACCTTGATTTTATTTCAGATTCTAACTCCTGTGTCATTTCCTCAACATCGTGGTTTCTCCACAAAACTTCGATTTTGAGGTATAACTCGAGCGTAAAATATGTTCCTTCTTATCCAAGATTTGAACAGAACCTCTTCATACGTTAAATCTTCCGCTATTTCGTCCTAGTTCTAACTCAATAATGTGGTTCGGGTCTTTCACATATTTACGTAATATGGATATATGAAAAACGTTATGAACACGAGACATACTAAGCAGAAAGCGTAGTCTATAGCTACGCTCCTACTCGATCGATGATTAAAATGGGCCAATGAATCGAGGATCGAGCTTTCTCTCTTTCCAAATCTTGTAATTCCTTTCCATGGAGCAACACGTAACAACACATGATCTCCTATATCGAATTCCACGCCTTTTCATGAAGATCAAGATAACTCTTTTGTCGATCTTGTGAGGTTTTTATACGCTATCGGATCGCTTAAATCTTTTCCGTAGTCATATACGTATCAACTCCGGTCCCAACAACGTTGTTTCACCCACCTCATCCCAAAGATAATCGAGAACGACACTTTCTTCCATACAACGCTCGAATGGAGCCATGCCAATACTTGATTGATAATAATTGTGTAGGAAAACTCCACCAATGGTAAGAACTTGTCCCAACTTCCTTGAAGTCAAGGACACGTAGTCTTAATAAATCTTCAAGAGTTTGAATAGTCCTCCGATTGTCCGTCCGCTTCGAGGATGATATGCCAACTAAATCAGAACCGCGCTCATAGCTTTTTGCAAACTAACCCAAAATCGTGAAGTGAATCTTGGGTCTCGATCGTAAACTATGGATACCGGCATACCATGCGCCTTACAATCTCGCATTATGTACATACAAGCAAGACGCTCAAGTGTATAAGTTTCTCAGATTGGTAAGAAATGAGCAGACTTGGTCAATCTATCAACAATGACCCAAATCGCATCTACGCCTTGAGAAACCTTGGGAAGACCAAGAAACTAAATCCATGGTAATGTGCTCCCACTTCCATTTTGGAATTTCAAGTGGTTGCAATGGACCTTTTGGTACTTGATGCTCCGCTTGACTCGTTGACAAGTTAGACACCTCGAGATAAACAACGCTATCTCTCTCTCTTCATATTGCTTCCACCAAAATGTATGATTTAAGATCACGATACATTTTAGTACTCCTGTGATGGATTGCAAACGGTGTGTTGTGAGCCTCCATCATGATTTTATACTTTAAATCGTGATCATTAGAACACAAAGTCCTGAGTCGACTCAAGTATTCCTTCATCATCGATTCTCGCTTCCTAAGATAAGACCTTCTTGCACTTTCTTCCTCATCATACGCATCACTCCGTGTGTCAGTAGTTTGAGCAGCCTTTAACTTTATCAATTAAAGCTCTGGTTCTACTCAGATATTCGCCATCATCACGGGTCCCGGAGTCTTTATCTCTATCTCCATTCTTTGCAAGTCACACAAATGGGTCTTCAGGTTGACAATATCGCACTCGCATTCGCATATGATCTTCTACTCAATGCGCCGCCTACCACGCTCGCTCTTTTCCGTGATGGTATCGATGGTATGATCATAATCTTTCAATAGTTCAAGCCAACGCCGTTGTCGCATGTCGAGTTCCTTTTGAGTGAAGAAATATTTGAGGCTTTTATGATCCGTAAAGATCTCCACTTTCTCCCCATACAAGTAATGCCTCCAAATCTTTTAGTGCGAAGACAACAACCGCCAACTCTAGATCATGAGTAGGATAATTCCTCTCATATTTTTGAGTTGTCGAGAGGCATAAAGCTATGACTTTCCCATGTCGCATGAGAACACATCCTAACCCTTTGCTCAAGCATCATCAGATATGACAAATCCTCCGAGCCGATGGTATTGTCGTAAACAAAATAAATGAGTCTCCTCTCGAAGTTCTTGAAAACTCTTCTCACATTCCTCGCTCCAACCGAATTTTGTATCTTTCCGAGTCACCGAAGTTAATGGAGTAGCGATTCGAGAAAATCCTTCCATGAATCTCCGATAATAACCAAATTTAAACCGAGAAAGCTACGATTTCTTGGCCATCGATTTAGGTTTCTCCCCACTTTGAATAGCTTCAATCTTTGTTGGTCAACAGATATTCCATGACTTGATACCACGTGCCCAAGGAATGCTACTTCCTCAAGCCGTAACTCGATTTCTTCAACTCGCATAAAGCTTATATTCACGAAGCTTTTGGAGTATCAAATTTCAAATGTTTCTCATGATCTTCACGGTTTTTGAATATATGAAGATGTCATCAATAAAGACGACCACAAAGTGATCCAAATATTCCTTAAATACTTGGCTCATCATATCCATGAAGGCAAAGTAGAGCATTAGTCAATCCAAAAGACATGACTAGAATTCATAATGCCCGCATCGAAGTTTCAAAGCCGCCTTTCGAATGTCATCTGCTCTAATCTTCAATCGTGATATCCTAACGAAGATCAATCTTTGAAAAGAATTTGGCGCCTTGAATCGGGTCAAACAGTCATCATCAATACGGGCAATGGGTACCTATTTTTGATGGTGACATGATTCAACTCCCGATAATCAATACAAAGTCGATACTCCCATCTTTCTTTTTCACTAATGTAACAGAGCACCCCAAGGAGAAGTACTAGACTAATAAAGCCAATGTCTAACAATTCTCGCATTGGATCTTTAACTCCTCAAGTTCAATAGAGCCATTCGATATGGGCTTTTGGAAATGGGTTTTGTACGTGTTCAAGGTCGATACAAAATTCAATTTCACGATCCGGGGTAGGCAGAAGTTCTTCGTGGAATACGCCGTAAAATTCATTAACAATAGAGATATCATTCAAAATCGACGATTTTTTGTTTAGATCCGTGATATGAGCTAAGAAAGCTTGACATCCGCTTTTTCAATAAACTAATAGCTTTTATGGCTTGAGATGATAAAGTGATTGATTTTAATGGGTTGGTTGCTTGAATTCGCATAATAGGTTGGTTAGAATATGAAAGCTAACAACCCTATTTAAAATAATCAATTTTTGTATGATGTGTAGTTAACCAATCAATCTCTAGAATTACATCAAATGCAAGTATTTTCAATGAAATAAGATCGACAGTAACGTAAGGGTGCCGATTTGAACTAAACAAGACTTATAAACCGTGGAGGTAATGAAGGTTTCTCCCAACTGAGTTTCAACAGATAAATCAAAGTCCAATCTCTCCTGAGTCAAATTTAAACGCTGAGAGCAAAGTAGAGAAATGAAAGAGTGGGTAGAACCAAGATCAAATAAAGTATAAACTTCGCTAGAGTTTATGATAAGCTTACCCGTGATGACCTCGTCGTTCCTCGCTTTCGAGAGGTCACAACAAACGCCTCCTTGCACCACGGCTTTTGACTTTTTTCTCGGACGACCTTTTGGTGCTTCCATCCTAGCTGAACTTTCTTTCATGAACGACAAAATCGGGCTAGTGACCTTTCTTCCACAATTATAACACGCTTTGACGGCATCGCAGCTAGCTTGACCGATGTGTCCTCCCTCCACATTTGAAGCATATAATAGGTGGTCGCTCTCCTTCCTTCACAACGGGTGTCGGTGCCGACGCCTTTCCATCATTATTGAATCTCTCTCTTTTGAAATGTCCATTCTTATTGTTTTGGCCTTGATTACCACCAAGTGGTTACCATTTCGCCCGTTGATTCCTCCACGCTTGTTGTCACCGCTTCACGATCGTTTCACCGGTATTATCATTTTGTTTACCGCCTCTTTCGTGGGTTGACTCATTATCACGCCCAATAATCGAGCCCTATTAACAACATCTCAATACAAACATAGTTTATGAGATATAAGATATCGACGATCTCGTGTTTCAAACCTCTTAAAACATTCGTGTCATTCTCTCCTCATTATCAACCAAATGGGACGCAAACGGGACAACTCGCCAAACTTGGCTTCAGATCGCGACACTACCTGGCCATGTTATTTTGCTCCAACTTGATGAACTCTACCTCTTTCATGTGATGAATACTTTCGGGAAAGTACTGTCGTTGAACAGCCTCGAACTTCTCCCAAGACATCTTCAAGGCATGGCAAAGTTGAGTACGCTTTTAGAGATTCCCACAAGAATCCGCCTCTCAGACGCAATACATGAAGGTGGCAAAGGAACCTTTTGCTTCCTCGAGCATCCCAAGACATCAAATATCTTGTTGATCCGTTTAATCCACATTTCCGCCTTTAAGTGGTTTTGGCTCTCCAAAGAACTCCGGTGGTCCCAGCCTTAAACCGCTTCAAGGTGACCATCCGAGAGTCACAAGTTGTTTCCACCGCATTTTGGATGAGAGCCGCCTCACCGTTGTTGCATGAATCAGATGAAGCCTCTAACATTCCATCGCTCATCATTTGGTCGTTGTTGTTGTTTTGCCTCGAGGATTGTCGCCTCGATGTACATTATCCCGATTATCGATCCGTGGAGACTCAACGGCCTCGTGGCTCCATTGATGTTCTCAACATTCTTGATGCCATTTTCAGACATCGCCACAAAACAAGGGTTAATAAACATATCACATATTATCCCTATACTCCGACCAACCAATTAAATAACAAATAAACTTAGGTAGGTCATACTAAATAAAGAATTCCCTCGCCTCCCTCCTAGTTCTTATCTCACATCTTAGCTGTGGATCATATCCCTAAGCTTTGATACCAATTTTGAGGGCCCCAAAATAGGTATACATCACCCATCTTGAAGTCGCCAATACATGGTACAAAATTCAAATACAACTTAATTATACAACAACAATGTAAAGTACTTACAAAATACATGTCGTGAGTTTTAATACAAATATTGTCTTTTCTGCATAATATCCACTCTCGTAATAAGTTCTCAATACATTTATTGTCACACTATTTAATGTAATAGTGAGGACTACTAGCTAACACTATCATCCAAAACATCACCCGCTCCCCGACTCGTCCCAAAGCGCCACGCATTCTCATTTCCTCAAGAGAACAAATGAAAGAAAGGGTGAGCTCAACTAGCCCAAAGAAGAAATATTATGACTAAGATAATGCGTAATAAATTATCATTAGTCCTCAACAATGTTAAACCGATAAAATACAATAGACATCAAGTTTAATCTGCAATGAACAAGCAATCCATTAAAAGAGTCAAGTAGAGAATAAAATCTACTATCTTTTATGTTTTAAAAGGTTTTTCATCACTTTTATCGCCGAGACTCAAATTTTAATAAATAATCCACATCATCCCCGCACTACTACCAAGGATATTCATTAGGTCACGACCACAAATTCCATGCACTACGGGCCAAGGATATTTGTGTATTCATCAATGGTCATGATCATGCCAACAATTGTCCATCAATGCACTACGGGCCAACGAGGACTTTTATCACATCATTTGTAATATTACTACCATGATTACAATCAATAATCCCTCGGTCATAATCATACCAAGTCCATCTATGCACTATGTGCCACAAATGACTTTCAAAAAATATAAACACGAGGATGATGACAATGATATAAGAATTCAATAAAACAAGTTCAAGAATTAAGTTATTCAGAACTAATAACGCCCAAATTGTCAACATGATATCGCTTTGTAGAGTAAAATTCAAAATGCTCGTAAGAATATTTCCATGAAAAATATCGGATGAAGCGCAAATATCAAGGATATTCCACTAATTTCATGGAGTATAAGTCAAAATTTTAACCAACCGAGAATAATAAGGAATGGAATAACAAAAGAAATCACCATGCATACGGCAGATTCAGATGTACAAAGTTATTCCAATGTAATAATAATAACGGAACCAGTCGTGAAAATCACACCCACAAGATATGTTCCAAATAATAATAAAGAATGGAATAACAATGTAAATCACCACGCATGCAGACAGATCATGATGACAAAGTTATTCCAATGTAATAATAAATAATGTAAATCAGTCCCGATACGATGTTAAAACGCATAATAAATGATATTCCAATTCCAACAGTAATAATAAAGATTTAACCAGTCCCCAGAAACAAATGCAACGCATGCATGTGATATTCCAATGTAATAATAAAGACGGAATCCAGTATTAATAAGAAACGCACATGCATGTGATGTTCCAATGTAATAATAAAGAATGGATAATAAATGTAAATCACCAAGTATAGGTAGATCGCAGATACAAAAGTTATTCCAATGTAATAATAAAGATAGAATAATGTAAGTTCTCTTCATGAATACAAAAGAAATAATACCCTCTTACCGTAAAAGAAACCTGGATAAAGGAAAAGAAAGTTAGCAAACTTCTCTTCTTTTTTCTCTATAACTTTTCTCTCTAGAGTTCAATGAATCGTAAGAAAATAATGAAGAAATGAGCTTCTATTTATGTAAGAATGGATCGATAAGAATTAATTCATGAACGGTCAGATTGATTTACTTTTAATCTGGACGATCCATATTTAAAGCAAAATCTTTTAAAAAAATATATATATATATATATATATATATATATATATAATAATAATAATAATAATCTCTCCAGATAAACCAAACCAAATATTCCCCCACCCAAAAATGACAACTTTGAAAAAAACTTTCAACCATTCAATTTTTCAATACCAGGCCCCACATGTTCCCTCCCCCAACATGTCATAATCATGTGGTCCCATTATATTTAAATAACTTTCTACCAATAATGTTGAAAAATAGGTAAATGGGGGTCTAAATAATACGCCAAATTTACAACAACTACCTCATAAAAATCCTTTCAATATTTTTAACAACATTTATCATTATTATTATAATTCACAATATTAATCCACTGTGTCTTTCCTGTGAAAGAGGGGCTTTCAATAAGGATTTCTCCCTATCATGCGCCGCAATTAGTGACCAAACCTCTCTCTCGCGTAACTTCTTACATCGTTAATATTGCAATTTATAATATTAATAACTCGTCATTTCAATTATTGATTTAAATAATATATAAAATATCGATAATAATTGAATCAAATAACGTGAGATACTATGCAACAATTACTACAAAGAATAATTGAACAAAACCGAAAGTGACTTTCACGTAAGCATTAATAATCAATACCGTAAGTGCTACTACGCAACCACGCCAGACATCGTATTTTTTACTACCGAGTAGTTCAACAAGATAATCTGTGTAAAACTTCCGCCGTTATTTTCATAAAATATTTTTTGTCGTTTTATCAATCCGACAATAATTCCGCTGGGGTCCCAATGAATGTGCCGTCGAACTAATATTCCCCGACACAAAGTGTGACGCCCCAAAATTAGGTATACATCACCCATCTCTGGGTCTCCACTTACATGGTATGTAATTTAAATACAACTTATTAACATAACTGCTGTGTATAATACGACATAAAGCTGAGTTTAAATACAAATATCGCCTACTAGATATTATACAAACTCAAACAAAAAGTCCTCATTATAATTATTATCACACTATTTCACGTAATAGTGAGGACTACTAATGCTATCTTCAGGACCATCACTGCTTTCCGACTCGTCTCCGGCCTATATTCTCATTTTCAAGAGAATAAAGTGAAAGAAAGGGTGAGCTCAACTAGCCCAAGAAAGAAATATTATGACTAAGATAATGCAAAATAAATTATCAATAGTCTTCAACAATGTTAAACCGATAAAATACAATGATAAACCGCTTTAATCATAGCAATGAATACGCAATCCATTAAAAGAGTCAGTAGAAAATAAAATCTACTATTTTTATGATTTAAAAGGTTTTTCATCATTTTTATAATGAGACTCACTTTTAAATAAATAATCCACATCATCGAATCACCCCCGCACTACGGCCAAGGATATTCTTTAAGTATCACGACCACAATTATTCTCGCACTACTGCCAAGAATAGTTGTGTATTCATTAATGGTCATGATCATGCCAACAATCATCCATCAATGCACTACTACTAACATCGAGGATTTTTACCACATCATTTGTAACATTACGGCCATGATTACAATCAATAATTCCCTGGTCATAATCATACCAAGTCCATCCATATGCTCTATGTGCCACAAATGACTTTTAAAAAAAAATATAAACATGAGGATGATGACAATGATATAAGAATTCAATAAAACAAGTTCAAGAATTATTTTATCCAAAAATTATTAACGCCCAAATCACAACATGATATCGCTTTGTAGAGTAAAATTCAAGAATATCGAGAAGAATATTTCCATGAAAGGATATTGGATGAAGCTTAAATGTCAAGGATATTCCACTAATTTCATGGAGTATAAGTCAAAGTTTTAACCAACCGGGTATAATAAAAATGGATTAACAAAAGAAATCACCATGCATGCAGATTCAGATGTACAAAGTTATTCCAATGTAATAATAATAACGGAACCAAAGTCGTGAAATTCACACCGCATGTGATGTTCCAAATGTAATAATAAAGATGGAACTGAGATCCTGTAAAAACACACAGATAGGATATTCCAATGTAATGATAAAGACGAAACCAGTCCGTGTAAAAACACATGCATGTGATGTTCCAATGTAATAATAATAAAGACGGAACCAGTCCGGTAAAAAACACATGCATGTGATGTTCCAAATGTAATAATAGAAGAATGTCACCAAGTATAGGGTAAATCACAGATATAAAGTTATTCCAATGTAATAATAAGCAATGGAATAACATAAGGATTTCACCAAGTATAGGTATGCCAGAGATACAAAGTTATGTATAGGGTATGCCACTTTTACTAAAAGTTATTCCAATGTAATAATAGTGAATGGAATAATGTAAGTTCCTTCAAGAAGAAAGAATAACACCCCTTACCGTAAAAAACCGAATATAGAAGTAGTGAAGCAAGTTAGTAATACTCTTCTTCTTTCTATAACTTTTTCTCTATACCTTCTCTCTATAATTTCTCTCTCAGAGTTTCAATGAATTGTAAGAAAATAATGAAGGAATGAGCTTCTATTTATAGGAAAATGGAATGCATAGTAATTAATCCATGAACGGTCCAGATTGATTTACTTTTAATCGACTATTCCATATTTAAAGCAAAAATCTTTTAAATAAAATATAATATATTCTATTTATATAAAAACATTTTACTATGCAAACACTATGCAAAACACTATGCAAAACACTATGGATAATAAAATATAATATATTTTATTTATAAAATAACTTTAATAAAGTATTCTGCTTTTATATAAAAAGATGTTTCGCTTTTATTACATTAATAATAATGAATAAAACAAAACGTCATTATCGCTATAATAATTCATATTATTAATCGACAATAATGGAATCAAACCGAGTGACTTCTCACATAAGCATCAATAATCAATACGCAGTGCTACTATGCAACCACACGACATCGTATTTTTACTACCGAGTAGTTCAACAAGATCAACGATAAAACTTCCGCCGTTATTTTTATAAAATATTTTTGTCGTTTTTTCAATCACTGGATAATAATTACATTGTGGGGTCCACCAATGATTGAGCCATTATGTATTTAATATTCCCTAACAAAAAGAATATCCCCACCACCAAACTAATATTTTCTAACAACTTGCATATATTTTGCAAAATTTATAAATATTACCCACAACTATAACATTATATCAAATTTATTCCATAATATTCAAAATAATATTTATAGAAAAAAAAATCATCTTTATTTATAAAAGTTGGGGTCTTACAACCTCCCTTCTTATGAAATTTTGCCCTCGAAATTAGGGTACGACACGGTATGTCAAGAGGTAAGGATACCTTGATTTCATTTCGATTCTAACTCCCAAGTCATTTCCTCAACATCGTGGTTCCTCCACAAAACTTTGACTTGAGGTATAACCTCGAGCGTAGAATATGTTCCTTCTTATCCAAAATTTGAACAGAACCTCTTCATACGTCAAATCTTCCGCTATTTCGTCCTGGTTCTAACTCAATAATATGGTTCGGGTCTTTCACATATTTACGTAATATGGATATGTGAAAAACGTTATGAACACGAGACATATTTCAAGCAGTAAAAGCGAGTCTATAAGCCACAGTTCCTACTCGATCGAGGATTAAAATGGACCGATGAATCGAGGATTAAGTTTTCTCTCTTTCCAAATCTTGTAACTCCTTTCCATGGAGCAACTCTTAACAACACATGATCTCCTATATCAAATTCCACGCCCTTTCGATGAAGATCAAGATAACTCTTTTGTCGATTTTGTGAGGTTTTTATACGTTGTCGGATCGTTTGAATCTTTTTCCGTAGTCATACGCATCAACTCCTCGGCCCCAACAACGTTGCTTCACCCACCTCATCCCAAAGATAATCGGAGAACGACACTTTCTTCCATACAACGCTCGAATGGAGCCATGCCAATACTTGCTTGATAATCGTTGTTGTAGGAAAACTCCACCAATGGTAAGAACTTGTCCCAACTCCCTTGAAATCAAGGACACGTAGTCTTAATAGATCTTCAAGAGTTTGAATAGTCCCTTCCATCGTCTCGTCTGCTTCGAGGATGATATGCCGAAAGCTAAATCGTAAGTCCGTGCTCATAGCTTTTTTGCAAACTAACCCAAAATCGTGAAGTGAATCTTGGGTCTCGATCGTAAACTATGGATACTGCAGATACCATGCGCTTCTTACAATCTCGTTTATATGTACATACGAAAGCAAGACGTTCAAGTGTATAAGTTTCTCGATTCAGAAGAAATGAGCAGACTTGGTCAATCTATCAACAATGACCCAAATCGCATCAATGCCTTTGAGAAACCTTAGGAAGACCCAGAATTTAAATCCATGGTAATGTGCTCCCACTTCCATTCGAATTTCAAGTGGTTGCAATGGACCTTTTGGTACTTGATGCTCCGCTTTAACTCGTTGACAAGTTAGACACCTTGAGATAAAGCGGCGCTATCTCTCTCTTCATATTGCTTCCACCAAAATGTATGATTTAATATCATGATACATTTGGTACTCCTGAGATGGATTGCAAATGGTGTGTCAGGCGCTCCATCATGATATTATACTTTAAATCGTGGTCGTTAGGAACACAAAGTATGGAGTTGACTCAAGTATTCCTTCTTCATCGATTCTTGCTTACCGCATAGCACCCTCAAGACTTTCTTCCTCATACGCATCACTCCAGTGTGCGTAGCTTGAGCAAATTTTAACTTTATCGATTAAAGTCGGTCTCTACTAGTATATTCGCTTATCATCACACGCGTCCCTCGAGTCTTTAACTCTATCTCCATCCTTTGCAAGTCACACAAAATGGGCCTTTCAGATTGACAATAACGCACTCAGACTTGCGATATGATCTTCTACTCAACGCGTCACCTACCACGCTCGCTTTTTCGGGATGGTATTGGATGGTATGATCATAATCTTTCAATAGTTCAAGCCAACGTCGTTGTCGCATGTTGAGTTCTTTTGAGTGAAGAAATATTTGAGGCTTTTATGATCCGTAAAGATTTCCACTTTCTCCCCATACAAGTAATGCCTCCAAATTTTAAGTGCAAGAAGATAACAACCGCTAACTCCGGATCATGAGTAGGATAATTCCTCTCATATTCTTTGAGTTGTCATGAGGCATAAAGCTATAACTTTTCCATGTTGCATAAGAACACATCCCAACCCTTTGCTCAAGCATCACCGTTGAGATGACAAATCCTCCGAGCCGATGGTATTGTCGTAACAAAATAAATAAGTCTCTTCGAGTTCTTGAAAACTCTTCTCACACTCTTCGCTTCCAACCGAACTTTATATCTTTTCGAGTCACCGAAGTCGATGGAGTAGCGATTCGAGAAAATCCTTCCACGAATCTCCGATAATAACCAATTTAAACCGAGAAAGCTACGACTTTTGGCCATCGATTTAGGTTGTTCCCGACTTTGAATAGCTTCAATCTTTGTTGGGTCAACAGATATTCCATGACTTGATACCACGTGCCCAAGGAATGCTACTTCTTCAAGCCGTAACTCGATTTCTTCAACTTGGCATAAAGCTTATATTCACGAAGCTTTTGGAGTGTCACCTCAAGTGTTGCTCATGATCTTCACGGCTTTTGGAATAAATAAGGATGTCATCAATAAAGACGACCACAAAGTGATCTAAATATTCCTTGAATACTCGGTTCATCATATCCATGAAGGCAAAGTTAGGAGCATTAGTCAATCCAAAGGACATGACTAGAATTCATAATGCCCGCATCGAGTTTCAAAGCCGCCTTTGGAATGTCACGGTTCTAATCTTCAATTGGTGATATCCTAACGAAGATCAATCTTTGAAAAGAATTTGCTCCTCAGAATGTTGGTCAAACAGTCATCAATACACGGCAATGGATACCTATTTTGATGGTGACATGATTCAACTCCCGATAATCAATACAAAGTCGATACTCCCATCTTTCTTCTTCTTCACGAATAGAACAGAGCACCCCAAGGAGAAGTACTAGGACTTAATAAAGCCAATGTCTAACAATTCCTCGCATTGGGTCTTTAACTCCTCAAGTTCAATAGAGCCATTCGATATGGGGCTTTGGAAATAGGTTTTGTACGGGTTCAAGGTCGATACAAAATTCAATTTCACGCCTGGGTAGGCTGTGAAGTTCTTCGGGAATACGTCCAGAAATTTATTAACAATAGAAATATCGCTCAAAACCGACGTATTTTTGTTTAAATCGTGACATGAGCTAAGAAAGCTTGACATCCATTTTTCAATAAACGAATAGCTTTATGGCTTGAGATGACCGTGATTAATTTTAATGGTTTGGTCATTTGAATTCAGATAATAGGTTGATTAGGAATATGAAAGCTAACAACCTTACGAAAACAATCAATTTTTGCATGATAAGTAGTTAACCAATCAATCCCTAGAATCACGTCAAATGCAAGTATTTTTAATGAAATAAGATCGACAGTAATGTGAGGGTACCGATTTGAACCAAACAAGACTTATAACATGATTGGATGTAATGAAGGTTTCTCCCAACGGGTTTCCACAGATAAGTCAAAGTCTAATTTCTCCTGAGTCAAATTTAATCGATGAGCGCAAGTAGGAGAAATAAAAGAATGGGTAGAACCGAAGATCAAATAAAGTGTAGACTTCATTAGAGTTTATGATAAGCTTACCGTGATGACCTCATTCGGGTTCCTTCGCTTCTCTGGGAGGTCACAACAAACGCCTCCTCAGACTACCGGTTTGATTTTTTCGGGACTACTTTTGGTGCCTCCATCCTAGTTGAATTTGTCTTGATGAAACCACAAAATTGAGCTAAGTGACCTTCTCTTCCACAATTATAACATGCTTTTGACGGCATGGCACAGCCTCAGATCGATGTGTCCTCTTCTCCGCATTTGAAGCATATGATAGGTGGTCTTTCTCCTTCCTTAACAACGGGTCTTGGTGACGACGTCTTTCCATCATTGTTGAATCTCCGTTTCTTGAAATGTCCATTCTTATTGTTTTGGCCCCGATTACACACCAAGTGGTTACCATATATCCGCCCGTTGATTCCTCCACGCTTGTTGTCATCGCTCGATGACTACTCTCGCCGGTATTATAACTTTTCACTTACCGCTCTCTTTTAGTTGCGTTGACTCGTTATCGCGCTCCACTAATCGAGCCCTATTTACAACATCCGAATACAAACACGCTTTTATGAGAAATAAGATGTTGACGTATATCCACTTCAAACCTCTTAAAACATTCGCCATTTCTCTTTATTATCCACCAAGTGGGGGCTTAAACCGTGATAACTCCGCAAATTTTGCCTCGACATTACGACACGGCCATATTGTTTTGTTCCAACTTGATAAACTCCACCTCCTTCATGTGGCTAATACTTTCGTGAAAGTATTTGTCGTTGAAATGCCTCCTCGAACTTCTCCCAAGATATCTTCAAGACAAAGAAGTTGAGTACGTTTTTTACCGATTCCCACCAAGAATCGCCTCGCCGCAACATAAAGGCAAGAAAGAGGAACCTTTGCTCCTCTGAGCATCCCAAGACATCAAATATCTTGGTAATCTGCTTTATCCATGCTTCCGCCGAAGTGTTTTTGCTCTCCTTAAACTCCGGTGGTCCCCCACTGAATTGTTTAGCGGTGACCACCGAGAGTTTTCTCGTGTTTCCACCCACGTTTTGGACAGAGTCGCTCGCTTTCTTTGTCAGATAAATTGCATAAAGCCTCGAACATTTGATCATTCATCATTTGGTGGGTGTTATTGTTTGCATGAGGATTGTCGCCTTCCCGATGCACATTATCCGATTATTGATATGTGGTGAATCAACGATCGCTTTGTGCTCCATTGCTATTCTCAACATTCTCGGATGTCATTTTCAGACATCGCCACAAAACAAAAGATTAATTGACATGTAACAATTATCTTTATATTTCGACCGACCAATAAATATAGCACATAAACTTAGGTAGGTCATACCAGCGAAGGTATTCCCGCTCTCCTCCTAGTACTTTTCTCACATCTTAGCCAGGATCATATCCCTTAGCTCGATATCAACCGTGACGCCCCCAAAATTAGGTATACATCACCCATCTTGGGTCGCCACTACATGGTATGTAATTTAAATACAACTTATTAACATAAGCGTAGGTACAATACGACATAAATCTGTGAGTTTAAATACAAATATCGCTCTACTAGATATTATACAAACTCAAACAAAAAGTCCTCATTATAATTATTATCACACTATTTCACGTAATAGTGAGGACTACTAATGCTATCTTCGTGACCATCACTGTTTCCCGACTCGCCCCAAATTTATATTCTCATTTCTCAAGAGAACGGTGAAAGAAAGGGTGAGCTCAACTAGCCCAAAGAAGAAATATTATGACTAAGATAATGCAAAATAAATTATCAATAGTCTTCAACAATGTTAAACCGATAAAATACAATAGACAACCGGTTTAACTGCAATGAATACGTAATCCATTAAAAGAGTCAAGTAGAAAATAAAATCTACTATTTTTATGATTTAAAAGGTTTTTCATCATCATTATATAAATGAGACTCAAACTTTAAATAAATAATCCACATCATCGAATCACCCCGCACTACTACGGCCAAGGATATTCTTTAGTATCACGACCACAATTATTCTCGCACTACGCCAAGAATAGTTGTGTATTCATTAATGGTCATGATCATGCCAACAATCGTCCATCAATGCACTACTACTAATCGAGGATTTTTACCACATCATTTGTAACATTACTGGCCATGATTACAATCGAATAATCCTCGGTCATAATCATACCAAGTCCATCCACGCTACATGTGCCACGAGATGACTTTAAAAATATATATATATATAAACATGAGGATGATGACAATGATATAAGAATTCAATAAAACAAGTTCAAGAATTATTTTATCCAAAAATTATTAACGTCCAAATCACAACATGATATCGCTTTGTAGAGTAAAATTCAAGAATATCGAGAAGAATATTTCCATGAAAGGATACCGGATGAAGCCTTAAATGTCAAGGATATTCCACTAATTTCATGGAGTATAGAAGTCAAAGTTTTAACCAACTGGGTATAATAAAAATGGATTAACAAAAGAAATCACCACGCATGCGCAGATTAAGATGTATAAAAGTTATTCCAATGTAATAATAATAACGGAACCAGTCGTGAAATTCACACCATGCGGGATGTTCCAAATGAATAATAAAGATGGAACCTGATCGGTGTAAAACACACGTGATAGGATATTCCAAATGTAATGATAAAGACGGAACCTGTGTAGGTGTAAAACACATGCATGTGATGTTCCAATGTAATAATAATAAAGAGCGGAACCAGTCGGTGTAAAACACATGCATGACAGGATGTTCCAATGTAATAATAGAAGAATGTCACCAAGTATAGGGTAAACTAATGGCAGATACAAAGTTATTCCAAATGTAATAATAAGCAATGGAATAACATAAGGATTTCACCAAGTATAGGGTGCCTGGCGTATGACAAAGTTATGTATAGGGTATGCCACTTTTACAAAAGTTATTCCAATGTAATAATAATAGTGAATGGAATAATGTAAGTTCCTTCAAGAAGAAAGAATAACACCCCTCACCGTAAAAGAACCGAATATAGAAGTAGTGAAGTAGCAGAATACTCTTCTTCTTTCTATAACTTTCTCTATACCTTTCTCTCTATAATTTCTCTCTCAGAGTTTCAATGAATTCGTAAGAAAATAATGAAGGAATGAGCTTTCTATTTATAGGAAAATGGAATGCATAAGAATTAATCCATGAACGGTCAGATTGATTTACTTTTAACTGACCATCCATATTTAAAGCAAAATCTTTTAAATAAAATATAATATATTCTATTTATATAAAAACATTTTACTACGCAAAACACTATGCAACACTATGCATAATAAAATATAATATATTTTATTTATAAAATAACTTTAATAAAGTATTCATTTTATATAAAAGATGTTTCGTTTTATTACATTAATAATACTGAATAAAACAAAACGTCATTATCGCTATAATAATTCATATTATTAATCTAATAATAATGGAATCAAACCTGAGTGACTTCTCACATAAGCATCAATAATCAATACTTGTGCTACTATGCAACCACATACGTGACATCGCATTTTTTACTACCGAAAGTAGTTCAACAAAGATCAACGATAAAACTTCCGCCGTTATTTTATAAAATATTTTTGTCGTTTTTCAATCCAATAATAATTACATTGTGGGGTCCACCAATGATTGAGCCATTGTATTTAATATTCCTAACAAAAAGAATATTCTAACCAAACTAATATTTTATAACAACTTGCATACTTTGCAAAATTTATAAATATTACCCACAACTATAACATTATATCAAATTTATTCCATAATATTCAAAAATAATATTTATAGAAAAAAAATCATCTTTATTTATAAAAGCTGGGGTCTTACACAAAGAATATTCCCTGACCAATCGAATTTAATATAACAACTTGCATACTTTGCAAAATTTATAAATATTACCTACAACTATAACATTATATCAAATTCACACCATAATATAAAAAAATATTTCGAGAAAATTAAATATTTATTCATAAAATCTGGGGTCTCACAAAAATACTATCAATATTCCGGCATAATGATATTGGAAAAAATAATATCATTTTTAAAAATAATATCCCTTACCTCGAAAAAGACAAGATTTGACATTTGGAATACTCGGATATAGTCTTTCAAGGAAACTTGCACCAGATATAGCAACACTCAAAGTATCAAAATACTCACAAGAATACGCTCGATAATATATAGAGAAAGAGAGAGAGAATTAGGTTTTCGGTGTGATTTTCAATTCTAACATAAGACTTTATTTATAGGAAAATGCTTAGAACATCAAGGTAAAATTTAATAAAATAATAATTTATTTTTCTTAAATTTCTACGCACACCAATATAGTCTAGACATCAGCCACACTTCAATAACAACAACAAAAACGTTTTTCTCAATTAATTCATTTAAAACTCCAAAAAAAAATAATAATTAATTAATTCAGAACTTCAATAATTCATAATAAATAGCCCTTTTACCAAAAAAAATTTGAACCTCATGTCCTTTTCATAGAAAATTCCATTCTCTACAACTTTGCAGAAGAAAGTTTTTTCAAATTCCAAACAGAAATTAACCGAAATTCATAAACGGGCGATTTTACAGGCTATGATCAAATTTTCAGTCAAGAAATGGGGTCCACAAACATGAAAACATATTTTAAATATTTTTAGTAACAAAAATACTCTTCCTCTTCATTTATTCATATATCCCACATTCATTGTAAAAATATCACCATTATTATATTATTATAATATAATAATATATTTAAATGAATTATTTTATCAGAAAAAGATAAAATATTAATTTTCAACAATTGTCACATTAAAAAAAATCCATCTATATCCACATAAAATGAATATTTTTCTCATTATATAAATTAATAATTAATTATTCACAAATAATATTACAGAATCACAATATCGACAACCGTGCAGGTTCCTGAAAGAGGGGCTTTCCATTAAGGATTTTTCCTTACTGGCGCGCAATTAGATGACCAAACCTCTCCTTAGACATAACTTTCTAGATATTATCAATATTGCTATCTAATAATATTATTCAAATAATATAAATTATTGATCCGATAATGGAAATCTTGTGTAATGACAATTATTGAAATAACAATAATATAAAATATCAACGATCAATTCTTGAATCAATAAAATAAAATATTGAACAATAATTACTATAACAATTATTGAGTAAGGCTTCTTCACGTAAGAATCAATAATTGGTGCAATACCGGTAGTGCTACGTGTTTTAACCATCGAGTATTTCAACAAGATAATCTATAATAACTACGCCGTTATTTATAATCAACTTATACTCATCGCTTTCTTCATCCAATCGCTTTCCATTATGGGGCCCACATTAAGATCGCTACATTGCATTTAATATTCCCGACAAAGAAGAATATTCCACGACAACAATGAATATTTTATAACCACTTGCTTATTTGAAATATTTGCGCATTTTACCTATAACTAACCACATTAATCAAATCAACCCTTACTATTTCAAAATAATAAATAGAGGAAATTAAATTTCATTTATAATAAGTTGGGGTCTTACAACCTCCCCTCCTTATGAAATTTCGTCCTCGAAATTAACGTACGTACCTGGTGTTTCGAAAAGGTGAGGATACCTCGCTTTCATTTCCGTTTCCAACTCCCAGGTCATTTCCTCAATAACATGGTTCCTCCATAAAACTTTGACTTGTGGTATAACCTTTGTGCGTAGGACATGCTCCTTCCTATCCAAGATCTTGACAGGTACCTCTTCATACGTTAAGTCTTCGGCTATCTCATCCGGTTCTAACTCAATAACGTGGTTCGGGTCTTTCACATATTTACGAAGCACAGATATATGAAAAACATTATGAGCACGAGACATACTTGGAGGTAACGCGAGTCTATAAGCCACATTTCCTATTCGGTCAAGAATCTGAAATGGACCAATAAATCGTGGATTGAGTTTTCCTCTCTTCCCAAATCTTGTAACTCCATTCCATTGGGCAACATGCAACAATACATGATCCCCAATACTAAATTCCACGTCCTTTCGATGAAGATCCGCATAACTCTTTTGTCGATCATGTGCCATTTGTATACATTGTCGAATCATTTGAATCTTTTCCGTAGTTATACGTACCAACTCGGGTCCCAAAAATGTTGCTTCACCCACCTCATCCCAACATATTGGAGAGCGACACTTTCGTCCATACAATGCTTGAATGGAGCCACACGATACTTGCTCGATAAGCTGTTGTCAGAGGAGAATTCCACCAATGATAAATACTTATCCCAACTCCCTTTGAAATCTAGGACACGAGTCTTAATAGATCTTCAAGAGTTTGAATAGTCCTCTCTCGATTGTCCGTCTGTTTGAGGATGGTATGCCGAATCAATCATAAATCCGCGCCCATAGCTTTTTGCAAGCTAACCCAAAATCGTGAAGTGAATCTTGGGTCACGATCCGAAACTATGGATACTGGCATGCCATGCAATCTCACAATCTCATTTACATACATATGAGCAAGACGTTAAAGGGAATAAGTCTCCCGTATCGGTAAGAAATGAGCAGACTTAGTTAATCTATCAACAATAACCCAAATCGCATCTATGCCTTGAGAAACCGTGGGAAGACCCGTAACAAAATCCATGGTAATGTGTTCCCACTTTCATTTCAGAATCTCAAGTGGTTGCAATGGACCCTTAGGCACTTGATGCTCCGCCTTTACACGTTGACAAGTTAAACACCTCGAGATAAACTTTGCAATCTCTCTCTTCATATTGTTCCACCAAAATGTATGTCGAAGATCACGATACATTTTGGTACTTCCAGGATGGATTGCAAACAGTGTATTGTGTGCTTCCATCACGATCTTGTACTTCAAATCAGAGTCGTTAGGAACACAAAATATGGAGTGTACTCGAAGTATTCCTTCTTCATCGATTCTTGCTTCTGGAATAGCACCTTCTTGTATTTTCTTCTTCATACGCATCAGCTCTAGGTCTGTGGCTTGAGCAACTTTAACTTCATCGATTAAAGTTGGTTCTATGCATATACTTGACATCATCGCACTCGTTCCTGCATATGATCTTCTACTCAACGCGTCAGCTACCACGTTTGCTTTTCCAGGATGGTATTGAATGGTGTGGTCATAATCTTTTAACAGCTCGAGTCAACATCGTTCCCGCATGTTGAGTTTGTGACGCCCCCAAAATAGGTATATAGCACCCATCTTGAGTCGCCAAATACATGGTACATAAATTAAATACAACATAATTATACAACTGTCGTGTAAAACATAAACTGAGAGTTTAAACAAGAATATTGCCTTCTAGACAATATCCATTCTCAATGGAGTCCTCATAGATGATATACAAACTCAAATTCATCCTCATTATATTTATTATCACACTATTTAATGTAATAATGAGGACTACTAATGCTATCATCTCGGATCATGTCTGTTCTCCGACTCGTCCCAAATTTATATTCTCATTTCAAGAGAACAAAGGAAGAAAGGGTGAGCTCAACTAGCCCAAGAAGAAATATTATGACTAAGATAATGCAGAATAAATTATCATTAGCCTTCAACAATGTTAAACTGATAAAATACAATAGACATCAAGTTTAACTGCAGCGGAATAAGCAATCCATTAAAAGAGTCAAGTAGAGAATAAAATCTACTATCTTTTATGATTTAAAGGTTTTTCATCATTGTTATTATCGAGACTCGCCTTTAATAAATAAACCACATCATCGAATCACCCCGCTTCACTACGCCCAAGGATATTCTTTTAGTATCACGACCACAATTATCCATGCACTACGGCCAAGAATATTTGTGTATTCATCAATGGTCATGATCATGCCAACAATCGTCCATCAATGCACTACGGGCCAATGAGGACTTTTATCACATCATTTGTAACATTACGGCCATGATTATACCGAATAATCCTCGGTCATAATCATACCAAGTCCATCTATGCACCATGTGCCATGATGACTTTCAAAAATATAAACATGAGGATGATGACAATGATATAAGAATTCAATAAAACAAGTTCAAGAATTAATTTATCCAAGAACTAATAACATCCAAATTGTCAACATGATACTTCTTTGTAAAGTAAAATTCAAGAATGCTCAGAAGAATATTTTCATGAAAAGATACTAGATGAAGCGCAAATATCAAGGATATTCCACTAATTTCATGGAGTATAGAAATTAAAACTTTTAACCAACTGAGTATAATAAAGAATGGAATAACAACAGAAATCACCATGCATGCAGTATTAGACAGATAGGTTATTCCAATGTAATAATAAATAACGGAACCAGTCGTGAAATGAAATTCACAATCGCGGGATGTTCCAATGTAATAATAAAGAATGGAATAACATAAGGATTTCACCAAGTATAGGGTACTGGCGTATACAAAGTTATGTATAGGGTACAGATACAAAAGTTATTCCAATGTAATAATAAAGAATGGAATAACATAAGGATTTCACCAAGTATAGGGTATCACAGACATAAAGTTATATATAGGGTATGCCATATATACAAAAGTTATTCCAATGAATAATAAAGAATGGAATAACAGAAGTTCTCTTCATGAATAAGAAAGAATAACACCCCTTACAGGTACAACAAATAATATCCCTTACCGTAAAAGATACTGGATATCGAAGTAGTGAAGTAGCAGAATACTCTTCTTCCTTCTCTCTATAATTTCTCTCTCTAGAGTTTCAGTGAATTCGTAAGAAATAATGAAGGAATGAGCTTCTATTTGTAGAAAAACTGAGAGTGTCTCATGGTCTTAACGAAGGGTCAAAATGACTCTTGGTAATATTGAAGAGACAACTACTATTTGCGAAGGGGTAATTAACTCTTGGTAATATTAAAGAGACAAGTTACTATTAAGACTTTAAATCAACGATCCATATTGATTTACTATTATAATTTCAACCAACGGTCTGAAAAATTAGCACATCTCCTCATGGAATAATATTGTACCCAAATACCCGAGTGAACAATACTAGAGTGAATAGTAATCGGGTGAATAGTAACTCATGAATAGTAACTCATGAATAGTAACTCGTGAATAGTACTCTGATACGAAAAGTGTCCCGAATACCCGATTGAACAATATAACCTCCAGACATCAATTATTATTGAAATAAATGTCGATTCTCACTAACACAAATAATTTAAACACAATGGAACTATCAAATTCATCTTTAATCAACACGAACTTATCCATCATTAATATCATAACTCACAATATTTAACAACTAGGTTGTTCCTGTGAAAGAGGGCTTTCAATAAGGATTTCTCCTATTCGCCGCAATTAGGTGACCAAACCTCCTCGACAAAACTTATAGACATTGTAAATATTGTGATTTAATAATATGAATAACTTTGTCGCCTCAATTATTGATTTAATAATATAACATATAATGCGGATGATAATTGTGACAATAATCGAATCAATAATACGAGAGATATGATGCAAAGAATTATTGTAGTAATAATGCAAAGATAACCGGTGACTTATCACTTAAGCATCAATAATCAATACTTGTGTCTACTATGCAACGACCAGCAGACATCGTACTTTTACTATCGGGTAGTTCAACAGTATTAACGGTAAAACCTCTGCCGTTATTTTCATAAAATATTTTTTTTCGTTTTCTAACTACGACAGTGCTTCCGTTGTGGGGTCCACCAATGATTGTGTTGTCGTAAAAATATTCCCTGATAAAAAGAATATTCCCCGACCAATCAAATATTTATAACAACTTGCATACTTTGCAAAATTTTTAAATACTACCCATAATTATAACATTATATCAAATCCACACCATAATATTTAAAAAAATATTTCGAAAAAATTAAATATTTATTAATAAAATCTGGGGTCTCACAGAGTTTCTTTTGGGTGAAGAAATATTTGAGGCTTTTATGATCTGAATATATCTCCACTTTCTCCCCATATAGATAGTGCCTCCAGATCTTTAAGCATTAAAACGATCACGCTAACTCTAGATCATGAGTAGGATAATTCCTCTCATACTCTTTAAGTTATCGCGAGGCATAGGCTATGACTTTCCCATGTTGCATGAGAACACATCCTAACCCTTTGCACTCAAGCATCATTGAGATAACAAATCCATCCGAACCAGATGGTATTGTCGAGCAAAATAAATGAGTCTCTCTTAAGCTCTTGAAACTCTTCTCGCATTCCTCGCTCCATATTTAATTTTGTATCTTTTCGAGTCGGTGAGTTAACGGAGTAGTAATTCAAGAAAATCCTTCCACGAATCTCCGATAATAACCAAATTAAGCCCAAAAAGCTACGTCTTGACCAATCGACTTTGGTTGCTGTTCTAACTTCAGATTGCTTCAATCTTCACGAGACAACAGATACTCCATGATTTGACACCACGTGCCCAAGGAATGCTACTTCCTCAAGCCGTAATCAGATTTCTTCAACTTGCATATAACTTGTTTTCACGAAGCCTTTCGAGTACCGACTTCAAATGGTGCTCATGATCTTCACGGCTTTTGGAATATATGAGAATGTCATCAATAAAGACAACAACAAACCGATCCAAATAATCCTTGAATAATGGGTTCATCATATCCATGAAAGTCGCAGGAGCATTAGTCAATCCAAAAGACATGACTAAGAATTCATAATGCCCGCATCGAAGTTAAGGCGGTCTTTGGAATATCCTCGATTCTAATCTTGGTGATGATGATATCCAAAACGAAGATCGATTTTTGAAAAGAATTGTGCTCCTTGAAACTGGTCAAATAGGTCATCAATACGAGGTAGCGGATACCTATTATTGATAGTGACATGGTTTAATTCTCAGTAGTCAATACAAAGTCGCATTCTCCCGTCTTTCTTCTTTACAAATAAAATATGAGCACCCCAATGAGATGTGTTAGGATGAATGAAACCGATGTCCAACAACTCCTCAGAGTTGGACCTTTAACTCTCAAGTTCAATAGAGCCATTCGATATGGGTTTTAGAAATGGGCTTTAGACCGTGCTCAAGATCAATAAAGAATTCAACTTCACGCCTACGGGGTAGACTGGAAGTTCTTCAGAAATCGTCAGAAATTTACTAACAACAGAATATTATTCAAATCGACGTGTCTTTATTCAAATCCAAAACATGGGCTAAGAAAGCTTCGACATCCGTTTTTCAATAAACGAATAGCTTTTATGACTAGATATGACGATGATTGATTTTAGTGGTTTAGTTGCTTGAATTAAATGCAACAGTTGGTTAGGAATATGAAAACTAACAACCTTACAAAAACAATCAATTTTGGCATGATGAGTAGTTAACCAATCAATCCCTAAAATCACATCAAAAGCAAGTATCTTTAAAGAGATAAGGTCAATGGGTAATGTGATGGTGCCAACTTGGATCAAACAAGATTTATAAACGATGGATGTCATGAAAGTTTCTCCTAACGGAGTCTCCACAGATAAATCAAAGTCTAATTTCTCTGGAGTTAAGTTTAAACGTTGAGCACAAGCAGGAGAGATAAATGAATGGGTAACACTGGTATCTAGTAAGGTATAAACTTCGCAAGAATTTATGATTAGCTTACCCGTGATTACCTCGTTTGGGTTTCTCACATTTTGACCAGTCACGACAAATGCTCTTCTAGGAACCGTTGACTTTGACTTTTCTGGGACAGCCTTTTGAGTCACCATCCCCGTTGGCCTTGGTTTTGCTACCGTACAATCTCGAGCGATATGTCCTTCTTTTCCACAATTATAGCATACCTTGAACTGTTGTGGGCAGTTTGGGCTGATATGTCCCTCTTTCCCGATTTATAAGATACGACCGATGGTCGTTTCTCTCCTTAGAACCGATTCTTCTTTGGTGTTTGACGTCTTTACATTATCATTGTTGAATCTTCTCTTTTAAAATCTCCCCGACTCGCTTCTTCTATTTTCACGGCCATGATTACCACGGGGTGACGCCGCTTTTGTCCGTATTTTTCTTTCTCCGTGGTTATCGTTGTTCGATGATTGTTGTCACCAGATGATCCTCAAGTTATGGTCCTTCGGTTGAACGTACTTGTTATCTCGCTCTAATAATTGAGCCACATTGACAACATCCGAATAGAGAAAAATTTATGAGAAATGAGATATCGACGACACGGGTTTCAAACCTCTCGAAACATTCGCACATATCGTTCCTCATTCTCCACCAAATGAGGTGCAAACACGGATAACTCTGCAGAACTTCGCCTCTCATCTTTGGGACACCATCATATTGTTTTGTTCGGTCTAATAAACTCCACTTCCTTCATATGACGAATACTTTCAGGAAAGTACTTGTCATTGAATAGTTTCTGAAACGTCTCCCAAGACATACTGAGTGCGGCTTGATGGGTACGCTTCACAGATTCCCACCAGTAATCTGTCTCATTACGGAACGTAAAGGTGGCGAATGGAACCTTCTGTTCCTCCATGCATCCCAAGACATCGAATATCTTGGTAATTTGTTTGACCCGCGTCTCCGTTTTGAAGTGGAATTGTAAATGAAATCGGGGAAGAAGATTGTAGTTCATGCAATAAAAATGAATGGATTACACCAGAGTTCCCAAGTCGGTGCCACTATGGAGCAATGGTGTGAATGTGGGAGGTAAGGAAAGATAGAACAAAACATTGAGGATCTTATTCGCGTCGACTTCGTTTCTCTCTCTGTATGTTTGTCTCTCCCGTTGGATCAATTTTAACGATTATTTAAAAATTGAAAAGTACAAGCACCAGATTTTAATATTTTTTGAGTACAATCACCAATTTGTAACTTTATTTCACTTCGGGTACCAAATTGTAAGTCGTGTCCCTAATGTTTAACGGAGTGTAATATTTTTCGAGTACAATCACCAGTTTGTAACTTTTTTCACTTCGGGTACCAAATTGTAAGTCGTGTCCCAGTACAGGTACCAAAAGTTGATTTATCCCATTTCTTTATCCCTAACATATTTCTAAAATAGAATAAAAAATCTCATTTATAAATAAAATTATATTTTTAATCACAGCAATTGGTTCAGTGGTTCAAATAAAACCCCGGAACGAGCAGTAGACTCGAACGTTTTGGTTCGAATATCACCACTTCTAATTTGTCAAGCCTGGTCATGGGGCCACGGGCGTAATTTTTTTTTTGATCTGGATGTAGAGATTAGTCGGACTGTGGACCAGACACTCCACATTATCAAATATATATATATATATATATATATACACACACTTTTATTTTATATATTTTTTAAAAGTAACAAAACAAGGCCATTATTTGGTACTCTCTCCGTCCCAAGATAAAAAAGTTTTGGTGGACTTTTCACGCATATTAAGAAGAAAAATAAAATGACAAAATTGCCCATAATAATATGTTACTTCCTCTGTTCCTAAAAGATTATTGTTTTAGAAAAAAAAAATTATTCCAAAATGTTTGTCGCTTACAACTTACGAGGAGAATAAATTATTTATTTTCCTATATTACCCTTACTTTCTTTCATTGTTCCAAGAAATTATCTTCCTTATATGAATAGTTTTCGACTTCCCATAAAGGGGTAGTGATGAAATTTCAAATAAATTTCACTTGCTAAATGATACTTTCTTAATCTATGCCCAAAAACCTTAAACGACAATCTTTTAGGAACGAAGGTAGTATTAATTATTTTCAATGTAGGTGAAAGAGTGTCTTCCTAGCTATTCAATTCAAAATATTCTCTCTCCATACTTATTAAATATGGAGAGATAATTAGAATAAGAAAAATATGAGATATTTAATGCTACGGGCATAATAGGAAAAAATATGTAAAAATTTGGTTATTAAAGGAAAGTGGACATTTAATATAGGACTACCCAAAATAGTAATAAAGAATTTTATCGGGAGACGGAGGGAGTATTAAGTAAATAATTTTCTTATATAATTATTATATTTATGATTTTGTTACTTATATAGATATTTTTAGATAAAGTGATTAATTTTTATTTTTAAAGTTAATAATTAAATCATATGATCGGTAATTAATATTTTCTCTGCTCCTTAATATAAGTCGTTTTAAAAAAATATTTTTGTTCCTAAATATAAGTCGTTTGAGAATTTCAAGTAAGCATTAATTGCTTAATTTTCAATATTAACCCAAGTAATAAATATAACTTTGGTTCTCTTACTATTTTTTTGTCAATAAATAACACTCTCTTTTCCCAATCTGAGGTAATATAGATAATTGATAGTATATTTAATGTTTTACAATTATTTCCTTAATACCTGTGCACAACTCTAAAATGACCTATATTAAGGAACGGAGGGAGTATAATAATTATATTATTGTTATTATAGAGTCATGTTAATCCGTACACATTAAAAATATATTAAAAAATTATATTATATTAATAAGAAAAAAGGCTGGGTTGGAAATATTCAGTTGTTGAGATTGATATGTACACGGTACGACGCTATATAAGTATGACAGTCCACCAAAGCTCACATAAAGTAGGAGGAAGAAGTAGTAGTAGAGGGACAAATTGACCATTGAAAATGTCGAGTTCAAGGATCTGTTTAGCGATTGGAACCCTAGCTTTCTTCTTAATATTATCGTCTGCCATAGCTGATGTCGTCGTATTGACTGAAGACAATTTTGAGAAGGAGGTCGGGCAAGATCGGGCTGCTCTCGTCGAGTTCTACGCTCCTTGGTATGATTCTTAATTATCTTTTATGTTTTAAATGTTTAAATCTGTGATTGTTTTTGAAATATACGTTGATGGATTGATTTTTATGTGCTTGATGAATGATGAGTATGTAACTGAGTTTTTGGAAATGTTTTGAGCTGTTTTGATGAGTTTTAGATCTAAGGAATGAATTTTATCTGAATCTGTAAAGGCAATATATTGACTCCTATAATAAGAGATCCACTTTCATTTTGGGAGGTTTGAAATAGGATTCTACTTTAAAAATTGGGTTGCCAGATATTATAAAATCTAAGTATATGTTGATTTTGATGGATGATTATGTAAAAGTCTATTTGAGAGGAAAAAAATTTTGATCTTTAACTTGTATACTTTTTAAAATCATCTTTAAAACTATTAGAATTTAACCACTTACTATATTTGCAAATCACAGTGAAACCCAGAAATATTGTTGTTTCTGTTCATTTCATGATCAAATAGGCATGGTGGACACATCACACATGAGGAGTGGAAGTTGCGGCATCCTGTCAAAACAGAGATTAAATAAATAAAATTAGGCATCTCTCGTCAAGGAAAGAATTTGGGAGCAGCTTCCTTGTGAAGTGCTCCTATGCTGAGTCCCTGTGTTTAGTAAATTACAATTCTTGAAAAGAATATAGTTAGTGAAGTAAAAATTATTCTTTTCTGCCGAACCTCAAGTTGTTCCTTTCATATGAATCCAATGTTCAATGAAGTTTTAGGATAGCAATTAGCAAGTTACAAATCTACATCGTTAGGACATGATATATAGTTTAGACAACTGGATTCAGGCTTGCCTATGTTTGTTTTTCTATTCATAACCCGAATCTGTTCTGGTTCCTAAGAGGCCGTTTCAGGTTCATTTTCTATTAGGTTTTAGAATAAGAATTGTTAGAAAAGTCTCCCAAGTCCTAACCACATTTGGTTCACCAAAAATCTGGTAATATGTCATTATTAGCAGTGTCATATTGCCTCAAATTTTTGCTTTTGAATCCTACGGGGTTAGTAATGGCACATGAATTTAGAACACTTAACCCAAGCCCTTTCATCCTGGTCATTTCCCAAGTACCAAACAAATGCAGAATTATCAAGGCTCATTACCATTAATTGCCGCATTGATTCCATTGTGAAGTCCACTATATCACCACCAAAACCTCTTATCCCAAACTGAACTGCCCATAGACTCTACAGTTCTTCATCTTGGCCTAGGAATTGTGGCTCTCTTTTCATAAAAGCATGCAATAATAGTGGCTGTCCTTACCCCAAAATCTACCTATTTAAACCTTCAACGTAGTTTCAGACTGAGCTTTTTCCGTCTTTACTTGTTTTCCATTTCTGTTTTCCTGTCGAGGAATATGGATCCAAAAGCTATGATGAATACTTTGCAGTTAAATAGATTTTATGTTACAGTTAGATCATCTCTGCCTTTCCACCAACCCAAGACTAATAGTATTACTTCCACACTTATCTTATTGACACATTTTTTTAAAATGAATTATATCATATCGTCACTAGAAATCTGATTTTGTGTCTTGTTTCAGGTGTGGGCACTGTAAAAAGCTTGCTCCTGAGTATGAAAAGCTTGGTGCAAGTTCCAAGAAGGCAAAATCTGTTTTGATTGGAAAGGTTAGTTCTTGTGATCCTTGTCCGTGACCTACTTTCTGGATAGTATTCTTCACTGCAAATTAGTGAATCTGTTTCTCTCTATTCTGGATCATGAAACTGTCAAGATGTTTTTCATATGATTGGATGATGTTATGTGCAGGTGGATTGTGATGAACATAAGGGAGTTTGCAGCAAGTTCGGAGTTTCTGGGTACCCCACCATTCAATGGTTTCCAAAGGGGTCTTTGGAGCCTAAAAAGTGAGTTTATGCGTTATTAGATACACAACCCACAATTTGTTAGTGCACTTGCTTTACGTATGATTCCATCCCCTAATACTCTTGTAATTATCCTTTGCTCCATTTAATTGATTCCTTTACTCAAAAGGTATGAAGGCGCTCGCACCGCTGAAGCCCTTGCAGAGTTTGTGAATAGTGAAGCAGGTAAGAGTCTTTCTTATTATTTTTAAACGTTTTTATGTTGCAGATAAGTTCTTTAAACTTATTGCGTGATAAATTTTGTTCACTATTTATAATATTGAAATATTGGGAGTTCCCATTCTCTTGCAGGGTTAGTTAATTGTCAACAATGGAACTAGACTTTTGTGCTTTTGAGGGGGTTTGGCTTCTAAGCCAGTTTATTTGGTTCTTTGAATGCAAGGCCGTCCTTTTCCTAGTTATTATTTCATTGTTTGATTCTTCCTTTATCTTGAAATATCATCACAAATCATTTGGCTAATATAGTGGGTGGTGCTTCAGTGTAGAATTTCATCTCTATTGCGAGTATTGCCATTGATAAAATTTTAGGATATAAATGCGTAAGGGGTTTATGTAGTGGATGGTTTGATAATCATAGTTTTGCTTGCAGCAATATGACCCACCCTTAGAATTTAGATCATCCCCCATCAAAAAGATACTAACAATTTTTTGTTTTTATACAGGGACCGCTATTAAGATAGCTTCTGTCCCCTCAAGTGTAGTTGTACTGAATTCGGATAACTTTGATGAGATTGTCTTGGATGAGACAAAGGATGTCCTGGTTGAGTTCTATGCACCCTGGTAAGAATGCATGGTCTTTCATACTGTTGACATTCTCTGATATGAGATTATTATTTCAGACTGTTGAAATGCATGTTATAGATTCAGAATAGTTTTTGGTTTTCTTCAACAAGAACACGGCTGGGTTTGATTTTAGCTGAATTATCATGCAATGCATTCTGATTGGGCTATGTATGTTGCAGGTGTGGTCATTGCAAAAACCTTGCTCCTGTAAGTACTTAACTGCTTTTTGATGAAACTGCCAGATGGACCAATTGTTGCCTACTGTGTTGATTCCTGAATCCTGACTTATTATTCTGCTATGCATCTGTTGTGTAGACTTATGAGAAGGTTGCAGCAGCTTTTAACTTGGAGGAAGATGTAGTTATTGCTAATATTGATGCTGACAACCACAAGGATATTGGAGAAAAGTGAGTTCCATTTCATAAATGTAATTAAAGTATTCCTCTGATAAGATTTCAATAATATAAAGTTGAATAATCAAATGAGTGAAAAAGCTTTTAATTATATAAAGTTTCATATGGCTATTCCTGAATCTTTTTGGATGCCTATGTATCTCTGTCCCAGACGGGTCTCCCCTTTCTCCTTTTAAATTGGCACATGCATTTATCTGCCTATGCAGGTATGGTGTAAGTGGATTTCCGACTTTGAAATTTTTCCCCAAGGGCAACAAAGCTGGTGAAGATTATGATGGTGGCAGAGATTTAGATGACTTTGTTACTTTCATCAATGAGAAGTGTGGTACTAGTCGTGATGGAAAAGGACAACTTACTTCCAAGGTCAGTGGGATACAAGTTCTTAATACTAACTATTAACAACAGGATATTACTATTTTCACTGAGCGTGTTTCTTTTCGTTCATTTAGGCTGGTATAGTTGCAACTTTGGACAACTTGGTGAAGGAGTTTGTAAATGCTGGAAATGATGAAAAAAAAGCAGCTTATACCCGTCTGGAGGAGGAAGTTGAGAAGCTTAAGGGTCCCTCTGCAAGGTTATCGTTGTTGTATATATGTGTATATATAAATATATATTTTCCAAGTTGTAAGCATACCTACATTTTGTAGGCATTAGCCAGTGGTTAGTACCACCTCCTTTTAGGAAATTTCAAGATTATCTATGCTCATAAAATCAACTATTTGCTTATTGGTACGTGTCTTTTGATACTTGTTCATACTCGTTTCTAGATATGGCAAGATATATTTGAAATCTGCCAAGAGCTGTATGGATAAAGGTGCTGATTATGCTAAGAATGAAATTCAGCGGCTGGATCGTATGCTTTCAAAGGTATAATGTAGTTTCTCTCCTTTTATTGTATTTAAGCATGCCTTTAAACCATGGCAGGAAATTATGGGCACCAATACTGAAACTTGAAATTGCTGAAATTTCTTTTCGAGTAAATGAATAAAGGGGGAACACTATTGAAAATTTGAGTTAATAAATTAGAGGAAAAGGAAAACGGAAGAGGGGGGAGGGGACATGTCATATGCTAATTACGTGATTGCAATATTTACAACATTTTAGTGGAGTCGGTTATTTATATATTTTAGTTACTAATTGTTGTGGTAATCCCCCTCGCCCCGCCCCCGCGTCAAAAAAAAATAAAAAAATTGAGAGCTAGAGGTGTTGGCTTTGTTAGATTCTATTGCCAAATTCAAAGTAGTGGGTGATTTCCCTCTGCATATCTTGCCTTGATTTCGAGTCTTTATTTTGTCTGGCTTTCTTCTGGGTTCATGTATTATCCACAGTTTTTAATTATGTTTGTGGACTCTGAGAGAATCACCATAAGACCTTTCATGTATTTATTTTTGTTGCCTATGCTCAAGTCTTTCTGAGCAAAGGGGTTTTCTCAAGTGAGCACCTGTCCTGTGCCTTTTATGGCGCACTCCGTGTATACATTCATTGCCTGTTTTATTTGTGCTGTGAATGATACTCTTCTATTTCTATTTTTACATATAAAGTTGTAATCCTTGTTTCTTGATGCAGTCAATTAGCACGGCAAAGGCTGATCAGTTCACACTTAAGAAGAATATCCTATCTGCCTTTGCATGATAGCTATGAGGAACCACATTTTTGGTGCTGCAGCTTAAGCGTATCTGCTACCAGCATCTGGGGTTGGTCTCAAAAGTTTCTCCCCAGGCTAGAGTAATTTTCCTCTTAGTTACACCCAGTTCACTGCTATTGCACATTTTTGCACCTTCAGTGTAGTTTTAGGATAGACAAAAGAGAGACATTTCAAGTCGCTTTAAGTAATAATGTAAAAAATTTAACTAGGAAACTCTTGTAGTGCACTTTCACTTGGATCCCAGTTGTGGCCAACTGTTATCAATTTTTATGCTTTTTACTGCATATGAAGATTTCTGTTTACTAAATTAGTTTCTTCAATACTCGCATAAGGTTCGCGTACCAGCTACATCGCAACAGAAAGTGCTAAAAGGAAGCATTTAAATTATGTCCTGGCCATTCTGCCGCCTATTTAAAGTTATCTAAGTGATAACCTGCTGTTGAACCATTGAATGTCGTCTTACAAGCTGTGTTTTTGTTTGTTACCAGCTAGCGTCTGCCCCTCCCAGATCCCCTCGTCGTCTTCATCTTCTTCTCAGACAGCGTCTTACAGTCTGTGTTTTTGTTTATTACCAGCTCGCTTCTAGCCCAGATCCCCTCATCGTCTCCATCTTCTTCTCAAAATGCTCATCGCAGAATGACTCTTTTCCAGTGTTCTTGTTTATAGTTCAACTTGGTGTGGTTATTATGTGTTCACTAATAATTTCCAGCTGAATGATGTTATATCATGTAACATGGATATGTTGATACCCAACATGTCTTTGATTTAACTAAATTTTGTGATGAAGTTGAATTACGACCAACATCAAAATTTATAAAATAAGATAGAATAAATTGTGGTGGGGTCATTTTTAATTGAAAAATGATATATATTGCTATTTTATATGTTAATTTTTTTATTGCGAGTTACCTGGTAACTTTAATTGGTAATATTTTTATGATGTATTTGATACAGTATACCAATTTTATAACTTTATCCAATCTCATTTATTGATATACATCGCAATTGTAATTAGGCAAAAATCTTTTTCGCAATATACAGCAAGACTCGTTATACGTTGTAATTATAATTTCACTAAAAAATTTCGCAATGCATTGTAAGAATAAATATAATAAAGTTTGTA
Source organism: Panax quinquefolius (assembly GCA_020205615.1). Taxonomy (NCBI): domain Eukaryota; kingdom Viridiplantae; phylum Streptophyta; class Magnoliopsida; order Apiales; family Araliaceae; genus Panax; species Panax quinquefolius. The sequence continues at coordinate 107,629,350 of CM035158.1, read as the reverse complement.
ATACATTGCAAAACTCTAAATATAATAAAGTTTTGAATAATACTAGGGGTCTTAAATTTTTGTCTCAAAGTCGATTACAAGTGATTTATCCAACCAATACAATTATGCCACATCATTTGTGACACTATTTGATATCAAATTTTGAAATCTCTAGCATTATCATAAAATTTTACTCACTCCATTTATTAATATAAATCGTTTTAGAGTTGTGCACAAGTATTAAAGAAATGATTGTATAGCATTAAATATAATATCAATTGTCTATATTGTTATTGTCTTGAAAAAAAGAGTTATTTATTAGACAAAAAATAGTAAGAGAACCAAAATTATATTTAATACTTAAAATAATATTAAAAATTAAACAATTAATATTTACTTCAAATTCTCTAAAATAATTTATATTAAGCGACAGAGGAATATACCCTAACCTTGGACTCTCTCATTGTGATGCTACTACAAGAAAGTTGGACTATTAATATGACAATGTTTCGCCCAAGTAACATTGATCTTCAAGGAATAAACTATACACTCAATGTGACCACAGATTTTGTCCTTACATTATTTTCTTAATTATCCTTAAATATTTAATATTCTTTTTAATTTTTTTTATTTTTCTAAAATTATTTTTTTTATTTTTTTTAATATCTCACTTGTATACTCTCTTTTAAATCCTATATTTTCTCTATCTTTTAACAATATATTTCTCTCATCTTTATCACCTATAATTTAGCTTTTCATTTATCTATGCAAGCAGGGGCGGATCCAGAATTTTTTTCAACAGGGACAGATTTTAACTAATTTTTTTTCTTAAAATTAAATAAAGAAAATTTGAACTAATCATAATATTAATTAATCATAATAATGTTTACAAATTACAAAATATATTCATAATCCAAACTAAAAAAAGAATTTCAAATAAAAAATATTTAGACACAATTTAGAAAAACTCACTTTAGTTACTTGTCATAATTCAATTTAAATGATTCTCCAAATGCTCAAAGCCTCAAACCAAATTTGTTTTCTATATTCAAACAAAATCATGATAATTAGATATGAGGGGCTGTTAAAAGCTCATAATCACTTTTCATTTTCTATTTCTCATTATAAAATAAGACAAAATCATTGTAAGCTATCACAATAAAAGATAGAAACTACTCAATCAAAATAATTCTATTTTCAATTGAAGATCAAACAACCCAAAAATAAATGCTCAATCAAACCAAACATACAGTAACCACATTCAACCAAATCAATAACAAAAATAATTCAAACTTGAATCAAACAATCCCTCACAGTTCACACGTTGATGAACATTCAAAATCAAAAACTACTCAATCAAAATAATTCACACCAGCAGAAATGAAGAGTCGAATAAAATGGGAACAAGATGACTTTATGCATAAATAATACATTCTAAATGCGTTGTCCAATTTATTGTACGATGTATATGGAGCCAAGTTCATGGAAAATATAGCAAGAGAATTATGAGAGGATCTCGACAACAAGTACAAAATCGAGAATGACGAAAATAAAAATTTTTAGTAAGTTCATTATTTGATTATCAAATGATAGATAACAAATATGTTATGCTACAAGTACATGAATTTCAAATTATTATGAATCAAATTGTGTCGGAATGTCATAGCCTTGACAAAGGGTTTCAAGTGTCGACAATCATTTCAAAGTTACCATTTTCGTGAACAGGTTGTTGAAAGGAATTGAAACAAAAGAAAGATGTGACAATCCAATAATATTCTAGAAGAGGAGTTGAATAGATTATTACAGATTAAAAAATTATCTTAGGTCTTTTTGAATTTTTAAATAATTAATTTGCAGTTTTAGAAATTAATATGCAAAACAATAAAAATTCAATCACACAATGCACATAGATATGTTTGGTTCACAACATACATTTCGGATATGTTGCTACGTCCAATCTTAAGTTTCTCTCCAAGACTAGAGATCTTATTACTCCCAGTAATAAATACTCCTTCAAGAGGCGGGGAATCATTTATAAAATTTTATAGACAAACTTCTAACTATTCACAAATAACTATCTTGGACAACAAGCTTCCAACTCTCTCGTTAAGCTTAGTTGCACCTTTCCTTTTAGTTCAGTTATATTTTATGTTCTAGTCTTGAAAAAACAACCTCTTCCTTACCTCATAAGTACACTAGAGACCCAACTTCAAGCTGACCTCTTTAATACTCTGGTATTGGTCAAAGAATTACTCGTTTTTCTCACACGTACATAAAATAAACTAATTCTATCATTTTTCTTTTCTTTTTTTTAAAAGATTTGATAGAAATATGCTTCTAAAATAAGCAGATAATATTCAGTACAAATATATAAACAATTTAAATAACTTTTATATTTGATGTTTATCAAATAAGTAGATATCAATTAAAGATCAAAAATTATATAAAAGTTCAATGACCTTTATATATGTGAAAGTGCTTATGTGTAAGCAGATGTATATTTATGCTTGGTTATAAAAGTTTATGTAACTTTTAAACTTGTCTGAATTTGCTTCTTGTTTAAGCAAATATATCAAGTTAAGCTTAGATAAAAAATACTTTTGTATAAGCAAATATGAGAATTTATGCACAGTTATAAAAGTTTATATAACTTTTATACTTGTCTGAATATGCTTCTTGTTTAAGCAAATATATCAAGTTAAACTCGGATAAAAATGCTTCTATATAAGTAAATATATGATAATTTATACACGATTATAAAAGTTTATATAAATTTTATACTTGTATGAATATGCTTCTTATTTAAGCAAATATAAGTTAAGCTTATATCAAAATACTTTTGTATAAGCAAGTATGAGAATTTATGCACAATTATAAAAATTTATGTAACTTTTCTATTTAGAGTGAAAAAATTTTACGAGTAAGCAGATAAGTAGTTTTAAGCTTTTAATCAAATATGCTTACAGTATAAACATATATTTAATTTTTGTGTAAATTTATAAAGAATTATTTATTCTTTATAAATAAAAAATAATGTTTCAATGATAAAAGATATAACTTTAATTTCATATATAAAAGTTTATATAACTTTTATAATGAGTAATATCTTCTATTTAGCAGATATATTCACTTAAGTTTGTGATATAAAAGTTTAAGTAACTTTTATATTATACAACAAGTATTTTATGACTAAATGATTTATGATCAAATACTTGTTATGATGAGATATCAAATATAATAAATAAATCAGTTAAACAATACGTGATATAACAAATAAATTTGTTTAACTCAAAAAATATATAATAATATATTTTATCTTTTGTTTGAATTATTATAAATAAGGCCACTTAGGATTTTAAAGACCGTTTAGATAATTCACCCTTATGACCCTGATTTCTACATGTACCTAGTAGAATGAAACAATGATGATATTATTTTCTTCAACTGTTTTTGTGACTACATATGATTCTAGTGATAGATCCATTGACTTTTAAGGAAGCTATGTCCTCTCAAGATTCAAATTTTTGGCAAGAAACTATTAATGATTAAATGGATTATATCATGGGTATCAAAACTTGGATTTTGGTGAATTTACCTCTTAGTCAGATGACTTAAGGACTTATTATTTGAGATAACATTTTGGCCTAAGCCAATGATAACTATCTCAATATATTGTGATGATGAGGCGACATTATCACGGTCTTTTAATAAGGTTTATAACGAAAACTCTAGACATATAAGTTCAAGACAATTCTGAAAGGGAACAAATCAATAAAGGAGTTACCTTTAACTATGTTAAGTCAAAGAGAAATTTGACAGATCTTTTTACAAAAGGCCTAGGCGAGAATGTAATATGTAAGACTTCCAGGGAAATGAGTTTAAAGCATTTAAATGAGAGGTAACCTATAAGTGGAACCCAACTAAATACTAGAGTAACATCTAATATATTAGTTCAATAGAAAAATACTTATAGTAATAACCAGTTATACACTAAACAATTATAAACAAGAAATTTTTCGAAACCATCTCAAAGTTAGTGTATGCTTGTATGGAGAACAAAGAGGGAATGGTAAACCTTTAATGAATTTATATCCGATTTGAAGGATGTAAGTCATACAAGTGCAGCTAATTAGATTCACCTATGTAAGTGAAGGAAGTGGGGTCGCTTCTGCAAGATTTGAAGCTTATCTCTAAGTCACTTACGAAATCAAAGAGGTAAACACAAGGCCATAAATATGTTGAGTTTCCTTAAACTATAAGGGATATAGTATATGTCTATTGAGTAAGATATCACTTTAAGATTTCTTAGTTCAAAGCTACTAAAAATTCGAATATTTTGTGATATAGACTATGTAAATATTCAAGTTAAAAGACACCTCTTACTTATATATATTATATCTAATAAAAGAAAGTAATCAAATGTTTCAATAATAAACAATTAAGGGGTGAACTAATACAATGTTTCATACCCCTTCAAATGAGTGTTTGGAAACCTATAAATAGGTTGCAAATCTAACCACAACAAGTACTTCAATTTATTCTAAATATTTCTCAATAAATTCTAGTACAAAATAAAATTTGTACCATGTGTAGTAAAAGTTAGGGGCAAATATAATCTTAAGGAAATAGTTATCAACCATTCGATTCAGACAGTAATATTGTTGTTCTACATCAAACTACAAAACAGGTTACAACAATAAATATTGCAAATTATCTAAAAATTACTCCATCCTTTCTATTTTAGGAGGAGAATTTTGTTCCTTTTTATTTGTCGTTTATAAATTCCAAAGAAGAATCAAATACTTAATTTGTCATGTCATCTTTCCAATGAACTTTACAAGACAAATATTGAAATTTTATACTCAATTTAATCAATCAAACAAAATATTAATTATATTTCTTAATCTATGTGCATAACTTTAAAACGTCAATTAAAAATAAATGAAGGGGATATTTACTAAGTATAAAATTTATTATTTTGTGACTTTCTAATAAATTTTTATTAAATTTGAATTTAGAAAGATCTTAAATTGACTTTCAAAAATGAATAATAATCTTTTAATTTGAAACCGAGGGCAATACTGTTTTGCAATATTGCATGAGGTTTTTACTGTAGAGATTGAGAGGTGGAAGTATGGGTTAATGAAGGAAGGAGGAGGTGGGTTGGTGGCATTTAATAGGAACTGGTGGTGAAAAACAAGAAGAAAAATTATGTCATCCTTCAATTCAAGAGTATTTGATGAAGCCAGATGGAGTACTTAAATACAAGGCTCTGATATTCTTTTTACCTAAATTCTGTTTATATAGCTAGGTTACAAAAATGCTCCATAATATATGATGTTTTAGAGCTGTGCACAAGAATTAAAGAAATGATTGTATAACATTAAATATAATATTAATTGTCAATAATACCATTTACCATATAATTATCTCATACTCTCCCTCTCCCATCTATAACATTTTTTCATGAGAGGTAATTTTAGAAAGATTATTATGATTAATTCTCCTAAATTATATAAAACATAAAATAATTTAAGAAAAATAAAATCATCTAAAACATTATATATTATGGGACGGAAGGAGTACAAAAGAAGCGAGTATTTTGGGATTTTACACACAATTTTAATGCAATTTATTGATTTCTACTTAAATAATAAATGTGAGAGAGACAGAGGGATTGATGTCATGAGATGGTGGTTGTTTTAAATAGCTGAGGAGGGAGGCTGTTGTGAATTTTAAAAAGGGGTTGTAGTTCAAAGCATGAGAATTCAGAGAGAGAGATGATGGCTTTTAAAGTTTTCAGTTCCTTGGGTGACCTAATTGTGGAAGTTGGGAGTTATTATATCCCATTAAATACCTATAGCCATGCAACTTTTGTTCAACTGTATCTCACTTCCCTATTTAATGACAAATCTTTAGATATACATACATATATACATCTAATAATATCTACTAATAATGTACATACATATATATATATATATATAGACTATATGTATAGACAACTGTATATTACACAGTCATAACACGAGTTTTTTAGGTTTTGACGACGGTTCACCCGTCGTTATGACAACAATGAAAGCTATCATTTATAGTAAAAAAACCACGCATTATAATAGAATTATGTATTATCTAATGTGTACATATATATATATATATATATTTTTTTTTCTCTCTCTCTCTCTCTCTATATATATATATATATATGACCTATTCATAACAAAGAGCTTATATGACCTCTAAATCTTGCATTATTTACTATATAATCTGACGATCACAATTTTAAAAACATAGAATCGTCCATCTGTAACATTGTGTTGCAATAGTCAAGTCTGTGTGTGTTGCAATAGAAACATTATCAGAAAAGAAGCATATATATCTGCTATCGCAACACAATGTGACTGTAGATCTTACAATAAACGGTGCAAGATCCGGTGACCATATAAGTTCACATAACTACTACATTCTATGAAACATTATCCACACACACATGCATATATTTGTCACACATATACACTCTTCATCCTAAAATGAGATTATTATTTTTTTGAATTGTTTCACGTTATAAAAATATATGTCAAAAAGAAATTAGAATAATATTTTTCAATAATTTTCCTTTTAATAATATATTTAAGACAAATTTACATTAAAAAGAGAGGAGTCAAAAATAAAATGAGCCTCTGTTTCTAGAAACGGAAGGCATGGACAGGTCAGGTGTGTCTAATTATTGTTAAGAGCAAAGGGTGTAAGTTTGATGAAATGAAAAGTTGGTTAGAACTTAAACATCCATGCTCTTAAGAGGAGTTAATAGCTACACAACTTTATAATAATAGCAAACCCAACTTCACTTGAATACCACGTCATGCAGTGATGGCTCCCTATATAACAACCCAAGACATTTTCACCATTGATCACATTCAAAGATTAGAGAAAAGCAAAGACATATATATATATATATATATATATAGGGAGAAGGCCTTAGCATAATAGGTTCTTTATAGTCTTATCTGTTATTACACTTTTGAATAGTTGATAAAAACTTTATTGGAAGGTGAGATTGAAACATAAATATCTAAAGCAGCACAACATGCAAACATTTTATTTTAATATGAGGGCCATTGTAGTCGACGTGTTGTCGGTTTTGTTTAAGCTAAAATGAATTTTAATATTAAATAATCAATAGAAGTGCGAACATGTAAAACGTATAAAAAAAAAAAAAAATCAAAGCACAACCTCTTGAAACATATAAAAATCAAATAGTGGCACAAGTTCTTTATTTGCTATTTTTTATAACAATATTTGTTATTTTATAAAAACAAATATTTTATAATAACAAATAAAGAATATAAAATATTTTATAAAACAAATATTTTTATATAATAACAAATAAAGAATATAAAATATTTTTATAAAAATAGCAAATAAAAATTATATAAAATATTTGTTATTTTATAATAGGATATAAAATAGGATATAAAAATATTTTATAATTCTTTATATAACAAATATATTAATTTCTTCCCACTTTAATTTAAAATATTAATTCTTTATGATATTTTATATCCTATTTTATATAACAATAGCATATATTTGTTATATAAAGAATTAACAAATATTTTATAATTCTTTATTTGCTATTTTTATAAAAAATATTTTATATTCTTTATTTGTTATTATAAAATATTTGTTTTTATAAAATATTTTATATTCTTTATTTGTTATTATAAAATATTTATTTTATAAAATAACAAATATTGTTATAAAAAATAGCAAATAAAGAACTTGTGCCACTATTTGATTTTTATATGTTTCTAAGAGGTTATGCTTGGATTTTGATTTTTTTTTTTTTTTTTTTTTTTACATGTGCAGGCATTCTCACCGATATTTAATATTAAAAATTGCTTTTAGTTAAAACAAACCGACAACACGCGACACACATGGGCCCTCATATTAAAATAAAAGTTCTAGATAAGTCAGGCTTACTTGGCAGATATTTATGTTTCAATATCACCTTTCCAAAAGTTTTTATCAACTGGTCCAAAAAGAAAAAATAAGACAAGATCCATAAGAACCGATCATATATATCTATATATATATATATATATATATATATATATATATATATACACGTATTATATCATCTTTAGGCTTTGGGATGGTTTCCTTTCATACACCTCTTTCACCTACTAGAATAAAGAAGATGCCAGAATTCGAAAATTTGACCAAGAAACGAAAATGGGAGGAGTCGCAACCTGGTGAAACTTCCGAGAAGCAATCGATAACCAAAACGATCAAGCCCGTATTTGACACCGAGGAGGAGCCACGGCTCGAGACTCCCTTACCTTTGGAGTGGCAACGCTGCCTCGATATCAAGGTACGTATAATCCAACACTCAGCTACTTGAACGAAAGTAGAATGAAGTATATGATGTTGACTAACAAAACCCTTTTGTACTAATTTTTCACTAGTCTGGTCAGCTATATTTCTACAACACAAGGACTCATAAGAGGACATCAAGTGATCCAAGGATCGAACAAGAGCCACTAAATCCTGGTTACATGAGCTTAGACCTTCAGCTCAATCTGCCATGTGGATCAGTGGGAAAAAAGCACGAAGATGATCACAATTACACGAATTTAAATTCTAGTAGCAACTCAAAAAATTCCGGGGATTGGTTTATGGGTTCGAGCGGCAAAAATAATACGAGCGGTCTTACACGCTCTCCATCATGGTTGGCAATTGAAGGGGATCAGAGAGAGATGGTAACTGCAGTATGCAAGAAGTGTCACATGTTAGTGATAATGTGCAAGTCTTGTCCTTCATGTCCTAACTGCAAATTTGTGCATCCGCCAAACCAAAGTCCTCCCGGTTTGTTTGACCAAAGGTTAAGCTTCTTATCCTAAGAATTACCTAGTGTTGAGGGTAATACAATGGAAAGTTGAATGCAGAGTTAAAGCTAAAACTGCAGCATAGAAAATCCCTAGTTTACAAACTGCAGCATGAACCTTCTCTAGTGAAAAATAAGAAAGGAAATGATATAGGGGAAGGAGAGAAAGAGAAGCAGAGGAAGTCTACTTTACTATGTAAATATTTCTTTCAGAAAATAAATTTTGTTAGTGTTCCCCCATCATGCATGTGTAAATGTTTAATGCAAAACTCTAAAACTTCATGGTTTTTAGTTTCTCCACCCACAGGGGAAAAAAAAAACAAGCTCACTAAATTAAAACCAAAACTAAATACTAGATACTGTATTCCCTCCTATATTCTCTTAGCTCCATTTGAAACTCGAAAACTAAAAGGAAGGAAAAGAAAAAGGAATTGAAATCTAAAATTTTATTGGAGCATTTGTTCATATTTTACACTACATTTTAACACGTTCCTAATATTAGATTTTTTATATGTATAGATAATTAAATTTATCTTTAATGAGATGGATTTTTCTTTTTACATTTATTTTTGTTTTCTTGTTACTTTCGTTTCCTCCACGTTTTCCAAACTCCAAACGGAGTCTTAGGCAATTTCATTTTCCTTAGTGTGTTATAACTCAGCAACGAAAGTGTTCCAATGCTTTTTATTCTTCCTAATTGTCTTAGGTTGGAGGGTTCTAAAGAAAGGTTGAGGAGAAAAGTTAACAGGATTCTTCATAGTGATATTGCTCTGTGGCGTGGTTGATCAACCAGCTACTTAAAAACTCCCTCCGTTCAGAAAAAAGAGTCTTAATTTCTTTGCAACTTAACTTCCATTAATAATGGTATTCTTTTTTCTGGGGAGAGTATCAAACAACTGTTCATTGTTTGAAACGCTCAGATGGTCCCAATTGTACAATGAAATGAATAAGGTTTACCTATAGTTGAGTAGTTACATCAAACAAGTTCAGAGACTATCTCATATGTGACTGAACTATACAGTGGTAACATGACCACTTTCAAAACAACCAAGTCATTACTTGGTTTAACCAGTGTTGGTTTGTTTGCTACTTTAGGGGATGATCATTCAATTCTTATATTATGACCATCAATAAGAATCGAAGACTAGCTAATTTTTGTTTTTTCCATGTCCAATTCAGTGAATTCTCTGTTCATTGTAAGATGATAGACAAAAATTGGTCTCAAACTCTTACATGAACTTTTCTAATCAGCATGTTTCGATCATAAGATGTCATACCGGTGTCTGCATTTGACAATACATGCTCATTGGGTAAAAAAAGAAAAAAATTGCGTATAAGCTGCAATTCACCTTCCAATTAGCCACATTGCCGTAGCAATGTAATAGGATGCAAACATGAAGGTTGGTTATGTTTTATTATCCTCAATTTTAGTGTTTCTAAAATATAATGCCAGTTTTCACTAATTCAAAAAAGAAGAAGAAAAAATGAAGATGTACTTCGGCTTATTGCTTAGAGATGGGATATTGTTCACAATACTCTTGAATCACTTTGAAAATTTTCTTCATTCCTATATATTTTCTCACTATATCTACCTTCTCTATCTCCATATTTGATGTCTATATATATATATATATATATATATACATATATACATATACAATGGGAAAAAAAGAAAAAAAAAGTAGTTCCACTACAAAAAGAAATTTTTTATAATACACATAGTTCCGGGTATATATATAGTGTTAGGTATGTGAAGTACCTGATAGTGTTATTATGAATATTCACCATCTTCTTCCATAAGAAGTATTTTCAACCCTGGTGTTTTTCCTTCCCATGGATTTGGAGGAGGTGTTGAAAACTGTTGGCTCTGAAAGCCTTTCTTATAGCCGAAACTTGCCATGAGGGCAACATGGTCTGATGACCATATAGTTGATGGAAGTGCAGTACCCCCAATGCTTTTCTCATAGAGAAGCTCCAAGAGTCCATCAACCACTAAACTATTTTCTGTTTGGATATGATCACATTGTTAAACAAGGAAATTTTCAAGACAGAACAAGATCAGACAGTACGTAATAAGTGAAAAGTAACTTGACAAGTTGAAAAGTTTTTTATGTGAGCAGTTATTAGGCCATTACGAAAAACAGTTTAAATCACAACATCAAATATTTTAATAAGTACTAAGAAAGTATATATATGGATTCTTATCCCACAAATTAATCTTTGTGAAACAAGGAAAATAAAAGAAACAAAACCTCCACTAGCAATATGATATGTTCCACAAGAAAATTAAATGATCATAATAGACTTGGACCACAAAAGTAAAACATTGGTTTAGATGATAAATACATTTGTTGGAAACCTGGTAAGAAAAAGTTTTCAAGTGTTTAAACTTCACGGTATCGTACAGAAAACAGAAGACGGATAAAAGTATCATAACTACTTTAATACGCATGCCAGCAGCATGTGATTCAAAGATAATATTACAGTCTTCCGAAAAAGAGTGGCATCTGTGTATAAGAAATTGAATATACTATGGGAGAACAATTTATGATGAGTTAAAAGCTTTATTTGATAATACATACATATGAAATACCTGAATAGAAAATATAGTCGAGGGTTCGTGAGCGTCCGGAACCAAAGTTGGTGAACTGAGGCTCTCTTGTGTCACGGTCCATCTTTTTCATATGCCGTCTCTTAACACTCTTTGATTGAAAGAAAGAAGAATAAGCACTAGCCTGAACAAGAAGCCTCCATGCATCAGATATCAGCTAATAAAACTATGATTATTTTTATAGTAATGATGAGAATAAGGACTATGCTGGGGCGAGTGTCACAGTGCTTGCTCGAAATTACAGGTGATTAAAATAAGGTCTGCTACAAGCAACACAAATTTAGAAGGTCTTTAATACCGACAAAGAAGAAGGAAAGAGAAAGGTTGACAGAATAACAAACTCATTACAATACTCATGAAAATGGCAAATATAGTAAGTGAATCCATCATAATCCAGAGCATATTAAGCGGAAAATGTCATATTTCTTTCAAGACAAAGAATCTAGGAAAATTGCCCCAAGTTCTCTCTTCTTAAAATATAAAATCTTCTTACCATAACTTGGTAAATATTTACGCACTATGACCCAAATTAAGAGTCCTACTTCTTCTTTGGGGTTCCACCAAAAAAGTAACTTTGAAAGTCAAAAATAAAGAAATAAAAATTGTTATTCACCCAAACTACCCCTTTGCATTGATTTGGAAATTCTTTTGAGTACATATTATATAATACATAATGATTGCTTCAAAGTTTAAACACTTTGAAGCATGGTTCATATTACATAATACATAATGATTGCTTCAAAGTTTAAATACTTTGAAGTGTGGTTTGGGCAATGGCCTAGGTTTGGTCTGTGGGAGCATAATAATTACATGTTTCCCTAAACAAGTTTCAAAAAAGGGCCTTAATTTTGAATGGATAAAGTAACATGAAGGGCTGATCCTGTCGACTTACCAGGTGCATTGAGTGGAAAAGCTCAAGATGTTTATATATCCCCAACGGATCTCTAAATTTGTTATAAACACATCTGACTTTTCCATCAACTACAAATTTATGAGGATCACTACAAAATTAAGCAACAGAAACAGATTTCAGTTAATATATATATATATATATATATATATATATATATATATATATATAGGAATGATCCATAGCAAAGTTGGATAGGAGAGATTATCCATCCAACTCTGGCTATGGATCATTTCCCAAAATATACAGAGGAAAAAAGTACTGATATTTAAGAAATCAGCATGTGCTAGTAACTTGTCATTTATCTCCTTGGAACAGTGTAAATTATCCAAAAGATATACGCAGATTAAGGAATCTATCTATGGAAGACATGGACATTAAAGAGTTTTAAGAATGAGATATTACGCAAAAACATGTGAGGATAAGTTGCTCACAGACACAGTGGACATATCTCTCGTAAAACTACCTCCAGCTCATAAAACCCTCAACCAGTTCCCAAAATTGTTGAAAGCAAAATCGCCACTGTAGTCCATTATGAAGTAAAAGGGAAAAGGTGCACATAACAATCTCAAAATAACATTTTTTCTTTTCTCCACAAAGTTAAAGGAATCTGTTAGTGTCAATCTACTGAACTGAACCTATTAATTCAGTTTAGCTGAAAGGAAAACAATGTAAAGACTTCTATTTCTTTGGCATGAGCAGGTATTATTTTGTATATGTTATTTACGTAAAAACTTCACAAAATTTGCCAGTAATTCAAATAACCTAACCTTCTAGGAAGCGAGTTCATATCCCCACAAATCAAAAGAGGAATGTGTGAATCGGAAATTTTCTCTAGTCCTTTAATGAAGTTGACAACCTTGTGCCACAAGAGGAAAGGAAATCAAAATATGAGAATCTTATATAAGAAACAACAAGAACATATCTCAAAATTAAAAGCTCACCTGAAACAATTTAGCATCTGGAAAGCTTGAATCTGCATGTATATGAGTATTTGCCTAGGTTTCAAAAGTATGACTGTGTTAATGCTCTATGATGCTAAACTCTAATTAAGGAAAGCAATAGAGACTAGAGAGTACAAACATCCTATACCACACAGATTCTAGACTTCACATCATCATGCACTCTGTCATTTCCAATTGATTCTAATATTAGAACAATGGCAATGTTACCCTGCAACATAGTAAAATCAATATTAATAGTATACACTGTTCAGTGGAAAAATTGCCACTACAATATAATTCAGTATCTGGATAGCATGAGATATTACCTTCATCAGGCGAAAGCAAACTTCATTTCTTTGATATGGTTCCAACATTTCAACCACGGATAATGGCGTTCTATCGAACTCGAGCTACAAGACATACAGCTGAAACATATTAAGAATTTACGGTAATTAGCAAGAAATACACAAACTATAACTTCTTCACCTCATATTTTACAATTTCCTTGAACTTATCATTGTGGAAGAATATTACACATCCGTCAATTATATACTGGTTACCTGTGTACACCTGATACTGGTTACCTGTGTACACCTGTAAGAAACCAAAAGATTCTTACCTTGATGTAAAGAGAGAGTAAAGCGAAGCATTTACTTCTTCACAAAATGTTAGTGAATTGGGTAATGGGAAAAAAGGAAGTCACTTAAACCAGCATTCAAACAACGCATTGACATAAGGGTAGTAGAGTACATGTATGTATGTGATACAGTTTAGAATTTTAAGTCTCTTGAGATGAGTGATCACAAGGCAAGGTTAAATGCAAAAGAAAACAAACTAAATCTTCAATTTACGAAAAGTTTTTAATTTATTTGTCAAGGGAAACCTCCTCTTCTGGATGTTTAATGTCTTTAAGAACTTAGATGAGTGATAGAAATAATTCTAGATGACCCAGAATTTTTTTAGATCTATTAGATCTCCAATTAGGGAAGATGGGATATTCATTTCTAAATGTTCTTCAATATCCAAGATTTATCTAGGATCACTTTTGGAAGTTAGTGTTTGTGAACATTGAATGAATGTCAGAAGTACTTTCAGGTTTCACACTGTGTGGCTAAATGAAGCAGGATTCATAAATTCAGTGCACGTATTTGTATATTGATCGCTTCCTAATGTTACGCAAAATTGGGGTTTAAAAGGAAAGTGTGCTGAAGACTACTACAAGCTTGGATGAGAAGGAACACAAGGTGTGGCTTGAAAGAGCAGATATGGTCAAAAGAATGAATACACAAAAGGAAGTTTTGAAGTATTGCAATGTCAAAGGAAATCATGTACACAAAAAATCAATTGTCTAAAAGTGTTAACAAAGACAAAAACAAAATGCTTAAATGATTGGAAAATGCAGGACATTTTTACAAGTAACATCGTGATTTCAGAAAGAACTAAGAAATGTGAATAATTAATATTCATATTAATGGCAGCAGAAAATCAAATATCATGGATTGAGATAGTAATGAAAGATATTATAGCTAGTCTTTTTTAATATGTGACTAAAGATATTATGGACTTTGATTTAGCAGATGATAAGAGTGTAGAAGAGAATCATGGTAAAACACGATTCATGAACCCTAGCAGTTAGAAGAACATTTAATTGAGTTATGTCAAGTCAATAATCGTTTATTAGGATTTTTCCAGATGATAAATAGAGGTTCTGCGTACTGAAAATTAATTTCTTTGAAGAGATTTAAAGGAATGAAAGACGTTGCCAAGGGATTTTAATATGAAATATGGATGAAACGGATACGAAATAACATAACATTGAGCTGAAAGTAAAAATGTTCTCCATTAAAATTGTGAAGTGATTTTTTTATACAAGAACCTTGCAGTTTCTCTTTATCATTTTGAAATTGCAGCAAAACAAAAGAAACACTGACAAAGAATTACATGGTTTTGGAGTTTATTTCCCCTTTTTCCAGTATGTAATTTTGGCCCAAAGTATGGGGATTGGAACCAGCGGCCTTGAGGTTTTTTCCTAAGGACTCTGCCATTTCTCCCACCCCTTGCGGTTCTATATAGTTTAAACTTTTACAGTCTACACTAAATGATGTTTCCATCTAGGTTTCATGATGCCAGGACTTTAAAATAAGCTGTGCATATTTATAATTTGATATAACCCTTGAACAAGTGGAAGAGGGTTAATTGATGTTTTGGTCACTATATTAGGGGTCGATTTTCATTGTCGTTACTAATTTTTTTTTGTTACAAACACATTAATATACTCGGAAAAGATTACAAAATGGTTATTGCTTAACATTTTGTCCAAAAAAATGACCGGAAGTGCTGATTAAACTAACGGTTAACATGTGTTAATTATGTGGCAGGTGAGATCCTCTCTTACGTGAATCAGGGGGAAATTTCCCTCTAATATTACATTGGCCCTATCAATTAACCCTCGTACACAGAACATTTGAGACCAAAAAAAGTTCACTACAAAAACAAAATATATGCTAAAAGAATAAAGAAAGTATTAATAAATCACTACAAATTAAAACAAAAATAAACAACTAAACATATATAATTACAAGAAAGTAAAATAAGTAACCTAATCAGTAATCAACATTATGAAGAAAAAAAACTAAAAAAAACAACCCAATTAAAAAGAAAAAAAAAATAAAACAACTTGCAAATCCAAGATACCATGTTCACCATTGTTGTCCACAATTGTCGTCCACATCTTCTAATGTTACCACTTGGAAGCCTTCTTCCCCACTGACACAACACACCATTACATCACCACTCACCTCACATCAAAAAATAATTGCTCACCACCACTCATAAGTCATAACTAGTCAATCGTCAAACCATGCTAAGTGACCATCGATTCACCACCTAACACCACCACTCCCAAATAACAGCCTCCAAACACAAATCAATTATTGTATAGAAGGGCATCAAGTATTGTAGCCAAGCCATACTCAGATTCGCAATGGCACTCGATGCAATTATGTAATATATGTCTCTGCAGATTTATAATTGCAGAAGGAAACATTAATCCGATTCAAAACGGATCGTTGAAAATTCAAATAGATATAAGCCAACCCAACCAACCTGACGAGAGCTGGTCCGATTAATAGTTATATTTGAAAGAACAATTTAAACTTTACCTATATCGAGATTTGGACAGAATTTTCGATTCGGGGCAACTGAAAAAGAAAAATTAGGGAAGAAGAACATTGATGTGTGGCTGAGATGAGAAGGGGAAGGAATAAGGATGAGAGAGAGACATAGATATGATGAATAATTTGTATTTTGCATTAAATATTTAACTTTTATTTTCACAAGCCAGATCCATAGCACAAACTAGTCTCTTATCAAAACAATGGAGACATATTTGGTATTCCTTTCCGGATCTCGACTTCACTACCGTCAAACCAATCAAAAAATTTGTAACAACTAGTATTTATTCTCCATCATGCCATAATAAAGGAATAGACTATATCAGCCAAGTATTATCTCTCTGTGAAAAGAATTCATATATAAGAATTCATCGCCGGAGAAGAATTCGGCAAACAAGTCGCCGGCGCAAATGAAACGGAGCCGTAATTGAGCCAAGTAGAATCACAACAACACAACAACAGAATCAATCACAGCCCTAAAGTTTATCCCCAATTTCTGAAGTGTACAACATTTGGCTATATGTTATCACGTGTCATGTGCTCTGCACATGATACACATGGCAAAACTAACTCACACATCAGCAATTAAGCCTCACATGATACGCACGGTAACGAATTTATGTCACGTTTTTGGACGGAATGTTAAGTAATGACCATTTTGTAAATTTTTTTCGAGTATAGTAATGCGTTTGTAACAGAAAAAATTTGGTAACTACAATGAAAATCGACCCCTAGTACAGTGACCAAAATATCAATTAATCCAAGTGGAGACATGACTGTTTAGATAGCAACAACAAACAAATTTTGCTGGCTAAATAGCTAGTAGTGAATAAGGTTTCTTCCAAACAATTTAGGCACCTAAGATGCCTTTTAAAAATGATTTTCTTAACTTGTTAGCAGCAGAGGATTGGTGGTTTATGATCAAGCATAAATTATTAAACAGATTATTCCAATGCATTATGTGGATAAAAACAGAAACACATTCTAAATCTTAATCTGCTTCAGTTATTTTCATGGTTTTTCAAGTATACCCGATATACTTATTTGTAATGCCAAATGTGTAATTTATACAGAATTGTAATCATGTTTGTCAGATAGATCCATAAGAAATGCTATAAACCATAGATTTTTTTTTAGACAAACCATAGATTTATTTTATAGAATTAGAAAGGTCATATAAAACCCATATCCAGTTCATGAAATTACCCACACCCCTCACGCACCACCATCAGATACATTTCTAATATTTAATAGAAATTCTTTTTAGGAATTAAAGGAAAGTTGCAATCTTCATTACTACTAAACATAAGGTAAGATTTGTAGAAGCTTACCTCTTTTGTTTTTTTCTTATAAACAGCTGAGTAGCCACATTTTGCCATCTCAGGTTTTAAAAAAGTGTCAAAATGATCACTTTGTACCTGCCCAGTCCAGTATAAAAAATTAATACAAGTAAAGCACCGGTTATGTCATGAGGCATTGACATGACACGAATGCAAAATTCACATTCAAGGATCTATATGCACATAATAGAGGGCGATAACTGGAGAAAGACTCACCTCCTGAAGGCAAAGGATATCTGCGTTATATCCAATAATTTCATTAAGCAAATTTTGTCGTCGGTATTCCCATGTAAGAGCCCAAGCAGGGGTATACCTGTGTGCATTCCTACTCGCATACAGATCGGCAAGAATGTTATAAGATAGCACAGTAAAAGTTCCACCACTTAAAGACTGGGTTTCAGTACTCAAATTCCCAAAATTCATTGCAGATCCTACTGAAATCATACAACGAGGGCAAGGGGAAGGAGATCTAATTACAGGATCAGTTAATACGACATTCACTGGAGACAAATGAACCCCCGTTGAATTGTCTGTAGGAATGCATTCTAATCTCAAAGTTAATCCTAAATCATCCAAAGATGGTACATAAGTTCTCAAAGAGCATAACTGAATCCATGTTTTCCCTTCACGTTCAACCTCAATCAGATTGTGATCAAGTGACAATCCATTTCCAAATTCAGGCAAATAATTACTAAGCTCTCCCAGTACCAGCCCAAATGCCTGATTGAGAGATTGATCAGCATGTAATGTACCATGCTCTCGGTACCTGTTTAGACAAGGTTTATAACATCAATAATTTAATCGAATGGACAAAATAAAAACACCGCTACAATGAATCAGAAACACGATGGAATGGACAAGTATGTACAATTGTAGAGTAGGTCGGGGACCTATTGTACAACTGTACATACCAAGGCAGGTTAACCTCATCCATATAGTAGTGCGACCTTTAGCACCTCAAATCTAAATTTCATAGGTATGAGAACAGCCAGTATTGCAATTGCAATAGGTTCCAGACTTCCAGTCAATGTTGTTATACAATAAGTAAACAACAGCCAAATATTCAGCAAAATACAGCAAATAATCAAATTTTGGTTTTAGTGTAGAAGTCTGAGTATAGTGTGCATCAAAGAAGCTGAAGAATCAATTAGTACCCAAGACCAATATTCAACAATGCCTCCATTTTGCTGATATAATCTTCAATTTCGTTGATGACCAAACAAAAATATCCTCAATATTCTTCCTGTCATACGCACATAAACTTGTACAAAGTAAGATGATACTAATTGCAAAACGCAATGTAATTCAAAAATAAAGTATAGGTAAGCCAGGTTGGTTTTTGGATCAGGAAAAACAATTACTCTGCATTTGGACATGAGACTGGATTCACTTGACAAACTCCAGCATTAAATTTCAACTAGCAAACATCTAATTCAAATCATAGACTTCATGCAACTAAGAATCAACCTTATTGAAATACCTTCTAAGATGTACACTTCTGCAATTACTCAGAAAAATAATTTATTTGAGATAAAAATAAAGTTCCAAAAAATAAAAAATAAAAAGCTTTAAAACAAAGAGTTAATAAACTTGGAACAGTTTTGCACTCATAGAAACAAGATACATACTTGCAATAACTATAATCCAAACCTTAAAAAAAACTCAAAGCACAAAAACAAATGAGTAAAACATATCAAAACTTCAAATTCATGAAAAAAATCAGTACCAGTATAGAAGATCACAAGGACAAAATAGAAACGAACCAAGTGAAATTGAGGGTATGTGGAGGAGCTTGACCCGACCCATGACAATTAACATGAACAAAAGGGTTAATTTCACATCCGACGACCGGAGTATTTGACCGGAGACTCACTTTCACTTCAAATTGCATCTCTCTGCCGTTTTCTCCGGTGCCCACTTAAAGAAAAGTACAAAATCACTTTGTGAAAGTAAGAGATGGCTCAATTTAGCAAAAAGATGCACTGGGAACTTGGCGAAAATGGGATCGTTTTTCTTACAATTTTATATAAAAAGGAATTGAAGTTGACCCAATGCTACTACACCATCTTCATCTTTTCTTGGGGCTTTATTTCTCTTTTCTTTGAATTTCGTACTGTGTAAGTTTTGTCTTTGACTTTTTGACTTGTATTTCTATTTATACATTACTACTCTGTTTTGTCTTTTGTTTCAGTTTAAATCGAACATATGATTGGTACGAGGTCCACAAAATATTGATGTCTCTTTTTTTTGTTTTTTTTAATGTCATGGATCTCAATTATAATCACATTTTTTTTTCACACAGATGTATTTTGATTAGAATTTGAGTATAATGTGGACGTACACAAAATACTTTTAACTTAATTTAAAAGGGGTAAATCATTATGTATTGGGGTCATTTATATATTATTTTTTTGTTCAAAAATTAAGGATATAATTTGATTTTTAATGTCAAACCATATTAAATTTTAAATTTATGTAAATTTGTTTAATTTTAATTATTATAATTATTATAACCTGAATAGTATATAACAAAAACTATTAATCATAAAATTTATCTTATTTTATTTTAAACTTTTATGAGTCATACTAATTTTAAAGTTTAATATGTCGTTTGACTTTTATAGGACTTTAAACTCGATTATGTCCCTCATAAGTGAATTCATCACATAAAGAGCTTCCCCTCACTAAAATACCATCTATTCAAACACCACGAAAATCAAATCTTAGTTTTGGTTAGTGAGTTTATCACATCAAGAGTTCCTCTCTACATGAACACCTTCTCTTCAATTATCACAAAAATCAATTCTTAGTTAATTGCTATCGGCTTTCTCTATCGAGAGTTCAACTTCTGTCAAGATTTAAATATCTTTTCTTTAATCATCGTCAACAACTCAACATCATTGCGTGTTTGTTGATTCTCAGCTAAAGACATCGAGAATAATTATATGTCAGGACTTTGATACCAACTGTTGAGGAAGAATTAGGAGTCCACGTCGCGTGAGCATACACAAGATATTAACACATGCTTGAAACCCAACTTCACTCAAAAATTTAAATCATTAAATTTTAGATTTATTCATGTATATTAGTATTTACTTTTTAATTATTTTTTGAATGTGAATATCTAACTCCTTTTATATAATGATTCTAACATTCCTCTCTCTCTCCCCGCCCCTCCCCCTCCCCTCCCCCCCTCCCCCCCCCCCCCCCCCCCCTCCCCCTTCTCCCTCTACCCTCTACCCTCTACCCTCTACCCTCTTACCATTTCAACCATCTTAATTACACACTCTTCTCTAATGACTAACGAGAACTAAATTAAATAAAACTAATCTAATTTCTTAAAGTTGCTATAAGACTGAAGTAGCACTCGTGAAAGCAAATTTATTGAATGAAAATAACTCCCACATTTAGGCAAGTACTTCCATTTTTTAAACAAATCTTGTACAGTCTACTTTAAATAAATAATAATTGCTTCATATTTATTAAATGAAATAAAACTTTGAAACAAGATCCTTTTTACTTTCTGTTGGGACACGGTTAGGTGTGCCCGGATGGTTTGATGGGTCACAGGAAGGATTCTTTCTCACGTAAGAGAATATTTATGGGTAGTGAATTAGGATTTAAGGAATTAGTGATTCTTAGTTGCATTTAATTTTTAATTTTTAAAAAAGAAATCAAGATTAGATTCGATTTTTTTTTTAAGGAGATTAACTCCTATCCTAGTATGATAATTACTATAGTAAAAAATTATATAAGATAGGGCGATAAAAATGGCGTGATCTATTATAAATACAAGGTTATACACTACTTGACTGGTACATCATTATTCATAATTCTTTGAGCGCTAAAACTATAAGTAGACCTGACAAACGGGCCGGGCTAGAAGCGGATGGGGTCAAATTTGGGTCGGGCTAAAATGACCCAGCTTTCCTTGAGTTAGAATTGTGATGCCCGTGGCCCGGGTTGGGCCGGGCCAACCTGCAGATTTTTTCATGCTACACAATTTATCAATTAACTCAAAGTAAAAGAATAAAGACCATATATCTACTTATGAGGGTTAAACACAAGACCTCCAAGTAATTAAATAAAAATTCAATCCTACTAAACTACAATAAGTACTTGTTTCAACATGTCTAAATAAAAGTAAAAAAAAATAAAAAGACAACCGTTTAAACAAAATATACAATCTATAGTTTTAATTTGTTTGTCTTTTTAAATGAGTTAAATTTGAATCATAATTAAAAATATTCAATTTAAATTATTTAAAATTTAATTTTATCCAATACATAAGTTTCTCAAACATCAATATTATTTATAAAAGATTCTCCACTTAACTTTAAAAATTATATAGAAAATGTATTTATTTAACTCTAAATAATATAAAATTTTGAGATTAATATAAATTATAAGTATATTTGGTGACAAGTAGATAATAACAATCAAGATGAACAATAAAAATACAAGCGGTTTAAAAATAAAATATATTACTTTCTTTTTCCTTGAAAGTAGGGGCAAAGTTGGAAATATATTTTTATTATATTTAAATTAAATAATTTAGGTACTTTCGTATGTCCTTGCCCAAATCGGTAATATTATTATAACATTCGATTGATAAAAGAGTTATTTTAACTTTTTAAAATAAATATATGATATGATTAAATTTAGGATTAATATAAATGTATTTTATTTTAATCAATAAAAATCTTGTGAATATAATAAAACTATCTAAAATTTCATTAATCTCAAAATTTTATATTATTTAGAGTTAAATAAATACATTTTTCAATATAATTTTTAAAGTTAAATGGAGAATCTTTTTATAAATGATATTGATGTTTGAGAAACTTATGTATTGGATAAAATTAAATTTTAAATCATTTAAATTGAATATTTTAATTATGGTTCAAATTTAACTCATTTAAAAAGACAAACAAATTAAAACTAGAGATTGTACATTTTGTTTAAACGGTTGTCTTTTTATTCGTATTACTTTTATTTAGACACATGTTAAAACAAGTAGTTGTTGTAGTTTAGTTGGATTGAACTCTCATTTAATAACTTGGAGGTCTTGTGTCCAACCCTTACAATTAGCATTGTTTTTGTTTTTTTTTTTTAAAATAATTCACAAAGGCGGTAAGACTACCATGAGTCATTTGGGCAAAAATGGACCAAGGCCAAATGGCCCAACTTTACATGAAATTTGCAATAATAAAGTCCATAGCCCATTTTTTTGCCGGCGGGCCCATGCCTCTTTTGTCAGGTCTAACTATAAGGCTCTATTTTTAACCTGTTTTTAGCGTGTACTTATTTTCACACCAAAGCTATCTGTACTTATTCTCACATTAGAGTTATTTGCCGGCAGCCCAAGTCGTCAAGTTTCTACATGTGAACCGATTTTAGCGTTAACACTTTTCATCCAGAGAAAAGGAATAACATATATTCCCTTCCATAAAATACAAGATTAATATTGATTTTTTAAAATATTTTTAAATATAAATTAGTATAATTTTAGATATATGAATATTATAAATTAACTATGTAGTACTAATAATTATAATATTTATTATTTTAAAAACTAAATAAAATTAAATTAAATTTAAATTTAACATGTCAAACTTAATTTATATTTTTTTTAGAAAGTAATGAATACTTCATAACACATTGCTCCAAGTTTCTCCATTATTTAATTACTCATGAATTCCACTAAACTGATACTCCCTTCGTCCTTTAATATATATGACGTTTTAGAGTATTGTGTAAGACCCCAACTTTTTATGAATATTTAATTTTGTCTAAATATTATTTTGAATAATAAGGTGTGTATTTGATATAATGTTATAGTTGTGAGTAATATTTATAAATTTTGCAAAGTAAACAAGTTGTTATAAAATATTCGTTTGGTTGGGAATATCCATACTGTAAGACCCCAACTTTTTATAAATAAAATTGAATTTCTCTAATTATTATTTTGAATAATAAGGTGTTAATTTGATATAATGCTTTGTTATGGGTGAAATATATAAATTTTGCAAAATAAGTAAGTGGTTATAAAATATTCATTGTTGTCGAGGAATATTCGTTTGGTCGAGGAATATTCTTGCTGTTGGGGAATATTCGTACGACGACGCAGCCATTTGTGGGTCCCATAACGGAAAATGGTCGGATGAAGAAAACAACAAGTTTGAGTTTTTATAAATAACGACGTAATTGTTACCGTTAACATTGTTGGAATACCTGGTGGTTAAAATACGATGAATGCCGTAGTCATTGCGTAAGAAGACACGCGGTATTGCATGTATTTTTGAATTATTGATTCTTACGTAAAGAAGGCACTACTCAATAATTGTTACGATAATTACTATTCAATATTTTATTTTATTGATTCAATAATTATTGCGTTGATATTTTATATTATTGTTGTTTGATAATTGCCATCGCTGATAAATATTTTCCATTATCAGATCAATAATTCATATTATTTGAATAATATTATTAGATAACATTATTGGCAATGTCTAAGGTAGTTCTGTCTAGGAAAGGGGTTTGGTCACCTAATTGTGCGCTAGTAAGGAGAAATCCTTATCGGAAAGCCCCCTCTTTCCTGGGAACGACCTGGTTGTCATAATTGTGATTCTGTAATATTATTTGTGAATAATTAATTATTAATTTATATGATAAGGAAATATTTATTTTATGTGGATATAAATGATTGATAAGGAAATATTTATTTTGTGTGGATATAAATGAAGGAATTAATGCTGAGGTGTTTTATCAGTATTTTATCAGAATAGAGGTATTAAAAACCATCCGTATGTTGATTTCAGACATTTTCTGTTTGGAATTTAGAAAAACTTTCTTCTGCAAAGTTGTAGAAAATTTAATTTCCTATGGAATGGACATAGAATTCGTATTTTTATGATAAAATGACTATTTATTATGAATTATTGAAGTTTTGGAAATAAATATTTTTTATTAAAAACATGGGTGGGCCCCACTTTTGGTTGGTGTGAAAAATCTGAATTTTGGTGGGCCACACTGGTGGTGGCTGAATTTTAGTCCAAGAGGTGTGCATAGAAATTTTTTGAAAAAAATATTATTTTATTAATTTAGTCTGCTTTGGCGTTCTGGCATTTTCCTATAAATAGGTGCTTAGGTTAGAATTGAAAATCACACCAGAATCTGAAGTTTTCTCTCTATATATTATTGAGCGTATTCTTGTGAGTATTTAGATACTTTGAGAGTTGCTATTCAGTGCAAGTTTCCTTCAATATTACATCCGATATTCTAATCAGAAGTACTGTTCTTTTGAGGTAAGGGATGTTATTTTTTTCGTAAATGATGTTATTCTCTCAATATCATTATACCAAAATATTGGTATGAATTTTATTATGAAATTTTTACCTTTTCATGTCGAGGTTACTATTCACGTTATCTGAGTCTTATTCATGATATCGACCTTTATTCACTGAATACTAAGATTATTATTCAAAGTCTTTCATTCACGAAGTATGATTTTTCTTGTGGAATTTCTACCTTTTTCGTGTTGGGGTTACTATTCACGTATACGACACTATTCATAAATACGATACTATTTACCAAAAAATAAAATTTTCTCTTCTTTGTCTCAGATGTTTATTATGGTTACTATCTTTGAATGTATCCATGTTTTGATCTTCATTCTTGAAGTTACTCCACTATGGTTTATTATGAAGTATTTTTGAACTTGAATTATTTAAAGTACGAATCCCTAATCTTTGTCATTTTATCTCACTGGATTCGTTATTTAAAATATTTTTCATCATCCTCAGTCCTTAATGGTGATACTTGATGAATATCTTTGGCCTGTATTGCAAAGATGAATGATTACCTGATGAATATCTTTGGCCCGTAGTGCAAAGATGGACAAGTGTTGAGATGAACATGACCAACTGGTGATACAAATGAATATCTTTGGCCCGTAGTGCAAAGATGAATATTTGATTCAAGATGTATATTGATTGATGTTGTTAGTTCCCAGAGGCACAATAGATATCTAGAAGGGGGGTTGAATAGATATTTAAAAACTTTTCTTTTAAACGGTTTAGAATGATTGTGATTAATGAACGGCGGAATGAGTATATAGTAAACCTTCTTTTAGATATCTTGAGTTAATGAGAGTAAGACAGTTATGACAGTTATAGTAGTTATAGCAGTTATAGAAGACACAACTGTTTTAAGTGGTTCAGAGCACTTAAAGCTCCTAATCCACTCTTCTACTCCTTGAGTAGGGAATCCACTAAGGATGTTTGTTATACTTCTTGAATCTCACAGATTCCTTCTAGACCAGTAGTCTTGATACTTCTTAGTTCACTCTTAAACTCTTCAAGTCCAGCAGACTTGGTTCTTTACAGTTTACTTAGAACTCTTCAAGTCCTTCAGACTTGAAACTTCTCACTTCAGTTGATGGATTGTTGTTGAGATCGTGATTGGTGCTATTCAGTTGCTATTAAGCACTTGTTCGAAAGAACTGAGTAGCTGAGCAAGCTTTCTATCTTTCTCGGATCGTAGAGTTGAGCGTTGAGTGTTCTTTCACGTTTTTGTTTTAATACTTGCTAATCTTTTTCATCTGTCTGTGTTCTGTATATATGTGATCTTGAAATCTATCCGTTAAAGCCTTTTAAAGAAGCATTAAATGCGTTTGACCTTTCTGAACTTTGATGGAGACTTTTCTGCACATCTTCTGAATTTCACTCTAGCCCACTGACACATCAGACTGCTTTCTCACCTAACACCTGAAAAGGTGTTTTTCTCTGCCCAATGGTCCTTTTCTTAGCTTCTTGAATGCGTTCCTTTTGATCAATACTAAGGATATCTTTTGTACCGTTGGGACTGGTGAGTGCTTTAACATTTAAAACCCATTCTTCATTTGTTGGAATTTATCTTCAAACAAAAGTTAGGGCTCGATGCTTCTGACACAAGGCAGATGACACTCTACTATCCATATCGTAGTGTCTTGTCATATTGGTGCTTGCTCTTAAGAGAACACTACGATTTCTCGCAAGGATTTGCACACTACGATCTTTTCACACGACGATCATCACTTGCTCGTCTTGCAGATTCAACGTTTCCGAGAGCACACTACGATATCTGACTTAGCTTCGGCAAACGTCTGGACCATTCTACGATTTCTGAAGAGGTCCTTCAAGGCAAATACACTACGATCTGCTAAGCTCTACGATCTTGCCTTGGCTTTTGCAATTTGTTGATCAGCTTGATAGACTACGATTCCTGTTGAAGCCTATCTATACGTTTCATGATATATCAACCTAACATCTTTGATCTCTTTATCTATACATTTGTTTATAGAATGAAGAACACTTAAAAGCTAAGATCAACCTAACAAATTTGATCTATCACTAAGTCCTTGTACATATATTCTTTTAAGGACTTTACATATAATCATGATCATTTACTTTAAACATCAAATCAAGATATGAATTCTTCCAACAATCTCCCCTTATTTGATGTTGACATAACCAAGGAGATTTGTTGTCATGATTATCAATATCTAGATGCATTTTCAGTAAAGTAAACGTAACTTAATATTTTAGTGAGCATCTAAAATTTTTAGAGAATAAACATGAATTTATTGATGTTTGAAGAGTAGATATTATAGATAAGCTTTACATCAATAAGAGTTTAAGTTTCAATTTATCTCTATTTCTTCGGCCTTTTGCTTCTTGGAGGATTTGCATATTCCTCAGCTCTCCTCTTTCTGCTTGTTTCTTCTCTTCTGGCCAAATCTTCCAGCTCACTTGGGCTTAGTCTAGGATTGTGATCATGCCTATTCATGAATGCAGGATCTCCAATTGGCATTCTTAGGCCTGTTGTTGTCACCTCATGAGAGCTTGTAGTTGGCCCTTGACTCCTTAATGGTTGAGCCATTAAAACTTCCTGCTGATCAGATCGTTGAGTCTGATGTCTGGATCGTGGAGTCTGTTGAGTGATTTGCCTTGCAGGTGGGTTCCTCGAGGCTTGAGTTTGGAATTGTCCTCTACCTCTGCCCTTACTTCCCTGATCTCCTTTGCCTTTATTCTCCCTCTTTATGTCAGCATCAAGGGTTCGAATGTCTTCGGAGAGGCGAGTGACTCCTTGGACAAGGTCGTTGAGTTGACTCTGAGTTTGAGCAATGTCCTCACGATTTTCTTGGATCAAGACATCAGAACGAGTTTCACGTCGTTGAAGAATGTTGAGAACAATTTCTATCTGCTGCATTTGACCCATGGAGAAGTCTTGAAACTCTTTGACTACAATTTGAAGACTTTTGATGCTCTGTATCATTAGGTTGTTTTGAGATTCTTGAGTTTTCTGTAAGATCAAGACATCATCCCGATGCCTTTTAGCTGCAAGAAAGTGAATATCGTCCCTGTCTTTTATGCTTTGAAGCATTTCTTTGATGATTTCTTTGAGCGTTTTAGAGAGCTTAGAGCTTAGGGAGCTTGGAAGATTATTTATAGCATTGATCATTGATGTTAATCTCAGCTGGATAAGTTCAGTATGATCTTCAAGACTCTCATTGAGTTCCTTGATCACTTTCTCAGACATTGCTGACAAATCAGCCTTTGTGGATAGTTCTGACAGGAGTTCATTTAGTTGAGGAATTTGTGAGGGAGGTGGCGTGCTCTTGGATTGCTCTTGCAAGGAGTAGAGGGCAAGATCAAGATTGAAGTATTCGTTGCTGGATGAGGAAGGAATATCTGATGAAGGGGCCTGGGTTTGGATGTTTAAGGTTGGTGACTCTACGATTTGAGGTGGAGACTCTACAATGGGTCTAGAGTCAGTGATCGTAGAGTTGATAGGCTATGGGAGCATTAGGGAGTTGATCTTATTTGGTTCCTCAGTTACAGAATTTTGGGATTCTGCAACTAGAAATTGATTCAGTGGATGAAGAATCACTTCCAACCATCGTGGGAATTCATAAAATTGATTAAATGAGGATGATGGCAAATGATTAACTCTGAAAAGAGTTGGGATAGATAGTACCTCAAGTTTGTTCTTTGAGGAAGAACTGTTGGTGAGAAGCTTTTTGGCAAAATTGAATCTCCTTAGGAATCCATTGGCTAGCACTGAGATGGCCGGATACTCTTTGAAACTCCAAAACATGTGATCCCAAGAGTTCAGAATTTGAGCTTGGTGGAAAGGCATCATAGGTAGATATGCAAACAGTTGTTCATAGTTGGCTCTTTTGTGCCCATCAATGCCCACAACTATAATCTCTACCTCATCACCTTCATCCTCTTTCCGCTTTCGTTGGAGGATTCCGTTATCTCAATGGCCTCATGATGTTCTTGCACAGGTTCTTCTTTATTTCTTCCCGGAACCTCTTCTTCTGTCATAGAGATGTCATGAGCCTCCCCCTCACCGTGATCATCTTCTTGTACTATCAATAACTCCCCCTCAACTGGGGCACTTTCTATAATGGGAGTTTCAGCCATCTCCCCCTCAATAGGAGTATCCTCTATCATCAGATCTTCAGGTGTCTCCCCCTCAGTTTGAGTTTTGACTATTTCGCTTTCATTTGTTGGTTCCTTTTCAGTAGTCAATTCTTTGTCTTTCCTCTTTAGTGTTTTCTCATTGACAAGAATATATTTCTTGACCAGTTTCCTTCTTGGCTTTTTAGGCTGAGCCACAGCCTTAGAACTTTCTTCAATTTTATCCTTCTTATCAGCTAAAGTGTTTGTTGCAGCTACTTCCTTGTTTGGTCTGGTCTCTACGATCGGCAGAGACTCTACGATCGAAGAGATTAATGGCATTTTGGTCTTGTGGCTGATTTTATTCTTTTTCAGCAGCTGAGATATGGTTGCTCTATCTTCTTCTGCCTTAGCTTGCTGTTTCTTTCTTCTTAGGATCCTTAGAGTCTCAATATCTGAGGACTCTACGGACTTATCGGTAGTGGATCCTTGAGGTTCTTCTGTAGTTCTGGCTTTCAGCTTCCTTTTCCTTTTGCTTTTTCTGATTAAAGCAATGGGTTCTTCCTGATTAGCTTCTTCTTCTTCTTCTTCAGTTTCTTTGACAACTGACATGTTCCCTTGCACTCCTGATTCCTTTATTTCACCAGTTCTTCCACTGGATTCAGACATCATCTTCACATTTTCAGCTGGATTCCTTTTTCAGTTTTCAAATAATTGCTGGGTCATTCGTCGATTTGGATTGATGGCTTCTCTTTCATCATCCTCAATTAGGTCACTAAGAGCAGCCTGTAGGATAATGCTTATAAATCGTCCATAGATCATCTTCTGTGAGCTCTTTGTTTTCTTTGAGCTGATTAACCACTTCCCAATCCATTCAAGTAATAGAGCCCCATAGTTAAGTTGTATTTTATAATATATGGCACTCATGAGTTTGAGTTGTACCTCATTCACAAAGTCATGACCTGAGCTCTTACAACATATACATTTTCCAACAATATCAGCTAGAAACTCATACCTCTGTGGAAACTCCTTCTTCTTATATCCTTTGACAGAGGGTGATTTCTTGTGATGCATCTTCTTGAGACCCTTATAGAAGTCTATTCCATCTAAGGACGGATACCCTTCAGATTTGAGGCCTAGGGCTAGATTGATGTCCTCAGCCTTTAGTCTGATTTGGACGTTCCTGACTTTCGCAGTGATGGTGTTGTTTTCAAATACCCCGTTATTGTAGAATTCTTTTACCGACTTTGGGTAGATCAATGTGTCCGCACTCCAAGGCTTCTTGAGACTCGCTTTTCTTCAAGATGCTTGACAACGTCTTGTGAAATTGAGGTTCAGCTGATTTAAACTCGTTAAAATAGAGTCTGTAGCTGGAGATAACACTGGAAGCTGCCATTGATTTCTTTGCAGGAAGTGAGACTGACTGAGCTTGCTACTGATTTAGGGTTTCTGCTTGAGAGAGGAAGAGAGAGATGATCTTTTGAACTTCAGATTTCAAAAAGACGATTTCAATTTGTACTTGTAACTTCCCTCTCTCTATTTTTCTTAGTGGGACAGGTGTCGAATTTTGCTTGGCTCTACGAATCTGACAGAGAAGGATTGTACTGAATTACCCTTAACCCCTTCTGAGCTAATGTATTCTTCAGTAGGACTACGATCGTTGAGATGGTCCTTGGAATCGTCGAGTCTGTTCTACCATCATTGAGTCACATATAGCGGTCATTATCAGGTCTCGATTTGCAATCGTAGAGTCTGAATCGCAATCGTTGAGTCGACCGCAATCGAGAGTCGATCAAGTTCTCGTGATGAACCTTTTTGACTTAGCATTCTTCTCAGTTTAAGGTAGCTCAGGAAGGGCCAACCTTTTTGAATGAATCAAGGGTTAGGTTTGTCCTTGAGGTACTTATCAGAGAGATTGCCTTGTTTGATACATGATCATCATAGGGTGCTCTTTTGGTTTTGATGTAATTCTGCTATCGTTGAGTCTGCACCGAGATCGTGAAGTCTTCACTGCGATCATTGTCATTGTATGACACTTTGGTTCTACGATCATGGTCTTCCTTTGATCATGTCTATGATTTCAAACATAGTCTTTAAACCTGTATGGTTAGCACATATTAGAGCATATTTTTCATGGTTGTAAGTTAAGCATGCCTAGCTCACTTATTAACTTGTTAAATCTGGATTCATCTAGAGGCTTTGTAAAGACATCAGCAAGTTGATTTTCAGTAGGGATATATTGTAAAGATATAGTTCCATTTTGCACATGATCCCTAATGAAGTGATACCTCATTTCTATATGTTTAGTTCTAGAATGCATGACATGATTATGAGTTATAGCAATTGCACTTGTGTTATCACAGTGAATAGGAATGGATTTAAATTCAAACCCATAATCTGCTAGTTGATTTTTCATCCATAAGATATGAGCACAACAACTGCCTGCAACAATGTATTCAACTTCTGCAGTTGAAGTAGACACTGAATTTTGCTTTTTGCTAAACCAGGACACAAGTCTGTTTCCTAGCAATTGACAGGTGCCACTGGTACTCTTTCTTTCAATTTTGCAGACTGCAAAATCAGCATCTGTGTATCCTGTTAGCTCAAATGAGGACTCCTTGGGATACCAAAGCCCCAAGTGGGGTGTACCTTTGAGATACCTGAAAATCCTCTTTACAACAGTTAAATGAGATTCTTTAGGACTAGCCTGAAATCTAGCACAAATGCATGTTACAAACATTATATCTGGTCTCTTGGCGCGTTAGATATAAAGAGAACTATCATACCTCTGTATTGAGTTATATCAATACTTTTACCTTTTTCATCTTTGTCGAGCTTAGTTGCAGGAGCAATTGGGGTTTTCATGGGAGAGACTGATTCCATGCCATACTTTTTAAGTAAGTCTTTAATTTACTTGGCTTGGTTGATAAAGATTCCTTCATCAGTCTGCTTTACTTGTAGTCCAAGGAAAAAGTTCAGCTCACCCATCATGCTCATTTCAAACTTGCTCTGCATAAGCTTGGAGAATCTCTTGCGTAACTTTTCATCAGTAGACCCAAAGATAATATCATCAACATATATTTGAACTAATAGGACTTTATCTTTATGCTTTCTACGAAATAGTGTGGTATTTACTCTACCTCTAGTGAATCCATTTTCAATAAGAAAGTTAGTCAGTGTTTCATACTATGCTCTAGGTGCTTGTTTAAGACCATATAAGGCTTTATCTAATCTAAAGACATAATTAGAAAGAGATGTATTGATAAAACCTGGAGGCTGCTCTACATAAACTACTTCTTGATGTTCTCCATTCAAAAATGCACTCTTGACATCCATCTGAAAGACCTTGAACTTCATGTGAGCAGCAAAGGCAAGAAATATTCTGATGGCTTCAAGTCTGTCAACAGGTGCAAATGTCTCATCGTAGTCAATTCCTTCTTCCTAAGAGTAGCCCTTGGCCACTAGTCTTGCCTTATTCCTGGCGATGACTCCATCTTCATCCATCTTGTTTCTGTAAACCCATTTGGTTCCAATTACAGGATGGTCTTTGGTCTTGGAACCAATCTCCATACTTTGCTTCTCTCGGACTGATTAAGTTCTTCTTGCATGGCCTGTATCCAGCTGGAGTCTTCCATAGCATCCTCTATCTTCTTTGGTTCTATTTGAGATAGGAAGCTTAGATAAAAGCATTCATTTTGAGTAGCAGCTCTTGTTTTGACTCTTGCATTCGGATCTCCAATGATTAGATCTTGAGTGTGATCTCTTGCCCATCTGCTTCCTGTTGGGACATCAGTTTTTATGCCTTCTTGTCTTAGATCTTCAAGATCTATTTCTTCTTCTTGATGTGGAGGTTCGTTGTCTGGCATAGGCCTCTCTACGATCTCATCCCCTTGTTCAACGATTTCACTGTCTGGTACTACAATCGTAGTGTTGAGCTCGACGCCCTCGTTCGTAGTGTCTGAACTGTTAGTCGCAGTATCTTGAGGCATTGTTTTGTCTAAGTCTGTTTCATCAAAGATGATGTGAATCGAGACTTCAACACTCAGTGTCTTTTTGTTGAACACTCTGTAGGCTTTGCTGTCTGTGGCGTATCCAAGAAAGATTCCTTGGTCTGATTTTGGTTGAAACTTTGTCAAGCATCGCTTTCCATTGTTGAGTATGTAGCATGCACTGCCGAACACATGAAAGTAGCTGACACTTGGCTTTCTTCCTTTCCAAAGTTCATAAGTAGTCTTCTTAATCGTAGAGTATATGAGTGATCTGTTCTGAGTATAACATGCAGTGTTGACCGCTTTTGCTAAGTAAGTACAAAGCAGGATGAGTCACCGCTAGTAGAGTCCTTCCAGCCTCTATTAATGTCTTGTTTTTTCTCTCAGCAACTCCATTTTATTGAGGAGTTCGTGGAGCTGAGAAGTTGTGATTAATGCCATTTTCTATGCAAAATTGGTCCATTTCTGAGAAATTGAATTCTCTACCATGATCACTCCTTATAACCTTGATTTTCTCTCCTTTCTCGTTCATCACAAGCTTGAACATTTTGATCAGCTGGGAACTTGTCTCATCTTTTGAGGTTAGAAAGAACACCCATGTAAATCTGGTGAAGTCATCAACTATGACCAGAGAGTATCTCTTTCCTCCAAGGCTCGTAGTTGGAATTGGCCCAAAAAGATCCATGTGTAGCAGCTGCAAAGGCTTGTCAATTGAATTGACAGTTTTGCTTTTGAAAGTGCTTCTGGTCTGTTTTCCAAGTTGACAGGCATTACACAACCTTTCTTTAATGAAGTTGAACTTGGGTAGACCTGTAACTAGATCTTTTGAAGCTAATTTGGACATGCTTTTGAAGTTGAGATGAGACAGTCTTCGATGCCATAGCTAGCTCATTTCTTTAGATGCTTTAGCCAGAAAACATATTGTCTCGTCTGAGCTCAGTTTTCCAAGATTTACTGTGTAGACATTTCCTTCTCTTATTCCGGTTAGCTTTACTGCAGATGTCTTCAAGTCTCGGACATGACATTGATTGTTGAGAAATATTACTTGATGACCCTTGTCGCAGAGTTGGCTAATGCTTAGAAGATTGTGTTGTAGTCCTTCCACATAGGCCACTTTGCTGAAGGATACCGTACCATTTCCAGTTGAGCCATAGCCTCTTGTCTTGCCAGAGCCATTATCTCCAAAGATGACCGAGGGACCCTCCTTCTCTATGTAGTTAGATAGAAGGGATTTGTTCCCAGTCATGTGTCTTGAACATCCACTATCCAGATACTAGGTTGAGTTCGTGGAGCTCTTTTCCTGAGGTAACATTAAACCTTCATTTTGGTACCCATACTTGCATGGGTCCTACTATGTTAGTACCCTTGGGGACCCAAATCTGCTTGATTTTGGGTCTCACATGCATGGAATTATAATAACACTTTGCAGCCTTGTGGCCAACTCTGTAGCACACAAAACATTTGATATGAAGCATGTTTGTGTGTGTGTGAAAGTTCTTCCTCCATTTAGACTTTTGTGGGTTATTGGTCATCCTCCTGCTAGGCTGATATTTCCTTTTCCATGTGTTCTCTTGTTTCATTATTTGTGAGGAGTGTATCTTACTTCTACTGTATCTTCCTGGTTGGTTCGTAGAGTTGATTTTATTGGACTCTACGATCCTTCGAGGTTGATGAGTAGTAGCTAGATTACTCTTCTCTTTTCTGAAACCTAGACCAATATGAGATCCCTTACTTCTAGGAATATGAATTGAATCAGCTGGGCAGGGTTTGACAGGCTCATCCTTCTGTGAGGATTTTACAAATATAATGCCTCTACTGAAACCTGAAGCATTACCAATGCTAGTTTCCTTTGCTTTTTCCACACATGACTCTGAGGTAGATTCCCCAAAGCCTAACCCTGTTCTATCAGAGACACTTCTCTGGTTAGAGATTAAGGAGTCCATGGATGAAGATGATTTATTCCATGTAGAGACTATCTTTTCTAGATCCTCAATCTTAGAGGTTAGACTAGACTCTCTTTGTGCACTGAGCTCATTTGTCTGTCTCAAGAGCTTATTCTCAGCTTCAAACTTGGAGAGAGAATCAGTACTGAGAAGGGCTGTTTCTAGCTCCTCTTGAAATTTTTTTTCTCCTTTTAAAGAAGTGAATAGTCTTTAGACAGAACTCTAAACCACTTCATGTATTGATGCAGATCAGATGTTATGCCGTGTATTTCCTTTTCCTTTCTGTTTGTCCCTTGCATTTTTGGCCATCAGGAAGAGATTAGCCATTTGAGGATCTTCATCGTCTCCAGATTCTGGAGTTGAGTCATTATCAGAGTCACTCCACGATCCTCTAGCTACAATACCTTTGTCTTTCTTTATTGGCCTTTTGTTGCCTTTGTATTCCTTCTTTACATGTGATTTCTTCTTGAGTTCTTATCTAAGAGGTTTATTACAGTTGGCAATGAAGTGACCAGGTTTCTTGCAGTTGTAGCATAGGTCATTCATTTGCTCTTGGCTATTGTAGTTGCTAACTTTCTTTGGCTTGCTGGTTTTGCCTTGTCACATGAATCTTCGTAGTCTTTTAACCAGCATTGCAAAGTCCTCATCATTATCTTCATCGTAGTCAGAATCAACTTCAGTGTTGACTTTGGAGGTGTTTTTGGTTACTTTGAGAGCAACACCTTTATCCTTATTTCTTCCTTCAGACAACGTTTCTACTCGTTGTGTCAGCTCTAGTTCGTACGCGAGGAGGTTGCCATATAACTGTTGAACAGTCATTTCATGTAGATTCTTTGATTCTCTTATGTC
The DNA here is from genome assembly GCA_020205615.1 of Panax quinquefolius. Taxonomy (NCBI): domain Eukaryota; kingdom Viridiplantae; phylum Streptophyta; class Magnoliopsida; order Apiales; family Araliaceae; genus Panax; species Panax quinquefolius. The sequence continues at coordinate 107,593,275 of CM035158.1, read as the reverse complement.
AGTGGTTTTGGCATCCCACTTACTTGGTAAAGCTCTCATGAACTTTATGATCAGATCTTTGTTTGGATAGATCTTTCCATAGGCTCGTAGAGAGTTGAGCAAAATATTGAATCTCTCGTATGTGGCAGTGACGTTCTCTCCTTGAACGTGAGCAAACATCTCATATTGTTGAGTCAGGAGAGATTGTTTGTTTTCTCTAACTTTTTCTGTTCCTTCATGCATAATGAGTAGTGCTTCCCAAACCTCCTTTGCTGTTTTGCAGTTGACCACGTTTTCAAATAGATCATCTTCTAATGATTGAAATAGGATGTTCTTAGCCTTTTTGTAAAGCTGGACAACTCTCTTTTCGTTCTCGGTCCATTCTCCTTTGACCTTGATCTGTACTCTGTTTGGATCATCTGTAGTTGGTGCAAGCTTTGTAGGAACGTAGGGCCCATTTTGAACAGTTTCAAATAGATCTTCATCTATTGAATCCATGTAAGCTTGCATCCTAACCTTCCAGTTAGCGAATTTATCTTTGTTTCACATAGGTGACTTATTGCCTCCTCTAGTCTTTGATTCGCTTGGTAAGTGTGCCATTGGATCTACTCAAGCTTTGTAGGCTGTATTATAGAACCTGCTCTGATACCAATTGTTAGTTCCCGGAGGCACAATAGATATCTAGAAGGGGGGGTTGAATAGATATTTAAAAACTTTTCTTTTAAACGATTTAGAATGATTATGATTAATGCACAGCGGAATGAGTATATAGTAAACCTTCTTTTAGATATCTTGAGTTAATGAGAGTAAGACAGTTATGACAGTTATAGCAGTTATAGAAGTTATAGCAGTTATAGAAGACACAACTGTTTTAAGTGGTTCAGAGCACTTAAAGCTCCTAATCCACTCTTCTACTCCTTGAGTAGGGAATCCACTAAGGATTTCTGTTACACTTCTTGAATCTCACAGATTCCTTCTAGACCCGCCAGCTGCAGCACTTCTTTAGTTCACTCTTGAACTCTTCAAGTCCAAAGCAGACTTGGTTCTTTTCTGATTCACTTATAACTCTTCAAGTCCTTCGGACTTGGAACTTCTCACCAGTTGATGGATTGTTGTTGAGATCATGATTGGTGCTACTCGATTCTTTATTAAGCACTTGTTTCGAAAGAATCGCGAGTAGGTGAAAGCAAGCTTTCTATCTTTCTCGGATAGTAGAGTTGAGCGTTGAGTGTTCTTTCACATTTTTGTTTTAATACTTGCTAATCTTTTTCATCTGTCTGTGTTCTGTATATATGTGATCTTGAAATCTATCCGTTGAAGCCTTTTAAAGAAGCATTAAATGCATTTGACCTTTCTGAACTTTGATGGAGACTTTTCTGCACATCTTCTGAATTTCACTCTAGCCCACTGACACATCAGACTGCTTTCTGAACGTTGAGCTCACCCTTTTTTTTGTTCCATTTTTCTTCTCAGGAAGCGAGAATATAGCAGGATCCAGTCAGGGTATAGAGTGATGGTCCTAGACAGTTATTTTAGTAGTCTTCACTATTTTTGTAAAATAGTGTATCAATCATTATAATGATGACTTATTTGAGTGTGGATATTGTCTAGAAGACAATATTTGTATTTAAACTCACAGTTTATGTGTTGTCGTATTTTGCGCGATAATTGTATTAATGAAGTTGTAGTTGTTTTTGTAGCATGTATTTGGCGACTCAGAATGGGTGATGTATACCTATTTTGGGGGCGTCACACGTACGACGACATAATTATTAGTGGACCCCACAAAGGAATTACTGTCAGATATAGAAAGTGACAAAAATAGCTTTTTTACAAAAATAAAGGCAAAACTTTTATCGTTAACTGTTAAAATACCCGGTGATAAAAGTACAGTAATACGCGTGATTGCACAGTATCACACGGTATTGTACAATATCTTTTATTATTGATGCTTACTGAAGAAGTCACTCAGTTTTATTCAATTATTGCAATAGTAGTTGATGCATAGTATCTCATATTATTGATTCAATTATTGTCATAGTATCCTCTGCACAATATTTTATATTATTAAATCAATATTGAGATGACACAGTAATTCATATTATTATTTGCATTATTGATAATGTCTAGAAATTTCTGTCGAGAAAAGGGGTTAGATCATTTAATTACGCGCCAATAAGGAGAAGTCCTTATCGAAAACCCCCCTCTTTCCTATGAATGATCTGGTTGTTAATATTGTGAGTTATAATATTAATGATGAATAATTGTTGAAGATTAAAAATGTGTTTATTGAAGATAAGTGATTTGTGATAAATAGAGGGGGTTTTTATGAAGTATTTTTTTTGTAAGTTTGACTTATTACATGGACCCCCTACTTACTCATTTTTCAAAATTATCGGTAGAAAGTTATCTCAAATTTTGGTTTATATTGCATAGTACTGCATAATGTTGCATAGTGCTGCATAGTGTTGCATAGTGACAATCAGAAAATCAGATTTTCGCTTGTGAATTCCTTTACTGTGCATTCGTGATTTTCTTAAATAGTGCCCTGCCATTCTCCTATAAATAGGATGCTTAGTTTAGAAATAAAAATCACACCAGAATTAGAGAATTCTTCTTCTATAATATTGAGCGTATTTCTTTTGAGTTTAAGGAAACTTTGAGTGAAGCAAATAGTGCAAGTTTTCTTCAAAAATATCTCCGCTATATCAGTCAGAATTACTCTCCTCTTAAGGTAAAGGGTATTGTTTATTTCATATTCGAAAGAGATATTATTTTTCGTATTTATAAGGAACATTATTTCGTTCAATATTCGTAAGGAATATTATTTTCGATCAATATTCGTAAGGGATATTGTCTTCGTTCAATATTCGTAAGGAATATCACTTTCGTTCAATATTCGAAAAAGAATATTATTTTTGTTCAATATTCGTAATAAATAATATTTTCTTCCATACTCTGTAGTATGTAAGTAATATTATTTCATTTCATATTCTTAATTCTACACTTATGTTGATAAGTATTGCTTCTATACTTCTTGAAATTAGTATAATATCCTTGAAATTTACGCTTCATCTAGTATCGTTCCACAGAAATATTTTTGTGAACATTCTTGTTAAATTTTAACCTTTTCATGACAGAGTACTATTCATGAGCACTATTCATACATACGACACTATTCATATATACGGTACTATTAATACATACGGTATTATTCATGAGGTACTATTCACGAAGTACTATTCACGGGATACTATTCACTCAGGTACTATTCACCCGAGGTACTATTTACGATAAAAAATGATTTCTTTTCTGTCCAAATTATTTTTGATATATGAATATTATTCTTGAATTTTACTTCACAAAGCAGTTATCATGTTGACAATTTGGACATTCTTGAATTCTGGATAAATTAAATTATAAATCTTTAAAATTTATCCTTGCTCTCATGCACTTAATTGAATTCTTATATCATTGTCACCATCCTCATGCTTAAATTGTGATGAAAGTCATCTTTGGCCCGTAGTGCATATATGGACTGTTGATTGGTATGATTATGACCAGAAATTATGTATCGGTATAATCATGACCTGTAATGTTACAAATGATGTGGTGAAAGTTCTCATTGGCCCGTAGTGCATTGATGGACAGCTATTTGGCATGATCATGACCACTGGTGATAATAACGAATATCCTTGGCCCGTAGTGCATGGATAGTTCGTGGATGTGATACTAACGAATATCATTGGCCCGTAGTGCATGGATAATTCGTTGATGTGGATTATTTATTGAGATGTGTTACAAAGATAAAATATTGATGATGAACTTTTAAATTATAGAAGATAGTAGACATCATGCTCTACTTGACTCTTCTAGTGGATTGCTTGTTCCGCTGCAGTTAAACTTATTATCTATTATATTCTATCAGTTTTTATACTGTTGAAGGCTAAAGATAATTTATTCTATATTATCTTAGTCATAATATTCTTTACTGGGATAGTTGAGTTCACCCTTTTCTTTCATTGTTCTATTCAGAAAATGAGAATATAGCTGGGACTAGTCGGAGAATGGAGTGACGGTCCAAGATGGTTGCTGTAGTAGTCCTCACTATTCTATGAAATAGTGTGAAAATAATTATAATGATGACTTTATTTGAGTTTGGATATTGTCTACGAGACAATATTCGTGTTGAAACTCAGCTATTGTATTGTCGTATTTTGCACGACAGTTGTATAAATTAAATTTGTATTTGAATTATGTACCATATATTTGGCGACCTAGAATGAGTTGTGTATACCTATTTTGGGGGCGTCACAGTTGCACAAGAAGTAAGATAGTGATGGGAAATCATTAAATATAGTATCAATCATCTATAATACCCTTAAATATTATCTTATCATAATTATCTCATACTCTTTCTAACACATTTTCTCATAATTTTCTCTTAAAAAAACTCTTTAGTCTCATTTACTCACTGGTCTCTCTCTCCATCCCCATAAAACAACTTATCCAATTTCTTTAATTTATCAAAAAATTAGGTAGAGTCATGAAGGGTAATTTTGGAAAAATTATCACCAATTCTCCTAGATTTTTACAAACGTCAAATAATTGAGAAACTCTAAAATGTCCTATATTAAGGGACAGAGGGAGTAGATCTTTTTGTTAACTTCCAAACATTCCTTTATGGTGAAGTCCATGTATTTACTACTACTCCCTCCGTATCTTAATATAAGTTATTTTAGACTTGTACACAAGAATTAAGAAAATGATTGAAAAATATTAATTATAGCATCAATTTTCTATAATACCCTTCACCTCATTTATCTCATACTCCCTCTTTCCAAAATTTCCCATGATTTACTCCTAAAAAAACTCAATGGTTTCATTTACTTTTATTTTCTTTTCCTTTCTCTCTCTCATAAAACACCTTAATTATATGGGGCAATTTGGAAACAACTGTTGTGAGACCCCGAATTTTATGAAATGAAAGTATCCAATTTTCTTATAATTATTCTATTTAGTAAATGGTTAAATTGATAAAAGGTTAAAGTTAAGGGTGATATGTGAAATTTTTTCAAAGTAAGCAAATTGTCATAAAATAATCGGTGATAAAAGTATAGTAATACGCGTGGTTGCATAGTAATACACGGTATTGTACAGTATCTTTGATTATTGATGCTTACGTGAGAAGTCACTTAGTTATACTCAATTATTGCTATAGTAATTGTTGCATCATATCTCTCATATTATTGATTCAATTGTTGTCACAGTATCATCTGCATAATATGTTATAGTATTAAATTAATAATTGAGACGACAAAGTTATTCATATTATTATTTACAATATTGACAATGTCTAGAAGTTCTGTCAATGAGAGGTTAGATAATCTAATTGCGCGCCAATAAGGAGAAATCCTTATCGGAAAGCCCCCTCTTTAATGGGAACGACCTGATTGTTAAATATTGTGAGTTATAATATTAATGATGAATAAGTTTGTGTTGATTAAAGATGAAATTGATAGTTCCATTGTGTAAGACCCCAGCTTTTATAAATAAAGATGAATTTTCTATAAATATTATTTTTGAATATTATGGAATAATTTGATATAATGTTATAGTTGTGGGTAATATTTATAAATTTTGCAAAGTATGCAAGTGGTTATATTATATTCGATTGGTGGGGAATATTCGGTTTAGCGAGGAGAATATTCGCATAACTACTCAATCATTGGTGGACCCACTAGCGTAATTATTGTCGGATTGAGAAAGCGACAAAAATATTTTATTGAAATAACGGCGGAAGTTTTACTGGTTGATCTTTGTTGAACTACTCGGTAGTAAAAGTACGATGAATACATGTGGTTGTATAGTAGTAGCATACGGTATTGATTATTGATGCTTATGTGAGAAGTCACTTGGTTTGATTCCATTATTGTCGATTAATAATATGAATTATTATAGCGATAATGACGTTTTTGTTTTATTAGTATTATTATTAACGTAATAAAAGCGAAACATCTTTTATATAAAATAGAATACTTTATTAAAGTTATTCTATAAATAGAATATATTATATTTTATTATGCATGGTGTTGCATAGAGTTTTTGCATAGTGTTTTTTGCATAGTATTGCATAGTGTTTGCATAGTAAAATGTTTTTATATAAATAGAATATATTATATTTTATTTAAAAGATTTTTCTTTAAATATGGACCGTCGATTAAAGTAAATCAATCGGATAGTTCATGGATTAATTACTTATGCATTCCATTTTCCTATAAATAGAAGCTCATTCCTTCATTATTTTCTTACGAATTCATTGAAACTACAGAGAGAAATTATAGAGAGAAGCTATAGAGAGAAAGTTATAGAAAGAAGAAGAGTATTCGCTACTTCACTTTACTTCTATATTCGGTTCTTTTTACGGTAGGGGTGTTATTCTTTCTTCTTGAAGAGAACTTACATTATTCCATTCACTATTATTACATTGAATAACTTTGTAAAAGTGGCATACCCTATACATAACACGTGAGGATATATCCAGATACCCTATACTTGGTGAAATCCTTATGTTATTCCATTGCTTATTATTACATTGGAATAACTTTGTATATGGTTTACCCTATACTTGGTGACATTCTTCTATTATCCTGTTGGAACATCCATCGTGTGTTTTACAGGACTGGTTAAAATCTTTATTATTATTACATTGGAACATCACATGCATGTGTTTTTTACAGGACTGGTTAAAATCTTTATCATTACATTGGAATATCCTATCATGTGTTTTTACGGATGCGGGTTCCATCTTTATTATTACTGTTGGAACATCACCGCTTGGTGTGAATTTCACTTTGATTTGGTTCCGTTATTATTATTACATTGGTATAAACTACATATGCACAAGTCTGCATGCATGGTGATTTCTTTTGTTATTCTATTCTTTATTATACCCGGTTGGTTAATACTTTGACTTCTATACTCCATGAAATTAGTAGAATATCCTTGATATTTGCGTTTCATCCGATATCTTTTCATGGAAATATTCTTACGATCATTCTTGAATTTTACTCTACAAAGCGATATCGTGTTGACAATTTGGACGTTAATAATTCTGGATAAAATAATTCTTGAACTTGTTTTATTGAATTCTTATATCATTGTCATCATCCTCATGTTTATATTTTTTTAAAGTCATCGTATTTTGTAGAGCATGGATGGACTTGGTATGATTATGACGAGGATTATTCGGTGTAATAATCATGGCCGTAATGTTACAAATGATGTGGTAAAAATCCTCTCGATTGGTAGTAGTGCATTGATGGATGATTGTTGGCATGATCATGACCATTAATGAATACACAACTATTCTTGGCCAGTAGTGCGGGAATAATTGTGGTCGTGATACTTAAAGAATATCCTTGGGTAGTAGTGCGGGGTGATTCGATGATGTGGATTATTTATTAAAAGTCGAGTCTCGGCTATATATGATGATGAAAAACCTTTTAAATCATAAAAGATAGTAGATTTTATTTTCTACTTGACTCTTTTAATGGATCAGATATTCACTGTGATTAAACTTGATGGTTATCTCATTGTATTTTATCGGTTTAACATTGTTGAAGACTATTGATAATTTATTACGCATTATCTTAGTCATAATATTTCTTCTTTGGGCTAGTTGAGCTCACCCTTTCTTTCACCGTTCTCTTGAAATGAGAGAATATATTTGGGACGAGTCGGGAAGCAGTGATGGTCCTGAAGATAGCATTAGTAGTCCTCACTATTCTGTGAAATAGTGTGATAATAATTGTAATGAGGACTTTTTGTTTGAGTTTGTATAATATCTAGTAGACGATATTTGTATTTAAACTCACAGTTTATGTCGTATTGTACAAGACAGTTATGTTAATAAGTTGTATTTAAATTCTGTACCATGTAAGTGGCGACCCAAGATGGGTGATGTATACCTAATTTTGGGGGCGTCACAGTTGGTATCAGAGCTAAGGGATATGATCCCTGGCTAAGATGTGAGAAAAGTACTAGGAGGGAGACGGGGAATACCTTCGCTAGTATGACCTACCTAAGTTTATGTGTTATTTTATTGGTCGGTCAGAATATAAAGATAATTGTTACATGTCAATTAATCTTTTGTTTTGTGGCAGTATCTGAAAATGACATCTGAGAATGTTGAGAATAGCAATGGAGCACAGGTGATCGTTGATTCACCACATATCAATAATCAGGATAATGTGCATCGAAGGCGACAATCCTCATGCAAACAACAACAACCTTGACCAAATGATGAATGATCAAATGTTCGGAGGCTTTATGCAATTTATGCAACAATGAGTAGAGCGACTCTCGCCCAAAGCGTGGGGTGGAAACACGGAAAACTCTCGGCGGTCACCGCTAAACAATTCAAGGAGCTGGGACCACCGGAGTTTAAGGGAGGAAGCCAAAACCATACTTGGCGGAAGCATGGATAAAGCAGATTACCAAGATATTTGATGTCTTGGGATGCTCCGAGGAGCAAAAGGTTCCCTTTTAGCCTTTATGTTGCGCGGAGAGGCAGATTCTTGGTGGGGAATCCAGAAAGCGTACTCAACTTCTTGCATCTTGAAGATATCTTGGGAGAAGTTCAGGAGCGTTCAACGACAAATACTTTCTGAAAGTATTCGCCACATGAAGGAGGTAGAGTTTATCAAGTTGGAACAAAACAATATGGCCAGGTAATACGCCAATACGAGGCAAAATTTGCGGAGTTATCACGGGCCATATCCCACTTGGTGGATAATGAAGAAGAATGGCGCGAATATTTTTAAGAGGTTTGAAGAGGAGAATCGTCAACATCTTATTTCTCATAAAGCGTGTTTGTATTGAGATGTTGTAAATAGGGCTCGATTAGTGGAGCGCGATAATGAGTCAACGCAACTAAAAAGAAGCGGTAAGCAAAGTTATAATACCGGTGAGAGTAGTCATCGAGCGGTGACAACAAGCGTGGAGGGAATCAACGGGCGGATATGGTAACCACCGGTGGTAATCGGGGCCAAAACAATAAGAATGGACATTTCAAGAAAGCGGAGATTCAACAATGATGGAAAGAGCGTCAAAGACCAAAGACCGTTGTTAAGGAAGGAGAAAGACCACCTATCATATGCTTCAAATGCGGAGAAGAGGGACACATCATCCGAAGCGTGCCATGCAGTCAAAACATGTTATAATTGTGGAAGAGAAGGTCACTTAGCTCGATTTTGTCATTTCTAGAAGACAAATTCAACTAGGATAGAGGCACCAAAGGTAGTCCCGGAAAAGTCAAAACCCAGTAGGTCAAGGGAGGCGTTTGTTGTGACCTCCGGAGAGAGCAAGGAACCCGAATGAGGGTCATCACGGGTAAGCTTATCATAAACTCTAATGAAGTCTACACTTTATTTGATACCGGTTCTACCCATTCTTTTATTTCTCCTACTTGCGCTCATCGATTAAATTTGACTCCGGGGAAATTAGACTTTGACTTATCTGTGGAAACTCCGTTGGGAGAAACCTTCATTACATCCCTTTGTTTATAAGTCTTGTTTGGTTCAAATCGGTACCCTCACATTATTACTGTCGATCTTATTTCATTAAAAATACTTGCATTTGACGTGATTCTAGGGATTGATTGGTTAACTACTTATCATGCAAAAATTGATTGTTTTCGTAAGGTTGTTAGTTTTCATATTCCTAATCAACCTATTATGCGAATTCAAACGACCAAACCATTAAAATTAATCACGGTCATCTCAAGCCATAAAGCTATTCGTTTATTGAAAAATGGATGTCAAGCTTTCTTAGCTCATATCACTGATTTAAACAAAAAATACGTCGGTTTTGAAGCGATATTTCTATTGTTAATAAATTTCTGACGTATTCTCAAGAAGAACTTCTGGCCTACCCCGAGGCGTGAAATTGAATTTTGTATATCGACCTTGAACACGGTACAAAACCTATTTCCAAAAGCCCATATCGAATGGCTCTATTGAACTTCGAGGAGTTAAAGACCCAATTGCGAGGAATTGTTAGATATTGGCTTTATTCGTCCTAGTACTTCTCCTTGGGGTGCTCTGTTTCTATTCGTGAAGAAGAAAGATGGGAGTATGCGACTTTGTATTGATTATCGGGAGTTGAATCATGTCACCATCAAAAATAGGTATCCATTGCCACGTATTGATGACTGTTTGACCGATTGCAAGGAGCCAAATTCTTTTCAAAGATTGATCTTCGTTAGGATATCACCAATTGAAGATTAGAACCACGACATTCCAAGCGGCTTTCGAACTCGATGCGGGCATTATGAATTCCTAGTCATGTCCTTTGGATTGACTAATGCTCTCTTTGCCTTCATGGATATGATGAACCGAGTATTGAGGAATATTTAGATCACTTTGTGGTCGTCTTTATTGATGACATCCTTATTTATTCCAAAAGCCGTGAAGATCATGAGCAACACTTGAGGGTGACACTCCAAAAGCTTCGTGAATATAAGCTTTATGCCAAGTTGAAGAAATGCGAGTTACGGCTTGAAGAAGTAGCATTCCTTGGACACGTGGTATCAAGTCATGGAATATCATTGACCCAAAGAAAGATTGAAGCTATTCAAAGTCTGGGAACAACCTAAATCGATGGCCAAGCACGTAGCTTTCTCGGTTTATCCTGGTTATTATCGGAGATTCGTGGAAGGATTTTCTCGAATCGCTACTCCATTGACTCGGTGACTCGAAAAGATACAAAGTTCGGTTGGAGCGAAGAATGTGAGAAGAGTTTTCAAGAACTCAAGAGGAGACTTATTTGAAGACTGTTACGGCAATACCATCGGCTCGGAGGATTTGTCATCTCAGTGATGATGCTTGAGCAAAGGGTTGGGATGTGTTCTTATGCAACATGGAAAAGTTATAGCCTATGCCTCGCGACAACTCAAAGAATATGAGAGGAATTATCCTACTCATGATGCGGAGTTAGCATTTATTATCTTTGCACTTAAAATTTGGAGGCATTACTTGTATGGGGAGAAAGTGGAGATCTTTACGGATCATAAAAGCCTCAAATATTTCTTCACTCAAAAGGAACTCAACATGCGACAACGACGTTGGCTTGAAGCTATTGAAAGATTATGATCATACCATCCAATACCATCCTGGAAAAGCGAACGTGGTAGGCGATGCATTGAGTAGAAGATCGTATGCAAATCTGAGTGCGTTATTGTCAACACAAAGGCCCATTTTGTGTGACTTGCAAAGGATGGAGATAGAGTTAAAGACTCGAGGGACGCGTGTGATGATAGCGAATATCTGAGTAGAACCGGCTTTAATCAATAAAGTTAAAGGCTGCTTTCAAGCTACTGGACTGGAGGTGATGCATATGAGGAAGAAAGTGCAAGAGGGTGCTATGCAGGAAGCAAGAATCGATGAAGAAGGAATACTTGAGTCAACTCCGGACTTTGTGTTCTAACGACCACGATTTAAAGTATAATATCATGATGGAGGCGCACAACACACCATTTGCAATCCATCTGGGAGTACCAAAATGTATCATGATATTAAATCATATACATTTTGGTGGAGCAATATGAAGAGAGAGATAGCGTTGTTTATCTCAAGGTGTCTAACTTGTCAACGAGTTAAAGCGGAGCATCAAGTACCAAAAGGTTCATTGCAACCACTTGAAATTCCAGAATGGAAGTGGGAGCACATTACCATGGATTTCAATTTCCTCTGGGTCTCCCTAAGGTTTCTCAAGGCATTGATGCGATTTGGGTCATTGTTGATAGATTGACCAAGTCTGCTCATTTCTTACCGATACGAGAAACTTATACACTTGAACGTCTTGCTCGTATGTACATAAACGAGATTGTAAGAGGCGCATGGTATCTGCGGTATCCATAGTTTTCGATCGAGACCCAAGATTCACTTCACGATTTTGGGTTGGTTGCAAAAAGCTATGAGCACAGACTTACGATTTAGCTCGGCATATCATCCTCGAGACGGACGGACAATGGAGAGGACTATTCAAACTCTTGAAGATCTATTAAGACTACGTGTTCTTGATTTCAAGGGAGTTGGGACAAGTTCTTACCATTGGTAGAGTTTTCCTACAACAACAGTTATCAAGCAAGTATTGGCATGGCTCCATTCAAGCGTTGTATGGAAGAAAGTGTCGTTCTCAAATTATCTTTGGGATGAGGTGGGTGAAGCAACGTTGTTGGGACCGGAGTTGAGTACGTATGACTACCGAAAAGATTCAAACGATCCGACAACGTATAAAAAACCTCACAAAATCGACAAAAGAGTTATCTTGATCTTCATCGAAAGGACGTGGAATTTGATATAGGAGATCATGTGTTGTTAAGAGTTGCTCCATGGAAAGGAGTTACAAGATTTGGAAAGAGAGGAAAACTTAATCCTCGATTCATCGGTCCATTTTAATCCTCGATCGAGTAGGGGCGTGGCCTATAGACTCATTTTACCGCCAAATATGTCTCGTGTTCATAGCGTTTTTCACATATCCATGTTACATAAATATGTGAAAGACCCTAACCATATTATTGAGTTAGAACCAGGACGAAATAGCGGAAGATTTGACGTATGAAGAGGTTCTGTTCAAATTTTGGATAAGAAGGAACATATTCTACGCTCTAAGGTTATACCTCAAGTCAAAGTTTTGTGGAGGAACCACGATGTTGAGAAATGACTTGGGAGTTAGAATCGAAATGAAATCAAGGTATCCTTACCTCTTGACATACCAGTGCGTACCCTAATTTCGAGGGCGAAATTTCATAAGAAGGGAGGTTGTAAGACCCGACTTTTATAAATAAAGATGAATTTTCTATAAATATTATTTTTGAATATTATGGAATAATTTGATATAATGTTATAGTTGTGGGTAATATTTATAAATTTTGCAAAGTATGCAAGTGGTTATATTATATTCGATTGGTGGGGAATATTCGGTTTAGCGAGAGAATATTCGTACAACTACTCAATCATTGGTGGACCATAATGAAATTATTGTCGGATTGAGAAAGCGACAAAAATATTTTATTGAAATAACGGCGGAAGTTTTACTGGTTGATCTTGTTGAACTACTCGGTAGTAAAAGTACGATGAATACATGTGGTTGCATAGTAGCTTTGCACGGTATTGATTATTGATGCTTATGTGAGAAGTCACTTAGTTTGATTCCATTATTGTCGATTAATAATATGAATTATTATAAGCGATAATGACGTTTTGTTTTATTCGTATTATTAACGTAATAAAAGCGAAACATCTTTATATAAAATAGAATACTTTATTAAAGTTATTCTATAAATAGAATATATTATATTTTATTATGCATAGTGTTGCATAGTGTTTTTGCATAGTGTTTTGCATAGTATTGCATAGTGTTTGCATATAAAATGTTTTTATATAAATAGAATATATTATATTTTATTTAAAAGATTTTTCTTTAAATATGGACCGTCGATTAAAGTAAATCAATCTGGATAGTTCATGGATTAATTCTTATGCATTCCATTTTCCTATAAATAGAAGCTCATTCCTTCATTATTTTCTTACGAATTCATTGAAACTACAGAGAGAGAAATTATAGAGAGAAGCTATAGAGAGAAAGTTATAGAAAGAAGAAGAGTATTACCGCTACTTCACTACTTCTATATTCAGGTTCTTTTTACGGTAAGGGGTGTTATTCTTTCTTCTTGAAGAGAACTTCATTATTCCATTCACTATTATTACATTGGAATAACTTTGTAAAAGTGGCATACCCTATACATAACTTTATATCATGGCATACCCTATACTTGGTGAAATCCTTATGTTATTCCATTGCTTATTATTACATTGGAATAACTTTGTATCTGTGTTTTACCTATACTTGGTGACATTCTTCTATTATCTGTTGGAACATCACATGCATGTGTTTTACAGGACTGGTTAAAATCTTTATTATTATTACATTGGAACATCCACATGCATGTGTTTTACACGGACTGGTTAAAATCTTTATCATTCTGTTGGAATATCCTATCTCATGTATTTTACAGGATCCGGTTCCATCTTTATTATTACATTGGAACATCACTGCCGGTGTGAATTTCACACGACACAGTTCCGATTATTATTATTACATTGGAATAAACATACATCATGCAATACCGCATGCATGGTGATTTCTTTTGTTATTCCATTCTTTATTATACCCGGTTGGTTAAAACTTTGACTTCTATACTCCATGAAATTAGTAGAATATCCTTGATATTTGCGTTTCATCCGATATCTTTTCATGGAAATATTCTTACGATCATTCTTGAATTTTACTCTACAAAGCGATATCATGTTGACAATTTGGACGTTAATAATTCTGGATAAAATAATTCTTGAACTTGTTTTATTGAATTCTTATATCATTGTCATCATCCTCATGTTTATATTTTTTTAAAGTCATCGTGGCACCTGTAGAGCATGGATGGACTTGGTATGATTATGACGAGGATTATTGATTGTAATCATGGTAAGTAATGTTACAAATGATGTGGTAAAAATTCTCGATTGGTAGTAGTGCATTGATGGACGATTGTTGGCATGATCATGACCATTAATGAATACACAACTATTCTTGGCACGTAGTGCGAGGAATAATTGTGGTCGTGATACTAAAGAATATCCTTGGTAGTAGTGCGAGGGTGATTCGATGATGTGGATTATTTATTAAAGTTGAGTCTCGGCTATAATGATGATGAAAAACCTTTTAAATCATAAAAGATAGTAGATTTTATTTTCTACTTGACTCTTTTAATGGATTGCGATATTCATTGCTGATTAAAGCGGTTGTCTATTGTATTTTATCGGTTTAACATTGTTGAAGACTATTGATAATTTATTACGCATTATCTTAGTCATAATATTTCTTCTTGGGCTAGTTGAGCTCACCCTTTCTTTCTTTGTTCTCTTGAGGAAATGAGAATATATTTGGGACGAGTCGGGAAGCGAGTGATGGTCACGAAGATAGCATTAGTAGTCCTCACTATTACGTGAAATAGTGTGATAATAATTGTAATGAGGACTTTTTGTTTGAGTTTGTATAATATCTAGTAGAGCGATATTTGTATTTAAACTCACAGTTTATGTCGTATTGTACAAAGGCATTATGTTAATAAGTTGTATTTAAATTCTGTACCATGTAAGGTGGCGACCCAAGATGGGTGATGTATACCTAATTTTGGGGCGTCCACACATTGCGTGAAATTATTAGTGTTAGTGGAAATCGACATTTATTTCGATAATAATTGATGTCTGGAGGTTATATTGACCAATCGGGTAATTAACTGGATAAATGAGCAATTAATTGCTATTAATTTACATGCTTATAACTATGTGTTCACATGTGTGTACTATTAATTCACATGTATGTACTATTAGGGGAGGTGGTGCAAGATTGATAATTATTGCATGACTAAATTAAAAATGAAGGTATAGATGAATGTACTATACTGTAATTATTTTTTTCACATGTTTAGAACTATTGAGTCACATGATTTACTATTAATTCACATGATTTAGTATTAGGGGAGGTGGTGCAAGTTTGATAATACTTGCAGGACTAAATTAAAAATGAAAAAAAAGTTGAAGGTATTGTACTGTAATATTTCGAGCTCCAAATTGTGCAATTATCGAAACTATATTTTTCTATAAATAGAAGCTCATTCTTCTTTCATTTTTCACCAATTCACTAAGTCTCACAAGAGCAATTATAGAGATAGAAGCTATAGAGAGAGAAGCTATAGAGAGAAAGAAAAAGAGTGATGCTACTTCACTACTCCAAGATCCGATCTTCTTCAAGAGATATTATTTTTTCGATTCGTATGAATATTATTATCGTTCAATATTCATTATATTCGTTTAATATTCGTAAGGAATATTATTTTCGATTCAATATTCGTAAGGAATATTATTTTCGTTCAACCGTGTAAGTAAGTAAGGGATTTACGTAGAGGGGTTTTCTAATTTTTTCGACCCTCAAAATGCGGAAAAATTTGAAATGATAATTTGATGAGTTTTCTAGATTGTGTAAAAAAATAGCGATTTTTGGATGTATAGATTAGGAGTTATGAATTTTATGGGAAAATACTATTTTAAATGTAAACCCTTATAACTCCTTGTGGTTAACTCCAAAATTGGTAAAATTTTTATTGGGAGTACATCTATATAATAGCAGCATACCCGTAAATTTTGGAATTTTTGGACAAAAGTACAATTTTTGATAAATGTCTAAATATTCGGCAGTTTTAGCCATATGAAAAATAGTAAATGAATTTTAAAAATTCTGAGAAAAATATATGTTCAATATGGGACTATATTCTGCTAAATCCTAGAAAAGAAATTTTGTTTGTACTGATTTGGTATTTTTTATGAAAATGAACTAGTTATGAGTAAATGAATTAAATATGTTATATGAAGTTAGAAAATTGGAAAAATAGGATTTTATGGCTTGAGAATCCTATATAAGGTATATGCAGATTTTTGATGAGAATTTTGGTTATTGGTGATGAAATCCTATGAGTTTGTCATTTTAGGATGATTAAATGCATTAATTAGTAAAGTGTAAACAATTAAAATAAATTATTTATAAGTTTAAGAAATAATTAAAATATTATGGTAATATTAATAATATTAGATTATGAGATTATTAGGTGATTTATAATATTTGGATTAAGGTGTTATAAATATTGATATGAATTTTATTGTGAAACTTTATCTTTTTATCTGGGGTTACTTATTCATGTATATCGACCTTTATTCACGTATACGACATTATTCATGTATATGGCCTATTATTTGCGTATATGACATTATTTTATATATACGATTTTTATATACGAATCTGAGTACTATTTTCTGAGTTACTATTCATGAGTTACTATTCATAAGTTACTATTCACGAAAGTTACTATTCATGAGTTCTTATTCACGATTGTACTATTTGCAGAAAAATATATTTCTTTTCTATCCAAATTATTTTTGGTACATGAATATTATTCTTGAATTTTACTCCACAAAGCGAAGATCATGTTGACAATTTAGATATTTTTAAACTACGGATAAATTTAAAGTCTTTAATATTTATCCTTAATTCGCTTTGATTAATGCTTATATCATTATCATCATCCTCATGCTTATATTGTGATGAAAGTCATCTTTGACTTACGTGCAAAGATGAATGGATTGTTGATTGTTGGTTTCTGATTGTATATCTTTGGCTTACGTGCAAAGATGGATGTGTGTATTATATGATCATAACCATCGGTGATAATAACGAATATCCTTGGCCCATAGGGCATGGATAATTCGATGATGTGATTAAGCGGGATCATGACCATTAGTTAACAGTTGAATGTCTTGGGTCAGTAGTGCTCGATGAATAATTGATTGGTATGATCATGACCATTGGTTTTATAGTTGAATATCTTTGGCCTATAGTGCAAAGGTAGACAACTGATTGGTATGATCATTGTTATTACATTTGAATATCTTTAGCCTTTGGGGTAAGGATATTGAGTAAAGTTCTATTAAGCCTTTGTGGCAAGGAGAAATTGTTTATTTACATGATTATAAAAATGAATTATGGATTTAACTATAATCTTTGGTGGTTCAGGTGAAGACAGGTGATGATAGTTCTTTTTGTCTTGGGTATAACAAAGAACTGTTGATGAGTATTACAGGAATGAAATATTAACGATGGATTTTTAATCTAGAAGAGATAGTAGACATTATGTTCTACTTGACTCTTCTAATGGATTGCTTATTTCGCTACAGTTAAACTTGATGTTTATTGTATTTTATCAGTTTAACACTGTTGAAGGGTAAGGATAATTTATTCTGCATTATCTTAGTCATAATATTTCTCACTGGGCTAGTTGAGCTCACCCTTTCTTTCACTGTTCTATTAAGGAAATGAGAATATAGCTGAGACGAGTCGGGAAACGGATTGACGATCCAGATGATTGTTTTAGTAGTCCTCACTATTCTATAAAATAGTGTGACAATAAATGTAATGAGGACTCCATTGAGTGTGGATATTGTCTAAATGACAATATTCTTATTGAAACTCTTAGATTATGTTTTGTCGTATTTTACACGACTGTTGTATAATTAAATTGTATTTGAATTTTGTACCATGTATTTGGCGACTCAAGATGGGTGATGTATACCTGTTTTGGGGGCATCATAACTGTGATCAATTCTCCTAGATAACCACAAACGTCAAATAATTAGGAATAAGAAAAAAGTCCAAAACGACCTATATTTAGGAATGAAGGAAGTATCATAAAGTTATAATGAACAATATTGGTGTTGGGCAGCCATTGATGTGATTTCCAGCTATTTCTTCCAGCATAAAATATCAGAGTTATGCCATATATATTAATGAAAAGAGTAGCATGAGGTTATGTCCCTATGGATAAATGAACCGAGTCGAGTATTGAGTTGTTCAGATTTAGTTCACAAAATTTATCGAGTATAAAATAAGATTTGTTTGACACTCATTTAGCTACCGAGTTGAGCACGATCTCGAATCGACTCTGAACAATTTGAACTTTTTGAACGAATATGATTCGAGAATCAATAGAAAATTATAATTTAAAAAGTTTAAGTAATTTATCAAAATTTAAAATTTACTTATATTTGAATCATTTATATTTCGAGTTGAACTTTTAGTCGAACGAGTAAAAATCAAACTCGAACTATTTGATTATTTTATAGCCTTATTTAAATCTCCCCCATACATATGAATTTTAATTTAGTAATAGTAATTTTGTAAAATTTATATACCTAGCTAGTTCCATGAAAGCAGTTTCTTTTCTTATACTAATACTTATTCCAATTTTGTTTGTCCTCTTAAACAATACTTTGGGTTAGGACTGTCAATCGAATTAGTGAGTCGGGTTTAAGGTTGTTAAAGTTTAACATAATTAAATATGGATCAATTACATATTCTATTACATTTTTAGAAATAATTACAATAATAATGCATAGATAAAATAATTACAAAAGTAATTATTTTTCTATATTTATTTACAAAATTAATACATTTGGGTCTCCCTTATCTCTTCCCGTTAATTATTATCTCCCTTATCTCTGTTTCTCTCTTTTTTTTCCCATATAATACGGACACGAACAATTCTTCCATCTCCTTCTATTCTCTGCAAAATTACTTCTCTTGTTCTCCAAGCTTTCCTTCAAATATCTTCTACAAGGTTTACGCTCTTCTAGTTCTACTTCTATTTTCACAAACACATCCTACATGGGCTCTCTATTCATTAATCCCAAGGTATTTCTCTTCCTCCCACAGGTTCATAATGCAGAAGTCTTTTTTGGAGAATGAGAGCAACCATGAAGAAGAAAGCAGCAGCAACCAAGAAGCTCAAGTTTCAGTATGATCCCTCAAGCTATGCCCTCAATTTTGATGATGGGTTTAGAGAGATAAATAGATCATTTCAACTGTCTAGGTTTTTGGAGGAGGAGAGTACTGTTTAAACACAATTACTACTTGGGTTTATGTCGTATGGGTTGGGTTGGTTGAATCTTAGATTTAGATATAAGGATGTTGAAATTTTTATTATGTGCACAACGTTGGGATTTGTTAATTTTGGATTTGTTCACTGTGAATCTATGCACTGTTTCATATGCAGGTAGGGGAGAGAATTGCTAATATATTATGGGGATTTTTTTTTTAATTTTGTGGGATAATCTTTTAGTAACCAATCCACATCAACACCTGTAGTTTTTTCATAGTGCAGTTGGTAGCCAAACATTCATACCAAGGTAACCAATTCAGTGTTATTAGGTTACCAATTTATTTTGAATGTGATGTAGTTGGTAGTCAAAACCTTCATGCAATGGGTAGCCAAACATTCATACCAAGGTAACCAATTCAGTTTTGTTAAGTTACCAATTTATTTTGAATGTGATGCAGTTGGTAACCAAACCTTCATGCAGTTGGTTGCCAAACTTTCAAATCAAGGTAACCAATTTATACTGCAGGTGTGGAGGTAGATTGGTTACCTTGGTATAAAAGTTTGGTTATTCTCTCCTTTATTTTATTTCTTCTCTGTTCATCTTTTTTTTCTATTTCGTTCTGTAGATCCAAACGTAACATAATAATTTTTTCAAAGAAATTGCTTGAAATCAAGCTCCTATGCGTTTTAACCGTTGATCTGCTTGATATTTCAAATCTGCTCCATTTATTATGACTAATTTTGCTTAATCCATCGAAATTTTGATTCGCTGAATTAGATGTACCCTATATTATACTTTTTCTTCAACTGTGAACTTTATTTTTTAAATAAGTTTCTCTATGATCATTCCAGATCAAGTAATTTCCTAGTGTACAATTAATCTAGTTCATTTAGCTCACAAACTTAAAAGATTTAATTTTGGAATAAATTTGTTCCACTTTTGTGGACTGCTATTAAGTGAATTCTGGCGATAATGTGTATTGCACTATTCTTGATATTATTGTATATTATTGCACTATTATTATAATTATTTTATTAATGCACTATTCTTGTAATTATTTAATATTTGTTGTATATTATTGTAAAGAACCCATTAAATATTGAGTTCAAATATGGCCCAAATGTTGTCATGTGCTTTGAACTTGTTATCGGGTAAGCATGACCAAAATATATAAAAAAATAAAATATATTATGATTTTATATATTAATTTTTATTGTAAATTACGTGGATAATTATAGTTGATAATACTTTTAACGATATATTTGATATAGTGAATCAATTTTATATCATATTCAATCTCATATATTAATATATTTCAATTATAATTTGACAAAAACTTTCGAAAGATATAACAGGACTCAAAAAATATATCAAAATTTAAAATAAGCGTTCCTAAAATATTGAGGAATCTAAAATGTTTAAGAGACTGAGAAGTCTGTAGAGTGATAAAGAGAGGAATCGAGGAGACTACTAGTAAGTACTCCTTTCATTAGTACTTTTTTAAAATTCTTTTTATAGAAATATTTTTGTCTATTAATATTTATCGTTTGAGAATTTCAATTACGTATTAATTGCTTAGTTTTCAATATTATTTCGAAAATTAAATATAATTTTAATTCTCTCACTATTTTCTGCTTAATAAATAACAACATTTTTTTTCAATATAAAAACAATATAAACAATTGATAAATTTAATGCTATACATTATATCCTTAATATTTATGCATAAGTCTAAACGGAAGGGAGGGAGTAGTAACTACCAAGTAAGTCCAAGAAATATTTAAGTCACCTAAAAAAGTAGCAAGTGAGATTCGAGAAGTTAGAAACTTAGAAAGTCATATCTTTTATATTTTTTCATCACATATTAGAGCTTACAACATATTTCACAATTTGTTTATACCTCTACGTTATAGTTATACATACATATAGCTAATATAAAATAAAAATACTATATCATATACGTGTATTATAACTTTATTTATATATTTTTGGGTCGGACTTACAATTGCAAAAATTAGGAGAAGGACAAAGAAAAAAATAATGCCTACATAAATTAATTGATTCGTCATACTTGAGAAGGAAAACGACGATCAATATTGAAAATGAACGAAGAAGTGGTGGAATGTGCGGAACCACATATTGGATCACTCCAGTGCGGCACAAAATCGTGATGTAGCGTAAAGATTCCCAACCCAAAATATGTTATTAACTCAACCACAAATCTGTTAAATGAAGGTAGCTTGCTGATAGATACATAATTCATACATTTTAATATTCTCATATTTATTATTTTATATATTTATTTTATTTAACTAATACATTTTATTTGATTTTGTAGGATTTATCTTATTTATCTTGATTAATAAGTAAAAGATAATTTTTTTTTTCTGTTTTTAGAGATTGAAGTCGAGAAAGAAGAGAAAAAGAAGGGAACAAAAGAGACCAAATTCAATGAATATAAATTAGGACACAAATTATTTTCCCTATAAATAGGTCTCTCGTTTTAGAGAGGGGGCTCACTTTTTATTTTCTTTTCCATAGTTTTTTGTTGGTGCAGAAGGGAGTGAGATATTTAACAATTGAGAATTTTTCTCTCTCCACTTATTCCAATCATGTGTGGCACTAGTGTCAGGAAGTATTTGTAACTTTCTTTTATTTATTTAATAGAAACTCTCTTTTTAATTATTGTTCTTATTTCATGCAATTAGTAGCATTAATTTTTAATTCCATGACTAGCTAAATTTGTAACACATAGGATGATGATAAAACTATGTATTTCATGATAATATTTTCTTTTCGTTTCGAAATTAATGCCTAATTATTTTTGCCTTCATATTTTTCTTCGCACAAATTGTATATGATTCTTATATTAATTGCGAGGTTTTCCTAAGTTATAGTTAATTTATGATTTTTTCATAACTTATGCTTGCTCATATTAATTATATGAATTGTTATTTTTAAAGGAAGGAAAAATAATTTTGAAATTAATTTGGAAAATAAGAAATTATTTATTATGTCAATAATTAGTGGATTCGGATTCCTATGTATATCTTCTCATTAATAGTTTTCGTTATTAATTATTAGTTTGCATAATTTAGTTAATAAATCATCTCCACTATCTTTATTTCTAATTTATTTGAAATATTAATTAAGAATATATTAAAGAATTGATCTAGTCTTTGTGGTTCGACCTGAACTTTTAAGTTTATAATAGGCGATGTGCACTTGCAGTACATAATTTTATCACATCAAGTTTTTGGCACCGTTGTCAGAGACTAGAATTAATTTTTTATTCCTTAATTTTTATTTGTTTGAATTAGTTTTTAATTCTAATATTCTTTTTATTTTTATTTTTTAGGATTATTGAAGCAGATTGAAGGAGCGAAAAGATAAAAATTTTGTTGTTGCGCTTTCTTTGATACTTCGTATCTCTATATTTTTTTTTAAAAATAAAAAAAATTAGTAGTTTAGTTTTTTTATTAATATTTTTTTAATTGTCCCATACATGCATTCACTCATGTAGAGTACATTCTGTTTAGGTTTTATTTTATTTATTTGTTGTCAAATATAAACTGTGGTGATTGTTGGAGGATTGAGATACTTAAAAAATTTTCTTTTTCGTAATTCACGTAGTTTTAAAACACTTTATTTGTTTATGGTTTTTTTATTTTATTTGTGCATTCTCATTTGTAAGTCTAAGAAGTCTAACAATAAAGGCAAAAACCTGTAACAAGACAAGGTGGGGATTTCATCACCCTTTCTTGGTCTATAAATAACCCAACTTGCATTTTGCATAACTTTGACATAATAAAATTAACACATGTGGATTTAGACCTGGCAAACATGGCCCAAGCCCGCGGGCCGGGCTATGAGCTACAGTTTTTTAGCCCATGAAAAAGTGGGTCATTTTGGCCCAACCCGCGGGTGGCTCGGCCTGTGGCCCGTGACTTCTTTTTTTTTTAAAATAAAATGTTGCTACTTGTGGATTGTGAGGCTTGAACACAAGACTTGTACGTAAATAAATAAAAGTTCAAACCAACTGAACTACAACAACTATTTATTTTTAATGCAATCTTTAACTATAGAGATTGAAAATAATGATATCTTCTTCAGGAGTAAAAGATACATGCTTAATGTCTGGCCTTAGATAATTTAGTCACCTTAGACGGCAACTCTTGCCGCAACGCTTAAGCCCTGTGTGACATTTAATTAAGTCGAAAAAAAATTTAACTAATGCATTAATTAGACATTAAAGTAATACTATATGATCAAATATAAACAAATTAAATGTATACTTTATAAGTTTAAAAAGAATTCATGTGAAAAAGACAAAGTCCAAAAATATTAAATATATATGTGGTGGATTTAAAAAATGTAATAAGAGAAAACAAAATTAATTTAGTATAGGGAATTGATATCGCTTTTAATTTTATTGGTGGAAATGTTAATTCCCTCAATATATCCTCTATATATCTTTACTCACGCTCATAAATAATTACAATTGCATGAACTTTCGAAATAGTTCTTCAATTTCAAAGTATAAAACTAATAATTATTAGTTTAAGTTAGATAATATAATTATAAAATTTTTAAATTATCTATATATTAGTATTAATTACGGTATTTATTATTTTTAAAAGTTAAATAAATTATATTAATTTTAAAGTATAATTTTAAAAATTAAATTTGATTATATACTTTGAAAGTAATTTATAATACTATTAAAATTTTAATTGATTGAGATATGTAGTCAATGTAGGTAATTAAAATTATTATTTATTATAAATTATTTTATTATTTTTAATATTTATTATTATTACTATTTTTGGTGTAGCAAGATTTTACAAAAAAATAAATAAATAAAAAAGGTTTCATGGGTTGGTTTGGCCTACCCAACACACTGAATCAAGATGCCTCACATTATCGTACTCAGCTAAAATCAGCACCATTTTGGAATCAGTCAACCTTGGCGCCTGCACCTTTCGCCCGATCCCGCCCACCCGTTGCCACCTCTATGTGGATTGCCCAACCAATTTTGCAGCTTCCGAATTATTGAAGATTTAGCCCACATATAAACATATAGCTTATTTGATCAAAGCTTATTAATGTATGAATTCTCACATAATAAATATCAGCACATGCATGAATGTCTTAAAACTTCCAGCACATGCATGAAAGCCTTGTCCTAAAAAGATTGTCTCATTTGAAAGTATATATATATATATATATATATATATATATATATATATATATATATATATATATTTGTGTGTGTGTGTGTGTGTGTGTGTGTGCATGCAATTTTTTAAAATCATTTTGTCCCTTTTGTGATAGATAATTTTGAGTGAAAAATTGTGTTGAAAAATAATAGGATATCTCCTTGTCTTAGAAAATATTATAATATGAACTAATTTATTTAACATTTGATATTTAAATTATCAAAGTTAATATATAAAATCAATTCAATAAAATTTAGAAAATATTTAAGTCCAAGTAAAATAAGATAGTTAAAATAATTAAAGTATAAACCTATGGAGATGATTCTACCATTTTAATTAGGTTATTTACTAATTATTGTTATCATCAAAATAAACTAAAAGTTGGAGACCTATCAATCTCCCCCTTTTTGATGATGAAAATGATCTTAAAAAAAATTTCTATCTAGGACTCCCCCTTAATTTATGAAGTTGTCCTTTACATTATGAATATTTTTAAAAAAATTTAAATTTTTGAAAAACTAATATGCAACAGTATATAACAGTTCATAGCAGTAATATATGTGACATAACAGTTCATAGCAATAGTATATGTGACAGAATATTTTTTTCTCCCAATAATATTTTTCTTCTCCCCCTTTGTCATCATAAAATTTGGGGGAGACGGATAAATAGTATCTGATACTTTTGAACGCAAAAAAGATATTGGAATCTAGAAAAAATTCTTTTAAAATTCAGTTGCTTATTTGTCTTTTGATCAAATGGTAGAAAGCTTGTGCATTATTTGAATCTATGTGGTTGCTTCTGATTGGTCCAAATTAGTATACACGGATGAAGATTATTTACCGTTAGATGTATATAAATTCAAATGAACGTTCCAGATTTAAATCTATTATATATATGTATATATATTAAAGAGAATAGATTTAAATATAAGTAATAAGAATTTATAAATATTAAAATATATTTATAATAATATTTTTGAAAAATAATTATAAATATAAATATCTGTAAAATTTTACACATTTAAATATTTCTACTATGTTAAAAATCAAATTTAATCAATAATTTTAAATCACATATATTTTAATGCATAAATAATTAAGAGAAAATTGACATTGTCACTTGTACTTTTACGATTATGATGTCCTGCGTAGTCAGAATCTTTCTTACTTTGTTTGATTTTCAATTATAGGAAGAAGTTTAATTCTTCCATTATATTCATTTCAAATTCATTACTCATGCATGCTTTTAGAAAAATCACTGTTCAAAGTAATATCAATAGACCCAAAAATGATGTCATTCACTTTTATTAGTTAGCTCCAATCATACCTGCAACATTTATGAATTTTACGAACTGGTATCCTTTAATAAGAAGGGTCGTTTGGGTAAGTTTTTCATTTTGTATAAGGAGTATTTGTCTCTCCCTTTACAAAACTGGGTACAAGATAATCAGTCTTAGTAGACACAAGTATTTTATGAGTAGTAGGTCTATAAAATGAATGATTTACTCTATTTTTATATCTTGAAAAATTTTGATGTAAATTTTTATAAGATTTTTGACTTTTATTTTTCTGATAATTATAGAACTCTTTCCTTGTATTTTTAATAATTGGTGCAATGTAAGTTCCTTTTGACACCCAAATCATTTTTTCTTTATAATTTTCATTTTGAGCATTACACATGTGAAAAAGATTGACCATTTCTATTACATTAAGAATATTTATTAAAGGGAAATGCATGACTTTTTTTTTCTTTACTTAACATGATAGAGTCCTTTATCTTTTCTTTTACTAAATTCTCCAATATATCCTAATTCTTCTTTTTTAAATCCGCATCTTTTTTGATTAAACATGACATCAATGTTTTATTTCCCTTTTGTGAACTTAAGAACTATAGTATTTAAATCATCACGTTCTTTAGTTAAAATATTAATTTGATCTATTAAAGAAGAATCTTCACTTTTTTTCTAATTCTATATTTATAGATCAATTTTTAAGATTGAGATTTTTAATATTTTCACTTAACACTTGATTTTGTATTTGAGTATTTTCATTAATTACGTTAGTGTTGAATTTTCAATAGAAATAATAAGTGTTGAATTTTCTATCTCAAAATCTTTGTTTATTTTTCTTACTTTTTCTAATTCTTCCTTTAGTAATAATTAAACTTACTCAAAAGTCGTTTTCTAATTCTTCTTTTTTCTTTATTTAAACTTCATTAGCTATAATTAAATTTAAATTTTATATTTCAGGATTTTTGTTAATTTTAATTAATTTTTCTAATGAAAATATTAATTTAATAAAATCTTCTTTAATAATTTCATTATCTTCATATAATTATATGCTTCTTATAGTTCATGGTGTTCTTAATTTATATTATCTAAGGTATGTGACAAAAGAAGTAAAAAGTAATTGATGCTCAAAATTTAACTCGGATCTTGGTGATGAATCATTGTCTCCCATTAAACATAGATTTGCAATTTCATTAGTTTGTTCAGCAGCTTCTTCATCATATCTTTCTTAATCTACAAGTATAGCTTTGAAAGCAATTCCTAATTTCTTCTTGAGATCTGCATCCGACCCTATTTTTTTGACTAACATGTCAACTTCGTGGACACGAAGATTTCCAATAAGGCTATCAAGAGGATAAGTAGTTAGGTCTTGCATTTCCTTAATAATTATATTGTTTATTTTCCAGATGGATGGAAGGGCTTTGAGAATTCTTCTGTTTTTCTCATTATTTGTATGTCTTCCCTAGTTATTTCAGTTAATCAATGATTTTGAAAAAAGGTGTTTCCATATCAATGATCTTTTCACCTTCTTCCAGCTTGAAACTTTCATACTCCTGGATTAGAGCATCTTTTTGTAGAGTTTCGACACAAAAACGATGCGGAAATAAACCGATTTAAAGACAATTTCGAAACCCTAAAACAGGATCCATGCAAAAATCAATTAACTCAGTGCTTAGAAATTATACCGATTGAGAAAATAAAATTGATGCGCTCGAATCTCCAACGCAATCTAAATGAAATGCGCCTCTACGGTATCCATACGAACGCCCCGCGAACCATCGTACGATCAACAGTAAAAGGAACTGTGGTACTAGCCACCAAGGATGAGAATTTCAGAACTGTTTCTCTCTAGTCTTTCTCTAAGAGCGGCTAGGGTTTTGGTTAATGAATAATCCCTAAAAATGGCTGCTACATATCATATATATAGCGATTAAAAAGAATTATTCAAAACTTAATTTAATAAAATCCGAATATATATATATATATATATATCTTATTTAAGTCTTACTTAATTAATATATCTATATATAAATTATCCTATTAATTTAAATTCATAATTTAAATACTATCAATCATATTGACATATTTAAATCTTTACAATTTAAATTAATTCCCTTTTAATTACGTTACATGTGTGTGACCCTATAGGTTATTATTACGTTGGCAATAATTTTAAAATCATATTATAAAATTATAAGCAGTGAAGCGGTATCTAGTAATGCATCATCGCTACCCAAGTAATAATATGATCGATGATTCGATGCAACCTTTTCGTGACCAATGTTTCAATGTAATTTAATCCTTTTAACCTTAATATCCTAGATTAAACTCGAGTCATGGAATGTGTCATACTCTTCATAATTTAATCTGAGTTTTTCTTGATCAATGAGTAGACTGTGACGCCCCCAAAATAGGTATACATCACCCATCTTGAGTCGTCAAATACATGGTACAAAAATACAAATACAACTTAATAATACAACTGTCGTGTAAAATACGACAAAACATAAACTGAGAGTTTTAATATGAATATTGCCATTTAGACAATATCCACACTCAATGGAGTCCTCATTACATTTATTGTCACACTATTTAACAAAATAATGAGGACTACTAATGCTATCATTTGGACCATCACTCCGTTCCCCGACTCGTCCCAGCTATATTCTCATTTCCTGAAGAGAATAATGAAAGAAAGGGTGAGCTCAACTAGCCCAGTAAGAAATATTATGACTAAGATAATGCAGAATAAATTATCGTTAGTCTTTAACAATGTTAAACTGATAAAATACAATAGACATCAAGTTTAAATGCAGCGGAACAAGCAATCCATTAGAAGAGTCAAGTAAAGAATAAAATCTACTATCTTTTATGATTTAAAAAAGGTTTTTCATCACTTTTTATTGAGACTCGACAATAAATAATCCACGCCATCCCCGCACTACTACGGCCAAGGATATTCATTAGTATCACAACCACACAATTATCCATGCACTACGGGCCAAGGATATTCATTAGTATTACAACCACAAATTATCCATGCACTACAGGCCAAGGATATTCGTGTATTCATCAATGGTCATGATCATGCCAACAACTGCCCATCAAAGCACTACGGGCTAATGAGGACTTTTACCACATCATTTGTAATATTACGGTCATGATTATACCGATTAATCCCTGGTCATAATCATACCAAGTCCATCTATGCACTACAGGCCACAGATGACTTTCAACATAAAATAAACATGAGGATGATGACAATGATATAAGAATTCAATAAAACATGTTCAAGAATTAATTTATCCAGGAACTAATAACGTCCAAATTGTCAACATGATACTTCTTTGTAGAGTAAAATTCAAGAATGCTTAGAAGAATATTTCCATGAAAAAATCTTTGGATGAAGTTTAAATATCAAGGATATTCCACTAATTTCATGGAGTATAGAAGTCAAAACTTTAACCAACTGAGTATAATAAAGAATGGAATAACAAAAGAAATCACCAGGCATGCGATAGACCGCACAGACAGGTTATTCTAACAGAATAATAAATAATGGAACCAGATCATGCGTAAACGCACAGACAGGTTATTCCAACAGAATAATAATTAATAGAACTAGGTCAGGCGTAATACGCACATACAGGATATTCTAACAGAATAATAAATAACGGAACCATGTCAGGCGTAAACGCACAGACAAGATATTCCAACAGAATAATAAATAATGAGAACCCAGTCAAAGTAAATTGCACCAACAGAGGATGTTCCAATGAATAATAAAGAATGGAATAATAGAAGAATTTCACTATGTATGCGGTGCCAGCATGACATGTTATTCAACATAATGATAAAGAATGGAATAATGTAAGAATTTCACCAAGTATAGGGTAGTTCCAGCGTATCTGAGTTATTCCAATGTAATAATAAAGAATAGAATAACAGAAGTTCTCTTCATGAATACAAAAGAAATAATACCCCTTACGGGTACAACAAATAATATCCCTTACCTTATAAAGAAGAGTACTCCGATGGGTAGGGCGGGGATATATTTGAAGAAACTTGCACTACGCTCAAAACTTTCTTAAACAGAAAATACGCTCAAGATTATAGAAGAAGAATTCTCTACAGTTTCTCTCTCTAGAGTTTCAATAAATTCGTAAGAAATAATGAAGGAATGAGCTTCTATTTATAGGAGAATGGACTAAATAGTAACTAATTCCTGAACGGTTCAGATTGATTTACTATAAAATATTCTAATAAAATAAAATCTTTTAAATAAAATATAATATATTCTATTTATAATCTAATAAAACGAATAACTTTATAAAAGTATTCTGTTTTATATAAAAAAAATTTATTATGCAAACATTATGCAGGCACTATGCAAATACTATGCATAATAAAATATAATATATTCTAATTATAGTCTAATAAAATGAATAACTTTATAAAAGTATTCTATTTTATATAAAAAACTTTTCTGTTTTATTACATTAATAATACTAATAAAATAAAACTTCATGCACAACCACACAAT
Organism: Panax quinquefolius; assembly: GCA_020205615.1. Taxonomy (NCBI): domain Eukaryota; kingdom Viridiplantae; phylum Streptophyta; class Magnoliopsida; order Apiales; family Araliaceae; genus Panax; species Panax quinquefolius. The sequence goes on along the minus strand of CM035158.1, from coordinate 107,562,693 downwards.
TATCCATGCACTACGGGCCAAGGATATTCATTAGTATTAAAACCACAAATTATCCATGCACTACAGGCCAAGGATATTCGTGTATTCATCAATGGTCATGATCATGCCAACAACTGCCCATCAAAGCACTACAAGCTAATGAGGACTTTACCACATCATTTGTAATATTACTACGTCATGATTATACCGATTAATCCCTGGTTATAATCATACCAAGTCCATCTATGCACTACAGGCCACAGATGACTTTCAACATAAAATAAACATGAGGATGATGACAATGATATAAGAATTCAATAAAACATGTTCAAGAATTAATTTATCCAGGAACTAATAACGTCCAAATTGTCAACATGATACTTCTTTGTAGACTAAAATTCAAGAATGCTCAGAAGAATATTTTCATGAAAATATACTGGATGAAGCGCAAATATCAAGGATATTCCACTAATTTCATGGAGTATAGAAGTCAAAACTTTAACCAACTGAGTATAATAAAGAATGGAATAACAAAAGAAATCACCAGGCATGCGATAGACCGCACAGATAGGTTATTTCAACAGAATAATAAATAACGGAACCAGGTCAGGCAAAATTCGCACCTACAGAATATTCCAATAGAATAATAAAGAATGGAATAACAACAAAAATCACCATGCATGCGATAGACCGCACAGACAGGTTATTCCAACAGAATAATATTTAATGGAACGTGTCGAGCGTAATATGCTTGCGGCATGATATTCAACAAAATAATAAATAACGGAACCAGGTCATGCGTAAACGCACAAACAGGATGTTCCAACAGAATAATAAAGAATGGAATAACAGAAGAATTTCACTATGTATGCGGTATTTCGTATATACAGGTTATTCCAACATAATAATAAAGAATGGAATAACAGAAGAATTTCACCATGTATGCGGTACTTCGCATAGACAGGTTATTCCAACATAATAATAAAGAATGGAATAACATAAGAATTTCACCATGTATGCAGTACTTCGCATAGATAGGTTATTCCAACATAATAATAAAGAATAGAATAACATAAGAATTTCACCATGTATGCGGTACTTGATGCATGAGCGGAGTTATTCCAACATAATAATAAAGAATGAAATAACAGAAGAATTTCACCAAGCATAGGGTAGCAGCATGTATCTGAGTTATTCCAATAAAATAATAAAGAATGGAATAACAGAAGTTCTCTTCATGAATACGAAAGAAATAATACCCCTTACGGGTACAACAAATAATATCCCTTACCTTATAGAAGAAACTGGATATAGAAGTAGTGAAGTAGCAGAATATTTTTCTTATTTCTCTCTATAGTTTCTTTCTCTAGAGTTTCAGTGAATTTGTAAGAAATAATGAAGGAATGAGCTTCTATTTATAGAAGAATGGACTGCATAGTAACTAATTCATGAATGGTCCAAATCAATTTACTTTTAATCGGACGATCCAGATTTAAAGCAAAATCTTTTAAATAAAATATAATATATTTTATTTATAATCTAATAAAACGAATAACTTTATAAAAGTATTCTATTTTATATAAAAAACTTTTCTGTTTTATTACATTAATAATACTAATAAAACAAAACTTATATATATATATATATATATATATATATATATATATATAATAACCAACAATAATTGAATCAAATAACATGAGAGACTACGCAAAGAACTCATAGTAATAATTGAACAAAACTGAGTGACTTCTCACGTAAGCATCAATAATCAATACCGTGTGCTACTATGCAACCACACGTATTACTGTACTTTTACTACCGAGTAGTTCAACATTATTAATGGTAAAACTTTCGCCGTTATTTTCATAAAAATATTTTTATCGTTTTCTCAATCCGACAATAATTCTGTTGTGGGGTCCACCAATGATTGTGCCATCGTACGAATATTCTCCGACACAAAGAATATTCCCCGACCAATCGAATATAATATAACAACTTGCATACTTTGCAAAATTTATAAATATTACCCACAACTATAACATTATATTAAATCCACACCATAATATTCAAATTTTTTTTTGAGAAATTTAAATCTTTATTCGTAAAATTTGGGATTTTACAATCTCCCCTCCTTATGAACTTTTGCCCTCAAAATTTATGTACGTACGTACCTTGTACGCCGAACAGATGAGGACACTTCGTCAGATTCTAACTTTTGAGGTATAACCTTTAAGCGTAGAATATATTTCAGGATTTTAATAGGTACATCTTTATACGTTAAATTATCCGCTATCTCGTCCGGTTCTAAATCAATAATGTGGTTCGGGTCGTCCACATATTTACGTAACATCGATACGTGAAAATGTTATGAACACGGCGACATACTTGGCGGTAAAATGAGTCTATAGGCCACAGTTCTTACTCGATCAAGGATTTCAAATGAGTCAATAAAATCGAGGGTTAAGATTTCCTCTCTTCATCAATTCTTGCTTCTAAAATAACGCCCTCTTGAACCTTCTTTTTCACATTCATCAACTCTGAGTATTTAGCTTGAGCGGCTTTAATTTTATCGATTAAAGTCGATTCTACTGTATATTCGTTATCTTCACGTGGGTTCGTATTTCACACTCATAAACGCATACGATTTTCTACTCAATGCGTCAGCTACCACGTTCGCTTTTCCATGATTGTAAGACCCCAACTTATTATTAATGAAATTTAATTTTCTCTATTTATTATTTTGAAATAGTAAGGGTTGATTTGATTAATGTGGATAGTTAGGGGTAAAATACGCAAATATTTCAAAATAAGCAAGTGGTTATAAAATATTCATTGTTGTCGGGGAATATTCGTGCTGTTTGGGAATATTAAATGACGACGTAGTAGCGACCATGTGTGGGCCCCATAACGGAAAGCGATTGGATGAAGAAAGCGACAAATATAAGTTGTTTAAAAATAAATGGCGTAGTTATTATCAATTATCATTGTTAAAATACTAAATTGGTTAAAACACAAGAAGCTTTGTATTGCACCAATTATTGATTCTTACGTAAGAAGGCACTACTCAATAATGGTTACGATAATTCTTGTTAAGTATTTTATTGATTTAATAATTCTTTGCGTTGATATTTTATATTATTTGTTATTTCAATAATTGTCATTTACATTATTTTCATTATCGAAGCAATAATTCATATTATCTGAATAATATTATTAGATAACATTATTGGCAATGTCTAGAAAGTTACATGTCTAAGGAGAGGTTTGGTCACCTAATCATTGTGACAAGAAGGAGAAATTCTTATTGGAAAGCCCTCTTTCCAGGAGCTGCACGGTTGTCGATATTGTGTTTACGTAATATTATTTGTGAATAATTAATTATTGATTCATATGATGAGAAAAATATTGATTTTATGTGGATATAGATGGAGAAAATTTTAATGTGACAATTATTGAAAATTGAAATTTTATCTTTTTACGATAAAATAATTATTTAAATAAATTATTATATTTTAATAATATAATAATGGTGATATTTTTACAATAAATGTGGGATATATGAGTATACGAGGAGGAAGAGTATTTTGTTGCAATAAATGTTTAAAACATGTTAAACATGTCATTGGACCTCATTTATTCGATTGAAATTTGATTATAACTTGTAAAATCGCTTTATTTGTGGATTTCTACCAATTTCTGTTTGGAATTTGGAAAACTTTCTTCCGTAAAGTTGTAGAGAATTGAATTTCCTATAAAAAGTCGCGAGATTCGAATTTTATGACAAAAGGGCTATTTATTGTGAATTAATGAAGTTCAAGTCTCAAATAATTGATTTTGGAAGTTTAAATTATTTTAAATTAGAAAAACGTTTTTTCTTACTTTTTCTAGAAGGTGGCATGTGCTTATTGAGCTGAAATCAGATTTCAAGAGTGGCGTGGGAATTTTGATATATATAATAATATTAAATTAAATTTTCTACTTTGGTGTTCTAAGCAATTTCTATAAATAGGGTGCTTGGGTTAGAATTAAAATTACAACGAAACTCAAGTTTTTCTCTCTATATTATCGGCGTATTCTTGTGAGTATTTTGAGTATACTTTGAGTATTGCTATACGATTGCAAGTTCAAGTCATAGCCTATATCCAGGTGTTTTAGCTAGAAATCTTGATCTTTCGAGGTAAAGGATATTATTTTTTCGTAATGATATTATTTCTTCAATATCATTATGTTGAAATATTGATCTGAAGTTTTTTTATCAAATTTGAAACTTTTGGTGTCTGAGTTCTTATTCACGATATCAAGACTTTATTCACGATATCTGATCTATTATTCACGAACTAAGACTATTCATCGAAAAATAAAAATTTTCTTTTCGTTCAAAATATCTATTCGGATACTAGCTTTGATTGTATCCATGTTTTGATCATTCTTGAATTTTACACCATTATGATTATTTTGAGGTATTTTTGGACGTGGATAAAACAAAAAATACGAATCCTTAATCCTTAATCCTTGTCATTTTGTTTCCATTGGATTCGTTTCTTTAAAAATATTTTTCATCATCCTCGGTCTTAAATGATGATATTATTGAATATCTTTGGCCCGTAGTGCAAAGATGAATGATTTTCGATGAATATCTTTGGCAGTAGTGCAAAGATGAGCAGTGTTTAGATGAACATGACCCGGTGATGAATATCTTTGGCCTATAGTGCAAAGATGAATATTTGATTCTAGATATATATTGATTGATGTTACAGGATAAAAGATGAGCGATGAACTTTTAAATTCATACATAGAAGATAGTTGTTTGCATTCTCTACTTAACTCTTCTAATGAATTATTATTTCATTGCGAATATTGATTTAAAATTTGTTGTCTATTGTATTCTATTAGATTTTTCCCTGTTGAAGACTAACGATAATTTGTTGTATATTATCTTAGTCATAATATTCTTCTTGGGCTAGTTGAGCTCACCCTTTTTCTTTTTGTTCCATTTTTTCTTCTCGTGAGGCGAAAATATAGCGAGTAATTTAGTCTGGGGTATGGAATAAAAGTTCTAGAGAGAGTTGTTTAGTAGTCCTCACCATTTTGTAAAATAATGTATCAATAAATGTGATGAGGATTTATCCGAGTATAGATATTGTCTAGAAGATAATATTTGTATACAAACTCACAGTTTTATTGTTGTAATAATAAAGTTGTAGTTATTTACGTACCATGTATTGAAAACTTCGAATGGGTGATGTATACCTATTTTGGGGGCGCCACGGTTGGTATCGAGCTTAGGGATATGATCTCTGGCGGAGATCGGGGAATAGAACTAGGAGGAGAGATGAGTAAATCCTTAAGCTAGTGTGTCCTACCTAAGCTTATTTGTTAGTTGGTCGTTATATAGGGATATTATGTGATATATTGATTTCCTTAATTAACCCTTGTTTTATGACGAAGATTTGAGAATGTCGATTGAGAATATTAACAATAGAAATGAGACTATGGAGACGCTTTGTACTCACCAACGAGGAGAGCGTGTAACAGTGGCAATGTTCTCTCCGTGAATAACACCAATGAAAGCAGATGATGAATGAGGGGATGTTTAGAAGCTTTTTACGATTCATGCAAAATCGACGAGGGAGACTTCGTGTTCAAAATCTGAGGAGGAAATGATAGCAATTCACGGGTTATCACTGCCCAAGCAGTTCAAAGAGTTGGGACCACGAATTTAAGGGAAAGCCAGATCCGATCATGGCGTAAACATGGGTCAAGCAAATTACCAAGATATTCGATGTCTTGGGATGCACGGAAGAACAAAAGGTTCCATTCGCCACCTTTTATGTTTCGTGGCGAGGCGGACTACTTGGTGGGAGTCTCGTAAGCGTATCCATCCGTACCGCGACTCAAAGATGTCTTGAGAGCGTTTCAGAACTATTTAATGACAAATACTTTCACGAAAGTGTTAAATCTATATGAAGGAAGTGGAGTTTATTAGATGGAGCGAGTAAAAAACATGGCGGTGTCTCGAAGACGAGGCAAAGTTTGCAGAGAGTTATCGAGTTTGCACCTCATTTGGTGGAGAATGAGGAACGTATGACGCTTGGATGTCTTAGAGGTTTGAAACCCGGCATACGTTAATATCTCATTTCTCATAAATTTTCTTCTCTATTCGGATGTTGTAAACAGGCTCAATTATTAGAGCGAGATAACGAATACGGTCAACTGAGGGACCACAACCAGGATCATACCGGAGATGGTAGTCAACAAAACAACGATAACCAGCGAAGAAAGAAAAAGACGGACAAAAATGGTAACCACTCTGGTGGTAATCATGGCCATGAAAATAGAAGAAGCGAGTCAGGAGGAGATTTTAAAAAGAGGAGATTTAACAACGACCATGTGAAGACGCAAAGCGGTCTTGGCAAAGAATCTTGGTTCTAAGGGAGGAGAACGACCCTTTGGTCATATGCTATAAATCACGGAAAGAGGGACATATCGGTCCAAACTATCCACAACAGTTTAAGGTATGCTATAATTGTGGAAAGGAAGGACATATCGCCGAGATTAGATCATAGCGAAACCTAGTTCAATGAGGGACGGTGACTCAAAAGACTATCCGGAAAAGTCAAAGTCAAGCGGTTCCGGGAAGAGCATTTGTTGTGGATGGTCAAAATGCGAGGAACCCAAACGAGGTGATCACGGGTAATTTATTTATAAATTCTTCGAAGTTTATACCTTACTTGATCTAGGTGCTACTCATTCATTTATCTCTTGCTTGTGCTCAACGTTTAAACTTGACTCAGGAGAAATTAGACTTTGACCTATCTGTGGAAACTTCGTTAGGAGAAACTTTCATCACATCCATTGTTTATAAATCTTGTTTGATTCAAGTTGGCACCATCACCTTACATTGACTTTATCTCTTTAAAGATACTTTCTTTTGATCCGATTTTGGGATTGATTGGTTAACTACACATCATGCTAAAATTTATTGTTTTAAATAAGGTTGTTAGCTTTCAAATTCCTAAACAACCTGTTTATGCAATTCAAGCAACTAAACCATTAAAATCAATCAACATCATATCTAATCATAAAGCTATTCGTTTATTGAAAAATGGATGTCAAGCTTTCTTAGCCCATGTTATGGATTTGAATAAAGACACGTCAAATTTGAATAATATTCTGTTGTTATTGACTTTCCGACGTATTTCTAAAAAAACTTCCCGATTCTACCCCCGGCGTGAAGTTGAATTCTTTATTGATCTTGAACACCGATACAAAGCCCATTTCTAAAACCCCATATCGAATGGCTCTTATTGAACTTGGGAGTTAAAGGTCCAACTACGAGGAATTGTTGGACATCGGTTTCATTGTCCTAAGTACATCTCCTTGGGGTGCTCCTATTTTATTCAGTAAAGAAGAAAGACGGAGTATGCGACGACTTTTGTATTGACTATCGGGAATTGAACCATGTCACCATCAAGAATAGGTATCCCTCACCTCGTATTGATGACTGTTTGACCGATTGCAAGGGCACAATTTTTTCAAAGATCGATCTTTGTTCGGATATCATCGGTGAAGATTAGAATTGAGGATATTCCAAAGGCGCCTTCTTAACTTGGTATGGGCATTATGAATTCTTAGTCATGTCTTTCGGACTAACTAATGCTCCTATGGCTTTCATGGATATGATGAACCGAGTATTCAAGGAATATTTGGATCGATTCGTTGTTGTTTTTATTGATGACATCCTCATATATTCCAAAAGTCGTGAAGATCATGAGCACCATTTGAAGTTTGGTACTCAAAGGCTTCGTGAAAACAAACTATATGCCAAATTGAAGAAATGCGAGTTCGGCGAGGAAGTAGCATTCCTTGGGCACGTGGTGTCGAAACATGGAGTATCTGTTGATCCGTGAAGATTCAAGCAATACAAAGTTGGGAGCAAAGAAGTCGATTGGATCAATACGTAGCTTTTGGGCTTAAGCGGTTATTATCGGAGATTCGTGGAAGGGTTTTCTCGAATCGCTACTCCATTAACTCGGCCTAACTCGAAAGGATACAAAATTCGTTTGGGAGCAAAGAATGCGAGAAGAGTTTCAAGAGCTTAAGAGGAGACTTATTTTTAAGACTGTTTCTAACAATACCATCTGGTTCGGATGGATTTGTTATCTCAAATGATGCTTGAGCAAAGGGTTATGATGTGTTCTCATGCAACGTGGGAAAGTCATAGCCTATGCCTCGCGACAACTTAAAGAGTATGAGAGGAATTATCCTACTCATGATCTAGAGTTAGCGGTGATCATTTTCGCTTAAAGATATGGAGGCACTATCTATTTGGAGAGAAAGTGGAGATATATTAGGACCATAAAAGCCTTAAATATTTCTTCACTAAAAAGAACTCAACATGCGGCGTGACGTTGGCTAGACCTATTCAAAGACTACGACCACACTATTCAATACCATCCTCGAAAAGCTTAACGTGGTAGCCGACACGTTGAGTAGAAGATAAGATATCTTGCGGAATGAGTGCGATGATGTCAAGTATACGTATAGAGCCAACTTTAATAGAAAAAGTTAAGGTTGCTTTCAAGCCACCAATTCGACCAGGAAGCTGATGCGTATGAAGAAGAAAGTACAAGAAGGAGCTATTCCGGAAGTGAGAATTGATGAAGAAGGAATACTTCGAGTCCACTCTATACTTTGTGTCCCTAACGACTCTAATTTGAAGTACAAGATTATGATGGAGGCACACAATACACCATTTGCAATCCATCCTGGAAATACTAAAATGTATCGTGATCTTCGACATACATTTTGGTGGAACAATATGAAGAGAGAGATTGCAAAGTTTATCTCAATGTGTTTAACTTGTCAACGTGTAAAGGCGGAGCATCTAGTACCTAAGGGTCCGTTGCAACTACTTGAGATTCCGAAATGGAAGTGGGAACACATTACCATGGATTTCGTTACGGGTCTTCCTACGGTTTCTCAAGGCATCAATGCTATTTGGGTTATTGTTGATAGATTAACCAAGTCTGCTCATTTCTTGCCGATACGGGAGATTTATTGAAAGTAGTATGCACACAAGCCAATCATGTTTGATGATAAAGCATATACTTTGTAACAATCTTATTCATTTATTAATAAAAAATATTAATTTATTAAAGGCTTTTAATTATCTACATGATCTTTGTTTTATAATATGTGATAAACCCATAGTTTTAAGCAATGCTTTTAGAATAATGATGATGATCATTTTAATGAGATCTAAATTCTTAGAAAGCTTAAAACTAAAATAGTTCCCAATCGTTGGATTACTAAATTGGGGATTAGTGAATCCGGATAGATTGGTACATACGTTGCTTGCTCATTGGATGAGGATGATTGATCTCATGATCATTTGTGTGGAGACACTAAAGCAATTATGTAGGTGCTTATTAGAGAATAAGTACACTGAACGTGGCTCGCTAAGGAATACCTAATGGAGTTTTATTTGCCTGTCAATAGGAATTCATGTAGTGATAGTAGTACAAGTAATCCTTGGACTTGAGATCATCATAGTATCTTGTGTATGATGAGTTATACTTTGACTTATTCCTTAAGACCCTTAGGGTATATCAAAGGGTATGCTTGGGTATAATAAGTTGTACATGGAGATAATGTATGATCAATAAAGAATCTACCACTTCTAATAAAAGAAGAGAAATGTCCTATGTGATTCGATAAATGACAACCCAGTAGTCCTTGGCCAAGGCAGAATGAAATTAGAAAGGAGTTTCTAATTTGCATTAAGTAGTTGATGGTGAGGAAAGTAGGACTGATAGATATCAGATATCTAAGGAGCTCTTCCGATCTAGAACGGCTAAATGGCACTATAAGATGCATAAAAAGTTATTAACATAATCAATTTGATTGATCAATTAGGACAACTGGTTTTGTCATGGATGGAGAGTTGAGCCAAGATTTGATCTTGCACTCACTCCGGACTCTTTTCACAATTGTTGTAAATTTTTCATATGAACAAGCTAGATATCGACTACATTTGATTTGCTTAACATGTTGAAAAATGTTGAGAGTCACTTTCCAACCAAGAAAGATCAAGTCTTCTTGGTAGGGGCCAAAGGATCTTCCGAAAAAGAACGATTCAAAGAAGGTAAATAGAAAGGCATAAACAAAGGATAATAAGAACAAAAGCGACACGGATAGCAAAGGAGTTTACTTCCACCGCAATAAGCCTCGGACACTGGAAAGAAAGCTGCGAGAAGCATCTTGCGAGAGGCTAACCAAAAGAAGCTTAGTGAAGTTTAGGTTACAAATATAAATTTGTTCATGATTTAAAATAATTTTCTTTAAGTCAAGGTTCTACTTGGGTATTGGATACCGACTTTGGTTATCATAAATATAGATTTATGAAGGGACCAAACAAGCAGTAGAAAGCTAAACAAATATAAGTAATCCTATACGGAAATGTAACAAAGGTTGCAACATTAGCCATAGAAACTTATAGTTTAGCAATGCTACACGCAAATCTATTAAGTCAATAAGTTGTTATTGTATTCCAGTTCTTGTTAAAAATATTATTTCCATTTTATTGTTGGACAATGAAATCTTTGGTATTATAATTAAGAACAATTGTTGTTCTATTTATAATAATAATGTTTTGTATAGAACTGGAATATTACTTAATAAATTTTGTATACTTGACTTACAAGAAAATAATTTTGCATATTGAACAAATTAGTATAAGAAAAGGAGATGATCATTCAAAGAGTTGAATGTATGTATTTGTTGAAGTACAAGTGTGAATTATTTGAAAGGTTCAAAGAATTGGAAGTGAAACAAATTGACAAAGTATTAAGATTCTTTGATTAGATCGAGGAATAAATACTTGTGTGCAATAAGTTTCTAGATCATCTCAAATGGTTTTCTCATAATGGACACATCCCGATCACGTGATAATTGATTGATGTATCGAATGAAAAATCATACCTTGTTGGACGTAGTGCGGTCCATAATGATTTTACCGACATTCCGGTATCCTTCCGGGATAATGTCCTAGAAATGGTCGATATCTACGAAAATGGTAACCTCAAAATCCTACCCCAAGACTCCATAAAAGTTATGGATGGGGAGGATTCCTAATCTTAAGTATGTTAAGATAAGGGGTTGTCCAACTTATGTGAAAAGGTTTCAAAGGATAAGCTTGGGACAAGATTTGACATGTACTGATTTGTGGGACATCCTAAAGTAAGTTTAGGGTATATGTTCTATAATTCTACTTAAAAAAAGGTGTTTGTTACTGAACACGGCGCCTTCTAAGATAAAGGTGTTTATCATTCAAGGCGCTTAGTGGGGAGGATAATAGATCTTGAAGAGTTCAAGAACCACAAAACACTATAAGTCAAATAAGAGGAACCTATAGATAGACTCTATTGTACCACAACCAAGATCGTAAATCGGAATAATGCAAGAAGATACCTAGAGGTATGGATTCATCATAGATGATGATGATGAGGTACACATCATAGAAGATGATGATCCGAGTTACATTCGATAAGGTAAGACTTCTAGTGTGTGTACAAAGTGGTTGGGAGCATCGTGACATTCCTAGTATTATATGTTGATATACTACGGATAAGGAATGACATACTAATGCTACAATCGGTAATGATAAAGTTAATTCAAGCATTCCTCCATGAATGATTGGAAGAGTATCTTAATTGGGGATAAAATCTATATAGATAGATACAACGGGATGCTCGACTTAACCCAAGGAACGTATATTCATTTGATGCTAAAGTTGTTTAGCATGGCAAACTCAAGAGATGTCTCATGTCGATGAGCTATGGAGTGTATCTCTCTTAATAGTCCCCATAGACTCTAAAAGAGAGGTCGCATGAGTGACTATCATGTATGCAATGAAATGTACGAGACACGATGTTGATCGGTCATATTATGGAGAAGTTCACTATGAGTCGTTGAAAACATCTTAAAGTGCTTAACCCAAGACTAAGGATGTGATCATATTCATGGTGGGTCTAAATTAAAACTAGAGGGCTTAACAGACTCAAGTTTTCGAGATGAGACCAAGATGATGAAAAATCCACTTTAAGGTAAAGCGTTATCTTGAGCGGTGGTGCAAAGTTGAATGGGAAAGGTTCCAAATAGCAAAAGAGTTCTTTGGTTTAGTGATAAAGACAAAGTATATAGTCGTAAATGAAGTCGCAAGTTGATTGTTTGGATTAAAAGTTCATTACAGAACTAGGAATAGTTCCTAAGTCTAGTCTTGGATCTAAATATGTGTTGTGGCACTTTCATTTGATTATTAGAATCATTGAAAGATGGGAAATCACTATAGAGATAGTGGACTCTCATGAACAACATTACATATCCATTAACTAAAGCTTATCTAACAGCAGGATAATCGTCACTTAGAGAAGAAGAGTATGAGATACCATGACGATTGGCTTTAGTGCAAGTGGGAGATTGAAAGTAGTATGTACACAAGCCAATCATGTTTGATGATAAAGCATATACTTTTGTAACAATCTTATTCATTTATTAATAAAAAATATTAATTTATTAAAGGCTTTTAATTATCTACGTGATCTTTGTTTTATAATATGTGATAAACCCATAGTTTTAAGCAATGCTTTTAGAATAATGATGATGATCATTTTAATGAGATCTAAATTCTAGAAAGCTTAAAACTAAAATAGTTCCCAATCGTTGGATTACTAAATTGGGGATTAGTGAATCAGGATAGATTGGTACATACGTTAACTTTCTTTCATTGGATGAGGATGATTGATCTCATGATCATTTGTGTGGAGACACTAAAGCAAGTATGTAGGTGCTTATTAGAGAATAAGTAATCGAAGCGTGGCTCGCTAAGGAATACCTAATGGAGTTTTATTTGTCATCAATAGGAATTTTCAGTAGTGATAGTAAGACAAGTAATCCTTGGACTTGAGATCATCATAGTATCTTGTGTATGATGAGTTATACTTTGACTTATTCCTTAAGACCCTTAGGGTATATCAAAGGGTATGCTTGGGTATAATAAGTTTATACATGGAGATAATGTATGATCAATAAAGAATCTACCACTTCTAATAAAGAAGAAATGTCTATGTGATTCGATAAATGACAACCCAGTAGTCCTTGGGCAAGTGCGTAATGAAATTAGAAAGGAGTTTCTAATTTGCATTATTTGGAGTTGTGCATTTAAGGATCGAAAATACATATAATTAAATAAAATAAGACTTGACAAGAATTCCATGTCTTATATTTAATTGGGACATTGTATGGTGGAAGGATTGAATTTGCAGTAACTATTTACTCAAAGGTTCTTTAATGATTAATGTTGAAATCTATATTATCCGGAAAGTCGTTGATCGCTAGGAGGCTTATCCCTATTGTAGAATAAATATTATTTATTTAAATAAATTAATTATTTAATTTATTTATTTAAATAAGATTAGAATTGTTCTAATTAATTTATTCACAATAGGTTTAATATGGAGAACCTAAAGGGTCACACCATAAAAAGGAAGAATAATTATTTAAGAAGTTAATGGCATAATCGTAATAATATGTTATGTATATTTAATTTAATTTATGGTGATAGAATAAATTAAATAGCTTAATATTTATTATTTAATATTTTAGAAATATTAAATATAAATTAATAAGAGGAGTCTTATTAATATTATTACAATTATTATTATTTTAATTTCTAAAAGAGTTTAGGAATTAATTTAATATAAGTACTCTCATTTATTCCTAATTGGATTAGGAAGGAAAATTAGTTAAAGGAGTTTAATTAATTATCCCTAATAAGATTAGGGAGCTTAATTAATTAAAAGAATTTAATTAATTAAATAAAACTCAATTCCTTAATTGTTAAGATGGGTTGCCCATATCTATAAATAAGAGGAGTCTTATTATGGGTGGGTGGGGGTTGTTGACTTTTTCAACATACGATATAATTCCAATTGTTGGGAGAGTACACCCTTTCTATAGAGATAGAAAAACTAGGGTTTAGCCAACCACCCTTCTTCTTGAATTCCTATTCTTCCTTGGTGGATCACCTCTAGAGGCCAAACATATGGGTGGCTAACGTTGATCAAAGGAAGGAACCAAACCCGGTGGATTCAAGTTGAACGCAAAAAGGATTGGAGGTGAACTCGTACCTGAGGAAGCTAGATCTTCAAGGGTATGATTCTCATTCGTTATCTTTTTCGTTTAATTAATAATTATGCATAAAGGATGATCCGGGTTTATGGTTTGTAAATTTTTTTAAACTCTGATTTTTACTCGCTTCCGCTAATTTTTTTGCAATTTGATTGCGCCCATGAATATTACAAACCTAACATTTATTCCCTTGAACGTCTTGCTAGTATATATGTAAATGAGATTGTGAGGTTACATGGCATGCCAGTATCCATAGTTTCGGATCGTGACCCAAGATTCACTTCAAGATTTTGGGTTAGCTTGCAAAAAGCTATGGGCACGGATTTACGATTCGATGGCAAGCATACCATCCTCAAACCAGACGGACAATTAGAGGACTATTCAAACTCTTGAAGATCTATTAAGACTCTGTGTCCTAGACTTTAAGGGCAGTTGGGATAAGTATTTACCATTGGTGGAATTCTCCTACAACAACAGTTATCAAACAAGTATAGGTGTGGCTCCATTTGAAGCATTATATGGACGAAAGTGTCGCTCTCCAATATGTTGGGATGAGGTGGGTGAAGCAACATTGTTGGGACCCGAGTTAAATACGTATGACTCAAGAAAAGATCCAAATGATTCGACAATGTATACAAAGCGGCACAAGAAGATCGACAAAAGAGTTATGCGGATCTTCATCAAAAGGACGTTGAATTTAGTATAGGGATCATGTATTGTTGCGAGTTGCTCCATGGAAGGGAGTTACAAGATTTGGGAAGAGAGGAAAGCTCAATCCACGATTTATTGGTCCATTTCAAATTCTTGACCGAGGAGGAAATGTAGCCTATAGACTTGCGTTACCTCAAAGTATGTCTCGTGTTCATAATGTGTTTCACATATCGTACTTCCGTAATTATGTGAAAGACCCGAACCACGTTATAGAAAGTTAGAACCGGACGAAATAGTAGAAGACTTAACGTATGAGAGAGGTACTGTCAAGATCTTGGATAGGAAGGAGCATGTCCCACGCTAAGAAAGGTCATACCACAAGTTAAAGTTACGTGGAGGAATCATCATATAGAAGAAATGACCGGGAATTGGAAACGGAAATGAAAGCGAGGTATCCTCACCTTTCGAAACACACAGTATCGACGTCAATTTCGAGGACGAAATTTCAAGGAGGGAGGTTGTAAGACCCCAACTTATTATTAATAAAATTTAATTTTTCTATTTATTATTTTGAAATAGTAAGGGTTGATTTGATTAATGTGGATAGTTAGGGTAAAATACGCAAATATTTCAAAATAAGCAAAGTGGTTATAAAATATTCATTGTTGTTAGGGAATATTCGTTTGGTCGTGGAATATTCAGATGCTTGGGGAATATTAAATGACGACAAGTAAACCATGTGTGGGCCCCATAACCGGAAAGCGATTGGATGAAGAAAACGACAAATATAAGTTGTTTAAAAATAACAAACAGTAGTTGTTATCAAGTAATTATCTTGTTAAAATACTCGGTGGTTAAAACACAAGAAGACACCGGTATTGCACCAATTATTGATTCTTACGTAAGAAGACACTACTCAATAATGGTTATGTAATTACCGCTTAAAGATTTTATTGATTTAATAATTGTTTGCGTTGATATTTTATATTCTTTTTGTTCAATAATTGTCATTACACAAGATTTTTTCATTATCGAAAGCAATAATTCATATTATCCGAATAATATTATTAGATAACATTATTGGCAATGTCTAGAAAGTTACATCTAAGGAGAGGTTTGGTCACCTAATTGCGTGACGAAGAAGGAGAAATTCTTATTGGAAAGCCCTCTTCCTGTGAAGGCGCACGGTTGTCAATATTGTGATTCGTAATATTATTTGTGAATAATTAATTATTGATTCATATGATGAGAAAAATATTGATTTTATGTGGATATAGATGGAAAAAATTTTTAATGTGACAATTGTTGAAAATTGAAATTTTATCTTTTCTCGATAAAATAATTATTTAAATATATTATTATATTTTAATAATATAATAATGGTGATATTTTTTACAACGAATGTGAGATATATGAGTATACGAGGAGGAAGAGTATTTTGTTGCAATAAATGTTTAAAACTTGTTAAACATGTTGATTGGACCCCATTTATTGACTGAAATTTGATTATAGCCTGTAAAATTGTCTATTTGTGGATTTCGGTCAATTCTTATTTGGAATTTGGAAAAACTTTCTTCTGTAAAGTTGTAGAGAATTGAATTTCCTATAAAAAGTCGCGAGATTTGAATTTTCTTACAAAAGGGCTATTTATTGTGAATTATTGAAGTTTCGAAGCTCCGAAATAATTGATTTTTGGAAGTTTAAATTATTTTAAATTAGAAAAATGTTTTTTCTTACTTTTTCTAGAAGGTGGCATGTGCTTATTGAGCTGAAATCAGATTTCAAGAGTGGCGTAGGAATTTTGATATATATAATAATATTAAATTAAATTTTCTGCTTTGGTGTTCTAAGCAATTTCCTATAAATAGGGTGCTTAGGTTAGAATTGAAAATTATACCGTAAATGAAGTTTTCTCTCTATATTATCGAGCGTATTCTTTTGAGTATTTTGAGTATACTTTGAGTATTGTTATACGGCAAGTTCAAGTCATAGCTTTATATCAGGTGTTTCAAATGGTAAGATCTTGACCTTTCGAGCTAAGGGATATTATTTTTCAGTAATGATATTATTTCTTCAATATCATTATGTTAAAATATTGATCGAAGTTTTTTTTATCAAATTTGGAACTTTTGGTGTCGGAGTTATTATTCACGATATCTGAAGATTATTCACGATATCTGATCTTATTCACTGAATCACGACCTAATTATTCATCGAAAAATGAAAAATTTTTTTTTCGTCCAAAATATCTATTCTAGATACTAGCTTTGATTGTATCCATGTTTTGATCATTCTTGAATTTTACACCACTATGATTATTTTGAGGTATTTTTGGAAGTGGATAAAACAAAGCCTGAATCCTTAATCCTTAATCCTTGTCATTTTGTTTCTTTGGATTCGTTTCTTTAAAAATATTTTTCATCATCCTCGGTCTTAAATGATGATATTATTGAATATCTTTGGCTGTAGGCAAAGATGAATGATTTCGATGAATATCTTTGGCCCGTAGTGCAAAGATGAAGCAGTGTTTAGATGAAATGACTAACTCGATGAATATCTTTAATTTGTAGTGTAAAGATGAATATTTGATTCGAGATATATATTGATTGATGTTACAGGATAAAAGATAGAGCGATGAACTTTTAAATTCATACATAGAAGATAGTAGTTTGCATTCTCTACTTAACTCTTCTAATGAATTATTATTTCGCTCATGAATATTGATTTAAAATTTGTTGTCTATTGTATTCTATTAGATTTTTTTCCTGTTGAAGACTAACGATAATTTGTTGTATATTATCTTAGTCATAATATTCTTTCTTCGGGCTAGTTGAGCTCACCCTTTTCCTTTTTGTTCCATTTTTCTTCTCGTGAGGCGAGAATATATAGCGAGTGCAGCCGGGTATGGAATGAAAGTTCTAGAGAGAGTTGTTTAGTAGTCCTCACCATTTTTGTAAAATAATGTATCAATAAATGTGATGAGGATTTATCTGAGTATAGATATTGTCTAGAAGATAATATTTGTATACAAACTCACAGTTTTATTGTTGTAATAATAAAGTTGTAGTTGTTTCTGTACCATGTATTGACAACTCATAATGGGTGATGTATACCTATTTTGGGGGCGTCACAATGATGGTATTGAATGGTACAATCGTAATCTTCAACAGCTCGAGCCAACGTCTTTGGTGCATGTTACGTTCGTTTTAGTTGAAGAAATATTTAAGGGTTTTAGAAATGGGGTTTTGTACTGGGGTCAGTACAAAATTTGATTTGACGCTCTAGGGGTAGGCTAAGAAGTCTTCAAGAATACGTCAGGAAATTTATTAACAATAGAAATATCATTTAAAACTGCGACTCTCATCCATGACTTGGATAATACATCACATTGATACCTATCAACTTGCCATCGTCATTCACGACGTCGCCTACAGAAAGTCTGGCTTCGGTGCATTCCACATAAGGAAGTCAATAACGAAAGGATCGGGGCTCTTTACTTATGGCTTGATATGACAATGATTGACTTTAGTGGTTTGGTTACTTGAATTCGCATAACAGGTTGGTTAGGAATATGAAAGCTAACAACCTTACTAAAAGCATGATGAGTAGTTAACCAATCGATTCCTAAAATCACATCAAAGGCAAGTATTTTCAAAGAGATAAGATCGACAGGTAACGTGAAAGTGTTGATTTGAATCAAACAAGATTTATAAATAGTGGAGGTAACGAAGGTTTCTCCCAACTGAGTTTCAATAGATAAATCAAAGTCTAACTTCTCCGGAGTTAAATTCAAACATTGAACACAACTAGGTGAAATGAAAGAGTGAGTAGAACCGGTATCTAACACGGTATATACTTCGCAAGAGTTTATGATTAACTTACCCGTGATAATTTTATTCAGGTTCCTCGTCACGAGAAAAAACGCGCTCTCTTAAACTACTCACGGGCTTTGGCTTGTGCGGTACATCCGTGGCATCACCATCCCAAATTGGACTTGACTTCACCATACGACAAAATTGAGCAAGGTGACCTTCTCTTCCGTAATTAAAACACATTTTGGATTGCTGCGTACAGTTTGGTCGGATGTGTCCTCCTGTCGCATTTGAAACATACTGACCGGTGGTCGTTCTTCTTCCTTTGAAGCGGTCGCGATCTGTCTTTGTCTTTCCATCATTATTGAACCTTCTCTTCTTGAAATTTCCACTTCTATTATCTTGGCCATGATTACCACCGAAGTGGTAACCATTCTTGGCATGATAATTTCCCCCAAGTTGGTCATCATTGTTTCGATGACCGTTGCCACCGGTACGATTATTATTGTGTTGTTGGTCGTTGCCTTTTGATTGTGCTGACTCATTATCGCGTTCCAATAACTGAGCCCTATTCACAACATCTGAATATAAATAAAGTTTGTGAGAAATGAGGTATTGACGTATATTGGGTTTCAAACCTCTTAGAAACATTCGCGTCATTCGCTCCTCATTATCGACCAAATGGGATGCAAACCGAGACAACTTGACAAACTTAGCCTCGTACTGCGACACGGTCATATTGTTTTGCTCTAGCTTGATGAACTTCACCTCCTTCATGTGATGAATACTTTCGAGAAAGTACTTGTCGTTGAACAGATCTTGGAACTTCTCCCAAGACATCTTGAGTGCGTCAGTCTGGGTACGTTTTATAGATTCCCACCAGTAATCTGCCTCTTCACGCAACATAAAGGTGGCAAATGGAACCTTTTGCTCCTCTGATCATCCCATGACATCAAATATCTTGGTGATCTGCTTTAACCACGTCTCCGCCTTAAGTGGTTCTGGCTTTCCCAAAAACTCCGGTGGTCCCAGCTCCTTGAACTACTTAGCGGAGACCGACCGTGGGTTGCCATTATTTCCACCTATATTTTGAACAGGAGTCTCTCTTACCTGTTGTTGCATGAATTGCATAAAGCCTCTGAACATTCCATCATTCATCATTTGGTCAGTGTTGTTGTTTGCCTGAGGATTATCACCTTCCTGATGCACATTATCCTGATTATTGATATGTGGAGACTCAACGGTCTCCTGTGCTCCATTGCTATTCTCAACATTCTCGGATGTAATTTTTAAATACTGCCACAAAACAAGGGTTAATTAACATATCACATATTATCCCTATACTCTGACCGACCAATTAAATACCAAATAAACTTAGGTAGGTCATACTAAAGCGAAGGAATTTCTGTCTCTCCCTCCTAGTTCTTGTCTCACATCTCACCGGGGATCATATCCTAAGCTTTGATACCAACTGTGACGTCCCCAAAATAGGTATACATCACCCATCTTGAGTCATCAAATACATGGTACAAAAATACAAATACAACTTAATAATACAACTGTCATGTAAAATATGACAAAACATAAACTGAGAGTTTTAATAAGAATATTGTCGTTTAGACAATATCCACACTCAATGGAGTCCTCATTACATTTATTGTCAGACTATTTAACAGAATAATGAGGAATAATAATGCTATCATCTGGACCATCACTCCGTTCCCCGACACATCCCAGCTATATTCTCATTTCCTGAAGAGAACAATGAAAGAAAGGGTGAGCTCAACTAGCCCAGTAAGAAATATTATGACTAAGATAATGCAGAATAAATTATCATTAGTCTTTAACAATGTTAAACTGATAAAATACAATAGACATAAAGTTTAACTGCAGCGGGAACAAGCAATCCATTAGAAGAGTCAAGTAGAGAATAAAATCTACTATCTTTTATGATTTAAAAGGTTTTTCATCACTTTTATTGCTGAGACTCAGCTTAATAAATAATCCACATCATCCCTGCACTACGGCCAAGGATATTCATTAGTATCACAACCATAAAATTATCCACGCACTACAGGCCAAGGATATTCATTAGTATTACTACCACAAATTATCCATGCACTACGGGCCAAGGATATTCGTGTATTCATCAATGGTCATGATCATGCCAACAACTGTCCATCAATGCACTACGGGCCAATGAGGACTTTTACCACATCATTTGTAACATTACTATTATGATTATACCGATTAATCCTCGGTCATAATTGCATCAAGTCCATCTATGCACTACATGTGCCATGAGATGACTTTCAACATAAAATAAAACATGAGGATGATGGCAATGATATAAGAATTCAATAAAACAAGTTCAAGAATTAATTTATCCAGAACTACTAACGTCAAATTGTCAACATGATACTTCTTTCAGAGTAAAATTCAAGAATGCTCGAAGAATATTTCCATGAAAAGATCTTTGGATGAAGCTTGCAAATATCAAGGATATTCCACTAATTTCATGGAGTATAGAAGTCAAAACTTTAACCAATTGAGTATAATAAAGAATGAAATAACAAAAGAAATCACCATGCATGCGATAGACCGCACAGACATGTTATTTCAACATAATAATAAATAACGGAACCAGGTCAGACAAAATTCACACCAACAGGATATTCCAATAGAATAATAAAGAATGGAATAACAACAGAAATCACCATGCACGCGATAGACCTCACGCATGAGTTATTCCAACGTAATAATATTTAATGGGCGAGTCAGTCGTGTAATACGCATCGTGAGGATATTCCAACGAATAATAAATAACGGAACCGGTCGTGCGAACGCGCACAAACAGGATGTTCAATGTAATAATAAAGAATGGAATAACAAAAGAATTTTACCATGTATGCGATTACTGAGCATATACAAAGTTATTCCAACATAATAATAAAGCATGGAATAATGTAAGAATTTTACCATGTATTTAGTACTTAGATGTAGACATGTTATTCCAACATAATAATAAAGAATGGAATAATGTAAGAATTTCACCATGATATCACGGTGCTTGGCATAGAAAAGTTATTCCAACATAATAATAAAGAATGGAATAACATAAGAATTTCACCATGTATGCGGTACTTCGCATAGATAGGTTATTCCAACATAATAATAAAGAATGGAAAAACAGAAGAATTTCACCAAGTATAGGGTAGCCCGCGTATATAGGTTATTCCAACATAATAATAATGAATGGAATAACATAAGTTCTCTTCATGAATATGAAAGAAATAATACCCCTTACGGGTACAACAAAGAATATCCCTTACCTTATAGAAGAAACTAGATATAAAAGTAGTGAAGTAACATAATACTTTTCTTCTTTCTCTCTATAGTTTCTCTCTCTAGAGTTTCAGTGAATTCGTAAGAAATAATGAAGGAATGAGCTTCTATTTATAGAAGAATGGATGCAGATAGTAACTAATTCATGAGCAGTATCAGTATTGATTTACTTTTAATTCGACGGTCAGGATTTAAAAGCAAAATCTTTTAAATAAAATATAATATATTCTATTTATATTATAATAAAATGAATAACTTTATAAAAGTATTTTGTTTTATATAAAAAGATTTTACTATGAAAAACACTATATCACGCAGCACTATGCAACACTATGCATAATAAAATATAATATATTCTATTTATAGAATAACTTTATAAAAGTATTCATTTTATATAAAAAGATTTTACTATACAAAACACTATGCATAATAGAATATAATATATTCTATTTATATAATAACTTTATAAAAGTATTCTTTTTTATATAAAAAGCTTTTACGTTTTATTACATTAATAATACTAATAAAACAAAACTTATATATATATATATATATATATATATATATATATATATATATATATAACAATCAACAATAATTGAATCAAATAACGTGAGATACTTACGCAAAGAACTCATCGTAGCAATAATTGAACAAAACCGAGTGACTTCTCACGTAAGCATCAATAATCAATACCGTAGTGCTATTATGCAACCACACGTGACATCGTATTTTTTACTACCGAGTAGTTCAACAAGATTAATGGTAAAACTCCGCCGTTATTTTCATAAAAATATTTTTGTCGTTTTTTCTCAATCAAACAATATAATTTGTGGGTCTACTAATGATTGTCTGTCAGTCGCATCGAATATTCCCAAACACAAAGAATATTCCCCGACCAATCGAATATAATATAACAACTTGCATAATTTGCAAAATTTATAAATATTACCCACAACTATAACATTATATTAAAACCACACCATAATATTCAAAATTTTTTTTGAGAAATTTAAATCTTTATTCGTAAAATTTGGGATTTTACATAGACTATATGAAACAAATCACTATTTGAGCATGGCCAAGCATTTCATAGTCCTACTCAATCAAGAGGCCTATGGATATCACCCCTAATATATAGGACGGTTAAATTCTATCTAGATCACTCATATTCCTCACACGATTCATGATGTACCCAATAATCACCTTTATAGTCCACCCTATTAAAGGTGACATTTGATGATATCAAAGTACATAAATTCTCGTGTAGTAATATAGTGATTTCAGGTCGGAGGACCATTACATCATTATCACTATGAGAATTGCTAATGACACTTCGCATAATGCTCCACATAGAATTCTCATGGTGGGTCTACATCCAAAGACATCGTTCTCAACATGTACTATGCATCGACTTAATATCTCATATATTTATGACCAATGAGATTTGGTCATCGGTCAATCCACATACTAGTTTTAATGCATCATTGTTGTCCCATCAACAATGATACTCGATTAAGGACATTTAAGAACAATGATACTAATTGTAATTATATAATCTCATGTTCAAGTCACATACTTGAAACTATATAATTTGTATCACTATTCTAAGGATTTTTATTATGTTAACATTTATATAACGCATTAAATAAAACTATAATAAAATCATTCATTTATTCAATCAAATATAATATCAAAAAGTTAAGAAATTATATCAAATAATTGGCCTCTAGGGCATAAACTCTAACACTTTTCTGGTTTCTTTAATATGATTGGTTCTTTCATAGGTTACAATTATTTTTTCTTAGATTTCTTTTGCATTATTGTAATTACTAAGTCTTTTGAATTATTTTTCAATGAGAGCACTAGTCAACACTTGTCCAGCTATGGATGCTATGTTCATAGCCTTTTCATCATCAGTAGTGAACTCATCAACATCTTTCTCAATGATCTTTTCTCCTAAAATTTTTGTAAGAACTTTTACACATCATTCTATTGCAAGCCAAACTTTGATTCCTTGTGATTTGACATAGATTTTGAATCTACTTTTTTAGGTGACAAAATTTGTGCCATCAAATAGTGGATGTCTGGTCATTATTAGTCATTCTCCCCAACCAGTAACATTTGTGTAGACCATAGATGAATCTACTCTTAGATATGTCTATAATCACTTAACAAACAAGTTAAAGACCACCGCTTTAATACCAATTGAAAGTCCAATAATAATCTAGAATGAGGGTTGAATAGATTATTACATATTAAAAAATTATCTTAGGCCTTTTTGAATTTTTAGATAATTAATTTACACTTTTAGAAATTAATATGCAAGATAATAAAAATTCAATCACACAATGCACAAAGATTTTTTTGGTTCACAACATACATCTCAGGTATGTTGCTACGTCAAGTCTCAAGATCCTCTCCAGGACTTGAGATCCTATTACTTCCTGTAATAAAAACTCCTTCAACAAGCAGAGAAGCCTTTAAAAAGTTTTATAGACAAACTTCTAACTACTCTCAACTAATCTATCTTGGACAACAGGCTCCTAGCTCCCTCCTCACTCCTCAAGCTTAGTTGTACTTTTCTTTTGAGTTCAGTTCTATTTTATGATCTAGTCTTGAAACAACCTCTTCCTCACCTCACAAGTACACTAAAGACCCAACTCCCAACTGACCTCTCTAAAACTCTGTTCTTGATCGAAGAATTACTCATTTTTCTCACAGGTACATAAAATAAACTAACTCTACATTTTCCCTTTTTTCATAAAAAGATTTAAATGAATATGCTTCTGAGTTAAGCAAATAAAATTTAGTACATATACATATATAAGCATATAGTAATTAAAGATCAGATATTTATATAAAAGTTCAATAACCTTTATATATGTGAAATGTGCTTCTGTGTAAGAAGATATAAATTTATGCTCGGTTATAAAAGTTTATATAACTTTTATACTTGGGTAAATATGCTTCTTGATTAAGTAAATAGATCAACTTTAGTTTAACTCAAAAATGCTTCTGTAAAAAAAGATATATAATTTAATGCAATTTAATAAAGAATTATTTATTCTTTATAGTAAATAGTGTGTTTATATGGATTTAAACAAATTTAATTTTAGATTTTATCCAAAAATATCTTATGAATGAATTTATGTTCAAATACTTGTAATTAATCAATATAATAAATAAATTAGTTAAACAATAGTTATCATGTATAATGATTAAATCAGTTAAACAATACTTAATATAACAAATATATTTGTTAACTCAGAGAATATATAATAATATTTTATCTATTAATGATTATAAATAAAGCCACTTAGGACTTTGAGATCGTACGACCAATTCCCTCACTTAAGAGGAATATCTTCGTAGTCTCGGTGTCTAAGTACTGAGCAAATTTATAGTTTCATAATTGATATTTATATAAATATTTTCGATAGATCACTTAGATTTTCAAATCCGGTTCAGATGATTCATTCTATCAGAGGAATATCTCGGGGTTATTTTGAACTATCAAGTAGATCTACTTTATGATATTTATATAAATAATATCAATAAAAGGCCACTTAGGACTTTGAGATGATACGATCAATTTCCTCACTTATGGGGAATATCTCCGTAGTCTCGGTGTCAAGTAATGATTTTTGTTTTATAAATAGATGAAAAATATATATATATATATATATATATATATATATATAATTGTGTATAATAATTTATATTCATATATCTATACATCTAAATAAGCAAGAGATAATTCAAATAAATTAAATCAAATAACTTATCTCAAATACTTAGACCAATTTTCTCTTCTCAAATGATTAAAAGTTTGATAAGAAGAGATAGAAAACTTCATAAAGAGAGAGTATGTAGGCAAGGAGTAAGCATTTCTTTTCAAGTGAATTGACAAAACAAAATAAATGAAAGTGCCTCCTATTTATAGATTTTTGAGGTTGGGGTAAAGATAATTTTGAAAGTTTAATTTATAATCAATGGTTAGAATATGTTGATTTAAATTTAATGGTCTGGATGTAGTTAAGAGTGATCATTCGGTTATAACCGAATACTGAATTATCGATAATTCTACTATCCAAAACACTAACCGAATTATCGAATTGTACATTCGGGTATTCAGATAATAATCAAACTTGAGAGAAGAATCACGAGAAGAAGCCAACGGAGGAGAAGAAACACGCCGTGAAAAAGCCAGCGGTGGAGAAGCGTAGAAGTATAGAAAAGAAAAGGAAGATGAGACGAGCTTGAGAGAATCAGAAGCAGTTAGCCATCAATAATTGGGGAATTTTTGACAAGGGTTTTTCGATTGGGTGGAGTGCGGTGGTGAATCTGTTCGCCAGTCAACAGATCCAACAATCCACAGATCCAAGCAATTCGACCTCCCACCGATCAGAATATTGTTAGTATGGTACAGAACTTTGTTGTATATTGACACTTTGACAGTTTGATGTGACGCCCCCAAATTCGGACCTCCACTTGGTCACTCGAATTCGGTTCATCACGTGTTCAAAGTAAAACTATAATAACTAAAATAACACATTCACAACGGAAGATCTAATTTTAGAATAATATACAATGATTTATTATAATTATTCCCCCAAGTCTCGTAACCTATAGTACTTAAAAGATTACATAATAATATCAACTTAAAGACTTATTACATAATCCTACTAAGCTTAATCATAGTCTGAAAATAGTCTTAATACAACATATTAGTCTTAAACATAAAAGAAACAAGCTAGTCGATAGCCTTGCCCTTGTCTGTTCCAGAGACACCACCATGTTCCTCCTTAACTGAAAGATTTTAAATAAGCAAGGATGAGCACAAATTGCCCAGCAAGTAATATACAACAAGGGTGAAGAATATAATATCACAAGTTTGAATTATCGAAGTATCATCTTTAAGATAGTTCAAAGTTTCAAAATAATATCATGAATAATGAATATCAACAATTTCTTGGAATAAGAACGAAAATTCAATATAAATCAACAGATATATATGAATTCAACGATTAACAACGTATCCAACTAGATAAACAATTTATACTTAGTAGTCACCAAGGACTGTAGAATCTCCACTAGAGTTACCAATATTAAACTGATAACCCAATAAAATCAAGTACTATAGATGATCAGTCTACAATACTTTACGTTATGCATAACACCACAGTAATAATATACTCATGTGTTGGGGTTTCCAACAACATACACTCCCCTTACCATAAGGGTTGTTCAACTCAGTTTTTAAGATTTTTGCACCAATCAATTGGTTTGGACAGTTTTATAAACATCCACATAGTCTAGCCGAATCAAATGGCATCAACTCTTTCATAATATTCGAGAACAATACCAAGTTCAACATGAATAATAGTTTTCACAATAATTTAAACATGCTAGTTCCAATGAACGGAGTAAGATAACTTGCATTCAATATTTGAATTACAGGAAATTCAAGAACTTGCACAACATCCAAAGTTGTGTAATTTAGGATACTCGCACAATAAAAGGATGGTTCAGATACTTGCTCAATATAGATTTGAATAAGGTTAGAGAACTTGCTTACGATATGCGTTGAATAAAGTAATGCAAGGGCTTTGGATACTTGCCTCAAGCGTAGTTTACCAAAATATCGCTTATCAATACTCTTTCGAATCCTAACTGTGACGCCCCCAAAATAGGTATACATCACCCATCTTGAGTCGCCAAATACATGGTACAAAATTCAAATACAACTTAATTATACAACAGTCGTGTAAGATACGACAAAACGTAATATAAGAGTTTTAATAAAAATATTTTCATCTAGACAATATCCACACTCAATGGAGTCCTCATTACATTTATTATCACACTATTTAACAGAATAGTGAGGACTACTAATGCTATCATCTGGATCGTCACTCCGTTCCCCGACTAGTCTCAGCTATATTCTCATTTTCTGAAGAGAACAATGAAAGCAAAGGGTGAGCTCAACTAGCCCAGTAAGAAATATTATGACTAAGATAATACAGAATAAATTATCATTAGCCTTCAACAGTATAACAACTGATAAAATATAATAGACAACAAGTTTTAGATCAACAACTGCAGCGGAATAAGTAAGCCATTAGAAGAGTCAAGTAGAACATAAAATCTACTATCTTCTATGATTTAAAAGGCTTTTCATCACTTTTATCGCTAAGACTCAGCTTAATAAATAAACCACAACATCCCTGCACCACGGCCAAGGATATTCATGTAATCATCAATGGTCATGATTATACCGAAATAATCCCTGGTCATAATCATACCAACTACTGTCCATCAATGAACTACAGGCCAATGAGGACTTTTACCACATCATTCGTCACATTACGGCCATGATTATACAAGAATAATCCTCGGTCATAATCATACCAAGTCCATCTATGCACGTAAACCAAAGATGACTTTAATCACAATATAAGCATGAGGATGATGACAATGACATAATAATTCAATAAAATAAGTTCAAGGATAAATTTTAAAGATTTATAATTTAATTTATTCAGAAATCAATAACGTCCAAATTGTCAACATGATACTGCTTTGTAGAGTAAAATTCAAGAATGCTCAGAAGAATATTTCCATGAAAAGATACTGGTTGAAGTGCAAATATCAAGCATATTCCACTAATTTCATGGAGTATAGAAGCCAAAGCTTTAACCAAATGAGTATAAGAGAATATATGAAATTGCAAATGGATTTTCACCCGCTATGCGGTAATCCACATAGACAGATCATTTCCACAATTTAATAAGGAATGAATACGAAGGATCATTCACCATGCATGCGGTAATCCACATAGACATGTTATTCCAATAGAATAATAAAGAATGGAATAACAGAAGAATAACCATGCATGCGGTAGTCCGCGTAGACAGGTTATTCTAGCATAATAATAAAGAATGAAACCAGGTCATGCGTAATCCGCACAGATAGGATATTCTAACAGAATAATAAAGAATGGAATAACAACGAGAATTCATCGGGTGCATGCGATAGATCCATGCATAAAGTTATTCCAATGTAATAATAAAGAATAGAATAACGAAAAAATTTCACCATGTACGCGGTACTTAGCATAGGCGAGTTATTCCAACATAATAATAAAGAATGGAATAACAACCCTTACAGTATTGAAAGAAAATAACTCTCTTCATAAATCTGAAAAGAATAATACCCTTACCTTAGAAAAACCTGGATCTTTGGAATAGTGAGGTTGCGGACTTCTCTTCTTCTTCTCTCTATAATTTCTCTATAATAATTGCTCTATAGCTTTAGTGAATTGGTGAGAAATGAAGGAAGAATGAGCTCCTATTTATAGGAAAATATAGTTTCAATAATTGCAAATTTTGGGGCTCGAAATATTACAGTATAATACCTTCCTCTTTTTCTTCATTTTTAATTTAGTCCTGCAAGTATTATCAAACTTGCACCACCTCCAGTAATATTAAATCATGTGAATCAATAGTAAATCATGTGACTCAATAGTTCTAAACATGTGAAAAAATTAATTATAGTATAGTACCTTCATCTATACTTTTATTTTTAATTTAGTCATGCAAGTATTATCAATCTTGCACCAACTCCCCTAATAGTAAATCATGTGAATCAATAGTAGACACATGTGAACACATAGTTATAAGCATGTGAATTAATAGCAATTAATTGCTCATTTATCCGGTTAATTACCTGATTGGTCAATTATAACCTCCGGACATTAATTATTATCGAAATAAATATCGATTTTCACTAACACTAATAGTTCCAACACAATGGAACTATCAATTTCATCTTTAATCAACACGAACTTATTCATCATTAATATTGTAATTCACAATATTTAAGAACCGGTCGTTCTTAGGAAAGAGAGGGCTTTCGATAAGGATTTCTCCTATTGGCCGCCGTAATTAGATTATCTAACCTCTCCTTGATAGAACTTCTAGACATTGTCGATATTGCAAATAATAATATAAATAACTTTGTCGTCTCAATTATTGATTAAATAATATAACATATTATCTGAGATGATCTTTGTGACAATAAATGAATCGATAATATGAGAGATATGATGACGACAATTCTTGTAGTAATAATTGAGTATAAGCGAGTGACTTCTTACGTAAACATTAATAATCAATCTGGTGTGCTATTATGCAACCCAGCGTATTCTTGTATTTTTACTATCGAGTAGTTCAGCGGTTTTAACTTGGTAATACTTTTCGTAGTTATTTTATAAAATGATAATTATGTTTTTCTAACTACGATAATACTTCCATTGTGGGGTCCACCAATGATTGTGGCGTCGTACAGATATTCTCGATAAAAAGAATATTCCCCGACCAAACGAATATTTTATAACAACTTGCTTACTTTGCAAAATTTTCACATATCACCCTTAACTTTAACCTTTTATCAATTTAACCATTTACGAAATAAATTAATAATTATAAGAAAATTGAATACTTTCATTTCATAAAATTCGGAGTCTTACAATCTCCCCTCCTTATGAAATTTTGCCCTCGAAATTAACGTACGTACCTGGTATGCCGAAGATGTAAGACCCCAACTTTTATGAATAAAGATGAATTTTCTATAATTATCATTTTTTGAATATTATGGAATGAATTTGATATAATGTTATAGTTGTGGGTAATAGTTATAAATTTTGCAAAATACGCAAGTTGTTATATAATATTCGATTGGCTCGAGAATATTAATTTTAACGAGGAATATTCGATGCGACGACACAATCATTAGTGGACCCCTACAACTAATTATTATCGGATTGAGAAAACGATAACAATATTTTATGAAAATAACGGTGGAAGTTTTATCGTTAATTGTTAAACAACCCGATGTTAAAAAAATACGTGAATACGCGTGGTTGCATAGTATATACCAGATGATTATTGATGCTTACTACGAGAAGTCACTTCTTTTTGTTTAATTATTGCTTCAAAGATTAATTGTTGCATAGTATCTCACGTTAATTGATTCAATTATTGTCGATATTTTATATATTATTAAATCAATAATTGAGATGATGAAGTTATTAATATTATTATTTGTAATATTAACGATGTCTGTAAGTTACGCCAAGGAGAGGTTTGGTCACCTAATCATTTGCTTAATAGGAGAAATCCTTTATCGAAAGCCCCTCTTCCAGGGCAATTTGGTCGATTAATAGTGTGAATTATAATAATGATGATGAAGTTTTGTTTTATTAGTATTATTAATGTAATAAAAGCAGGAAAAGCTTTTTATATAAAAGCAGAATACTTTTATAAAGTTATTCGTTTTATTAGACTATAAATTGAATATATTATATTCTATTATGCATAGTGTTTTGCATAGTAAAATCTTTTTTTATATAAAACAAAATACTTTTATAATGTTATTCGTTTTTTAGACTATAAATAGAATATATTATATTTTATTATGGATAGTGTTTGCATAGAAGCATGCGTAGTGTTTTGCGTAGTAAAATCTTTTTATATAAAAGCAGAATACTTTTATAAAGTTATTCGTTTTATTAGATTATAAATAGAATATATTATATTTTATTTAAAAGATTTTGTTTTATTAGAATATTTTATAGTAAACCAATCTGGACCGTCTAGTTTAAAAGTAAATCAATCCGATAGATTCAGAATTATTTACTATTCAGGTCCATTCTCCTATAAATAGAAGCTCATTCCTTCATTATTTCTTACGAATTCACTTTGAAACTCTGAGAGAGAAACTATAGAGAAAGAAGAAAAGTATTCTCGCTACTTCACAACTCCTATATCTAGTTGTTTCTAAGGTAAGGGTATTATTTCTTTTCGTATTCATGAAGAGAACTTACATTATTCCATTTTTTTATTACATTGGAATAACCTATATCTGTGATCTCACCCTATACTTGGTGAAATTCTTACGTTATTCCATTCTTTATCATTATGTTGGAATAACTCATACATGCCAATACCGCATACATGGTGAAATTCTTACATTATTCCATTCTTTATTATTCTGTTGGAACATCCTGTCTGTACGTTTACGCATGACCTGGTTCCGTTATTTATTATTACATTGGAACATCACGTCGTTGCAATTTACTTTCGACACGGTTACATTATTTATTATTCATTGGAATAACTATATCTGCATTTGATCTATCGCATGCACGGTGATTTCTTTTGTTATTCCATTCTTTATTATACTCGGTTGGTTAAAGTTTTGACTTCTATACTCCATGAAATTAGTGGAATATCCATGATATTTACGCTTCATCCAAATATCTTTTCATAGAAATATTCTTACGAGCATTCTTGAATTTTACTCAGAAAGAAGTATCATGTTGACAATTTGGACGTTATTAGTTCTCGGATAAATTAATTCTTGAACTTGTTTTATTGAATTCTTATATCATTGTCATCATCCTCATGTTTATATTATGTTAAAAGTCATACGTGGCACTGTAGTGCATAGATGGACTTGGTATGATTATGACTGTGGTTTAATCGGTATAATCATAACTTAGTAATGTTACAAATGATGTGGTAAAAGTCCTCATTAGCCAGTAGTGCATTGATGGACGATTGTTGGCATGATCATGACCATTGATGAATACACGAATATCCTTGGCCCGTAGTGTATGGATAATTTATGGTTGTGATACTAATGAATATCATTAGTAGTAGTGGGGGATGATGTGGATTATTTATTGTCGAGTCCCAATGATAAAAGTGATGAAAAAACCTTTTAAATCATAAAAGATAGTAGATTTTATTCTCTACTTGACTCTTTTAATGGATTGCTTGTTCTCCTCCGAGTTAAACTTGATGTTTGTTATATTGTATCGGTTTAACATTGTTGAAGGCTAACGATAATTTATTACGTATTATCTTAGTCATAATATTTCTTCTTCGGGCTAGTTGAGCTAACCCTTTTACTTTTATTATTCTCTTCAAGAAATGAGAACGTAGAAGGACTAGTGGGGAGCGGAGTGATCGGTCCAAATAATAGCATTAGTAGTCCCTCACTATTCGTTAAATAGTGTGATAATAAATGTAATGAGGACTCAATTGAGTGTGGATATTGTCTAGATGACAATATTTGTATTAATACTCACGAAGATATGTTTTGTCGTATTTTTACACATTGTTGTATAATTAAGTTGTATTTGAATTTTGTACCATGTATTTGATGACTTCAAGATAGGTGATGTATACCTATTTTGGGGAGTTCTGATTAGTATCAAAGCTTAGGATATGATCCTGGCTAAGATGTGAGACAAGAACAAGGAGGGGAGAGACGGGGAATTCCTTCACTAGTATAACCTACCTAAGTTTATTTGGTATTTAATTGGTCGGTCAGAGTATAGGGATAATATGTGATATGTTAATTAACCCTTGTTTTGTGGCAGTATTTAAAAATGACATCCGCGAATGTTGAGAACATCAATGGATTACATGAGACCTTTGAGTCTCCATAGATCAATAATCAGGATAATGTGCATCAGGAAGGCGACAATCCTTAGGTAAACAACAACACTGACCAGATGATGAACGATGGAATGTTCAGAGGCTTTATGCAATTCATGCAACATCAGGCAAAAACGGCTCCTGTACAAAATGCAGGTGGAAACACTGGCAACTCTTGGACGGTCACCGCTAAGCAGTTCAAGGAACTGGGACTACCGGAGTTTTTTGGAGAGCCAAAACCACTTAAGGCGGAGACGTGGATAAAGCAAATCTACAAGATATTTGATGTCCTGGGATTCTCCTAGGAGCAAAAAGTTCCCTTTTCCACCTTCATGTTGCGTGCAGAGGCAGATTACTGGTGGGAATCTGTAAAACGTACTCGACCTGCCGCACTGAAGATGACTTGGGAGAAGTTCCAAGAATTGTTCAACGACAAGTACTTTCCCGAAAGTACTCGTCACATGAAAGAGGTAGAGTTCATCAATCTGGAGCAAAACAACATGACTGTGTCACAGTACGAAGCCAAGTTTGCCGAGTTATCCCGGTTTGCGTCCCATTTGGTTGATAATGAGGAGAGAATGACACAAATATTTCTAAGAGGTTTGAAACCCGAGATACGCCAATATCTTCTCTCTCATAAACTGTGTTTGTATTCAGATGTTTTTAATATGGCTCAGTTATTGGAGCGCGATAATGAGTTAACCCAACCAAAAGAGAGCAGCCGGCAAAATGATAATACCAGTGATAACAGTTGTAAGACCCCAACTTATTATGAATAATATTAAATTTTCTCTATTTATTATCTTGAAATAATTAGGAGTTAATTTGATATAATATTCATTTTTGTCGGGGAATATTCGTTTGGTCGTGGAATATTTTTCTTTGCGCTGGGAATATAAATACGATGAGTATGACCATTTATAATGAGAATAACTGTCGGATGAAGAAAACGACAAGTTTGAGTTTTTATAAATAACGACGTAGTTGTTACTGTAAATACTGTTGGATTACCCGGTGGTTAAAATACAGTAATAAGCGTGGTTGCACAGTAGCACACGGTATTGCACAGTATGGTTGAATTATTGATTTGTACGTAAGAAGACACTACTCAATAATTGTTACAGTAGTTCTGTTCAATATTTTATTTTATTGATTCAATAATAGCTGCATTGATATTTTATATTATTATTGTTGTCTCTGCACAGTATTTCCCATTATTCGATCAATAATTCATATTATTTGAATAATATTATTAAATAGCATTATTGAAAATGTCTAGAAAGTTACATACAGGAGAGGTTTGGTCACCTAATCATTGCAAGAGATGAGAAATCCTTATCGAAGGCCGCTATTTCAAGAGCAACTGGTTGTCATAATTGTGATTACGTAATATTATTTGTGAATAATTAATTATTGATTTATATGATAAGGAAATATTTATTTTATAATTGATGGTTATATTTATTTTATATGGATATAATTGAAGGAATTAATGTCGAGGTGTTTTTGTCGGAATGGAAGTATTAAAATTTAAATCACTATTCTTGAGATATATTGCGTGAGTTATAATTTTTAATCTGACCGTTGGATCGTTGTGATTTTTGGATATGTTATACATATATAAGTTGAGTATATGTCCACAAATTTTGAACCGTTAAAAATGAGCGAATGATTTGTTATGAATTTTAAGAGGTGATTGATTAGGAAATTAGGGTTATAATTGATTTTGGTGGAAAATTCTAGAATTGAGTGGGCCCCACTTGTGGTTGGTGAAGAAATGTGCTGAATTTTATTTCAAATGTGGTGGGTGGCAATAGTAGTAGGTAAAGCCATCAGGTAGCAGGGGTGGCAGTCAAGTCCGCTTGACGGCTAACATTTTCCTATAAATAGAGGGCTAAGTTAGAATTGAAAATCACACCAGAAACATAAGCTTTCTCTCTTTCTCTCTCTATATTATCGAGAATATTTTGTGAGTATTTAGATACTTTGAGAGTTGCTGTTCAGTACAAGTTTCATTCAGCATCACTTCCGACCTTTCATTCCGAAGTACTGTTTTTTGTGGTAAGGGATGTTATTTTCTTCTTAAATGATATTATTTTCTTCAATATCATTATGCCGAAATGTTGGTTTGAAATTTTTAATCAAATTTGGAACTTTTGTGTCGGGGTTACTATTCACGTATACAACACTATTCACGTATACATAACTATTCACAAATACGGCACTATTCACCGAAAAATGAAATCTTCTCTTTTTCGTCCTAGATGTCTTTTATGATTACTATCCTTGATTGTATCCATGTTTTGATCTTTATTCTACTTCACACTTGGTTATTATGGAGATTTATTGAATTTGGATAAACCGAAATACGAATCCCTAATGTTTGTCCTTCTGTCCTACTGGATTCGTTCTCTTAAATGTTTTTCATCATCCTCAGTCCTTAATGGTGATACCTGGTGAATATCTTTGGCCTGTAGTACAAAGATGAATGATTACCTGATGAATATCTTTGGCCTGTAGTGCAAAGATGAACAGGTGTTGAGATGAACATGACCAACTGGTGATACAAATGAATATCTTTGGCCCGTAGTGCAAAGATGAATATTTGATGCAAGATGTATATTGATTGATGTTACAAGGATAAAATATTGATGATGGACTTTTAAATTCATAGATGGTAGTAGATTGCATTCTCTACTTAACTCTTCTAATGAATTATTGTTTCCGCTGCAGTTGTTGATCTAAAACTTGTTGTCTATTGTATTCAATCAGATTTTTCCCTGTTGAAGACTAAGGATAATTTGTTGTATATTATCTTAGTCATAATATTCTTTACTGGGCTAGTTGAGCTCACCCTTTTCCTTTTTGTTCCATTTTTCTTCTCAGGAGGTGAGAATTTAGCGGGGACTAGTCGGGGTATGGAGTGATGATTCAAGATAGCTGTTTTAGTAGTCCTCACTATTTTGTAAAATAGTGTGTCAATAATTGTAATGAGGACTTTATCTGGGTGTGGATATTGTCTAGAAGACAATATTTGTATTTAAACTCACAGTATGTGTTGTCGTATTTTGCACGACAATTGTAATAATAAAGTTGTACTTATTTTCTGTACCATGTATTTGGTGACTCAGAATGGGTGATGTATACCTATTTTGGGGCCGTCACAGTTGGAATCAGAGCTTAGGGATATGGTCTCTGGCGGAGATCGGGGAATAGAACTAGGAGGGGAGAGATGAGTAAATCCTTCGCTAGTGTGTCCTACCTAAGCTTACTTGTTGGTCGGTTATAATATAGGGATATTATGTGATATGTTAATTTATTTAAGTAACCCCTGTTTTATGGCGGTTTAAGAATGGCGGTGAGAACGTTAACAATGGAGTCTATGAGATGTGGAACAACCTTTGATTACCAACAAGAGAGCGTGCAATGGGAAGGAAATATTCCTCCTGTAAACAACACTACCGGGCAAACGATGAATGATGCGATGTTTATAAGCTTTTTGCGGTTCATGTAAAATCGACGAGGAGACTCGTGTACAAAATACGGTGTGAAATAATAGCAACGCGGTTTATCCTGACCAAGCGATTCAAGGAGTTGGGACCACCAGATTGGGAAAACCAAATCCGATTAAGCGTGAAAGCGTGGGTTAAGCAAATTACCAAGATATTCGATGTCTTGGGGTGACGAGGAGAACGAAGGTTCCATTCGCCACCTTTATGTTCCGTGGTGCGGTAGATTCATTGGTGGGAATCATGAAGCGTACTCCATCGATTGCACTCAACACGTCTTGGGAAAAATTTCAGAATCGTTCAATGACAAGTACTTTCCTAAAAGTATTAAATCATATATGAAGGAGGTAGAGTTTATTAGACCGAGCAGAACAACGTGGCGGTGTCCCAAAGACGAGGCGAAGTTCGCGGAGTTATCCAGGTTTGCACCTCATTTGGTAGAAAATGAGAAACGTATGACGCGGATGTTTCTGAGAGGTCTAAAACCCGAGATTCGACAATATCTTATCTCTTATAAATTTTCTTTATATTCAGATGTTGTAAACAGGGCTCAATTATTAGAGTGTGATAATGAGTATGTTCAACCGAGGGAACACAACAAGGGTCATACCGGTGACAGCAGTCATCGTAGCGATGATAACCAGCGAGGAGGGAAGAATACGGACAAAAGCGGTAACCACTCGGGTGGAAATCGTGGCCATGATAATAGGAGAGGTGAGTCAAGTGGAAATTTCAAAAAGAGGATATTCAATAATGACGGGAAGACATCAGCAGTAGCATCAGTACCAACAACAAATTTTAGGGGAGGAAAACGACCGCCAGTTAGATGCTACAGATGCGGAGAGGAGGGAGACATAAGTCCAAACTGTTCACAGCCTTCCAAGGTATGTTTCAATTGTGGAAAAGACGGTCACATAGCCCGATTTTGTCCAATAGCGAAGTCAAGTCCAACTGGGACGGCGACACCAAAGGCGACTACGGACAAAACAAAGTTAGTGGTTTAAGGAAGGGCGTTTGTCGTGACTGGACAAAACGCGAAAAACCCGAACGAGGTGATCACGGGTAAGCTAATCTTGAACTCATGCGAAGTTTATACCTTACTAGATACCAGTTCTACCCATTCTTTTATCTCTTCTGCGTGTGCTCAACGTTTAAACTTGACTCCGGAGAAATTGGACTTTAACTTATCTGTTGAAACTCCATTGGGTGAAACCTTTGTTACATCTACAGTTTATAAATCTTGCTTGATCCAAGTTGGCACAATCACATTACCTGTTGATCTTATCTCTTTAAAGATACTTGCATTTGATGTGATTTTAGGGATTGATTGGTTAACCACTCATCATGCCAAAATTGATTGTTTTCGTAAGGTTGTTAGTTTTCATATTCCTAACCAACCTGTTATACGAATTCAAGCAACTAAACCACTAAAATCAGTCACTGTCATATCAAGCCATAAAGCTATTCGTTTATTGAAAAATGGACGTCAAGCTTTCTTAGCCCATATTATGGACTTGAACAAAACACGTCAGATTTGAATAATATTCTGTTGTTAATAAATTTCCGACGTATTTAGGAAGAACTCCCGGTCTACCCCCGAATGAGAAGTTGAATTCTTTATTGATCTTGAACCGTATAAAGCCCATTTCTAAAACCCCATATCGAATGGCTCCTATTGAACTTCGTGGAGTTAAAAGTCCAATTACTGAGAATTGTTAGACATCGGTTTCATTGGTCCCTAAGTACATCTCCCTGGGGTGCTCCTGTTTTATTTGTAAAAAGAAGAAAG
This sequence comes from Panax quinquefolius, assembly GCA_020205615.1. Lineage (NCBI taxonomy): Eukaryota > Viridiplantae > Streptophyta > Magnoliopsida > Apiales > Araliaceae > Panax > Panax quinquefolius. Next base: position 107,523,905 of record CM035158.1, on the reverse strand, counting down.
ACGGGAGTATGCGACTTTGTATTAACTATCGAGAATTAAACCATGTCACCATCAAGAATAGGTATCCACTACCTCGCATTGATGACCTGTTTGACCGATTGCAAGGAGCATAATTCTTTTCAAAGATCGATCTTTCGTTCTAGATATCATCATTTGAAGATTAAAAGCGAGGATATTCCAAAGACCGCCTTCGAACTCGATGCAGATGACATTATGAATTCTTAGTCATGTCTTTTGGATTGACTAATGCTCCCGCTACTTTCATGGATATGATGAACCGTGTATTCAAGGAATATTTGGATCAGTTCGTTGTTGTCTTTATTGATGACATCCTCATATATTCCAAAAACCGTGAAGATCATGAGCACCATTTGAAGCTGGTACTTCAAAGACTTCGTGACAACAATCTATATGCCAAGCTAAAGAAATGCGAGTTCTGGCTTAAGGAAGTAGCATTCCTTGGGCACGTGGTGTCAAAACATGGAGTATCTGTTGACCCGACGAAGATTGAAGCAATACAAAGTTGGGAGCAACTGAAGTCGGTGACCGAAGTGCGTAGCTTTTTGGGCTTAGCTGGTTATTATCGGAGATTCGTGGAAGGATTTTCTCAAATCGCTACTCCGTTAACTCAGCTGACTCGGAAAGATACAAAATTCGTATGGAGCGAGGAATGTGAGAAGAGTTTCCAAGAGCTCAAGATGAGACTCATTTTGGCACCTGTTCTAACAATACCATCTGGTTCGGATGGATTTGTTATCTACAGCGATGCTTCAGGTAAAGGGTTAGGATGGGTTCTCATGTAACATGGAAAAGTCATAGCCTATGCCTCACGATAACTCAAAGAATATGAGAGGAATTATCCTACTCATGATCTGAAGTTGGCAGCAGTCGTTTTTGCGTTAAAATTATGGAGACACTACCTGTATGGGGAGAAAGTGGAGATTTATACGGATCATAAAAGCCTCAAATATTTCTTTACCCAAAAGGAACTCAACATGCGACAACGACGTTGGCTCGAGCTGTTGAAGGATTACGACCATAGCATTCAATATCATCCTGGAAAAGCAAACGTTGTAGTTGATGCATTGAGTAAAAGATCATATGCGGGTACGAGTGCAATGTTGTTAACACAAAAGCCCATTTTGTACGACTTACAAAGGATGGAAATAGAGTTAAAGGCTCCAAGTACCCACGTGATGATATCAAACATACGAGTAGAAGCGACTTTAATCGATAAAGTTAAAGTTGCTTAAGCTACGGACCTGGGGCTGATGCGTATGAAAAAGAAAGTGCAAGAAGGTGCTATTCCAAAAGCAGGAATCGATAAAGAAGGAATACTTTGAGTCAACTCTAGACTTTGTGTTCCTAACGATCCTGACTTGAAGCATAGAATCATGATGGAGGCACATAACACACCATTTGTAATCCATCCTAGGATTACCAAAATGTATCATGATCTTCGACATACATTTTGGTGGAACAATATGAAAAGAGAGATCGCGAAGTTTATCTCGAGGTGTTTAACCTGTCAACGTGTAAAGGCAGAGCATCAATTGCCAAAGGGTCCATTTCAACCACTTGAGATTCTGAAATGGAAGTGGGAACACATTACCATGGATTTCGTTACAGGTCTTCCTAAGGTTTCTGAAGGCAAAGATGCGATTTGGGTTATTATTGATAGATTAACCAAGTCTGCTCATTTCTTGCCTATACGTGAGACTTATTCCCTTGAACGTCTTGCTAGTATGTACGTAAATGAGATTGTGAGATTGCATGTCATGCCAGTATCCATAGTTTTGGATCGTGACCCAAGATTCACTTCACGATTTTGGGTTAGCTTGCAGAAAGCTATGGGCACAGATTTACGATTCAGTTCGGCATACCATCCTCAAACGGACGGGCAATCAGAAAGGACTATTCAAACCCTTGAAGATCTATTAAGACTTTGTGTCCTAGATTTTAAAGGAAGTTGGGATAAGTACTTGCCACTGGTGGAATTCTCCTACAACAACAGTTATCAAGCAAGTATAAGCATGGCTCCATTCGAGGCGTTATTTGGACGAAAGTGTCGTTCTCCAGTATACTAGGACGAGGTGGGAGAAGAAACGTTGTTGGGACCAGAATTAGTACGCATGACTACAGAAAAAAATTCAAATGATCCGACAACGTATAAAGACCTCACAAGATCGACAAAAGAGTTATGCTGATCTTCATCGAAAGGACGTGGAGTTTAATATTGGAGATCATGTACTGTTACATATTGCTCCATAGAAGGGAGTTACAAGATTCGAGAAGAGAGGAAAGCTCAATCCACGATTTATTAGTCCATTTCAGATTCTTGACCGAGTAGGAAATGTGGCCTATAGACTCGCGTTACCTCCAAGCTTGTCTCATGTTCATAATATTTTTCACATATCTATTCTTCGTAAATATGTGAAAGACCTAAACCACATTATTGCGTTAGAACCAGACGAGATAGCCGAAGATTTAACGTACGAGGAGGTACCTGTCAAGATATTGGATAGGAAAGAGCATATCCTACGAACAAATGTTATACCACAAGTCAAGGTTTTATGGAGGAACCATGCTATTGAGGAAATAACTTGGGAGTTGGAATCAGAAATGAAAGCGAGGTACCCTCACCTTTTCGAACCAGGTACGTACGTCAATTTCGAGGATGAAATTTCATAAGGAGGGGAGGTTGTAAGACCCCCTTATTATGAATAATATTAAATTTTCTCTATTTATTATCTTGAAATAATTAGGAGTTAATTTGATATAATACTTTGGTTGTGTGTGAAATGTGCAAATTTTACAAAATAAGGAAGTGGTTATAAAATATTCATTTTTGTAGGGGAATATTCGTTTTTTGGGAATATTCTTGCCGCTTAGGGAATATAAATGTATTTATTGGGTATAAAACCATTTGTAATGTAATATAATCGCCGAATGAAGAAAAGCGACAAGTTTGAGTTTTTATAAATAACGGCGTAGTTATTCATTATTATCTTGTTGGATTACCCAAAGTGGTTAAAATACGATAATAAAGCGTGGTTGCATAAGTAGCACTACGGTATTAAAGATGGTTGAATTATTGATTAAATGCGTAAGAAGGCACTACTCAATAATTGTTACAGTAGTTACTGTTCAATATTTTATTTTATTAATTCAATAATAGCTGCGTTGATATTTTATATTATTATTGTTGTCTCTGCACAGTATTTCCCATTATCTGATCAATAATTCATATTATTTGAATAATATTATTAGATAGCATTATTGGCAATGTCTAGAAAGTTCTATCTAAGGAGAGGTTTGATCACCTAATTGCGCGCCAGTAAGGAGAAATCCTTATCGGAAAGCCCTCTCTTTCTTGGGAACGGTCTGGTTGTCATAATTGTGATTCTGTAATATTATTTGTGAATAATTAATTATTAATTTATATAATAAGGAAATATTTATTTTATAATTGATGGTTATATTTATTTTATGTGGATATAATTGAAGGAATTAATGTTGAGGTATTTTTGTCAGAATGGAAGTATTAAAAATTAAATCAACATTTTGAGATATATCATGTGAGTTATAATTTTAATCGATTGTTGGATCATTTTGATTTTTGGATATGTTATACATATATAAGTTGAGTATATGTCCATAAATTTTGAACCGTTAAAATGAACGAATGATTTGTTATGAATTTTAAGAGGTGATTGATTAGGAAACTAGGGTTATAATTAATTTTGGTGGAAAATTCTAGAATTGAGTGGGGCTTGACTTGTGGTTTGGCGAAGAAATGTTTGAATTTTATTTCAAATGTGGTGGGTGGCAATAGTAGGTAAGTAAAGCCATCGTGTAGAAAGTCAAGTCCGCTTTGGCAGGCTAACATTTTCCTATAAATAGAGGGCTAAGTTAGAATTGAAAATCACACCGTAAACATAAGCTTTTCTCTCTCTCTCTATATTATCGTTTATTTTGTGAGTATTTAAATACTTTGAGAGTTCTTTATTCAAAGACAAGTTTCATTCAAACATCACTTGACCTTTCATTCCGAAGTACTATTTTTTTGAGGTAAGGGATGTTATTTTCTTCTTAAATGATATTATTTTCTTCAATATCATTATGCAGAAATATTGGTTTGAACTTTTTAATCAAATTTGGAACTTTTGTGTCGGGGTTACTATTCACGTATACGGCACTATTCACGTATACAACACTATTAACAAATACGACACTATTCACCGAAAAATGAAATTTTCTCTTTTTCATCCCAGATGTCTTTTATGGTTACTATCCTTAATTGTATCCATGTTTTGATCTTTATTATACTTCACACTTGGTTATTATGGAGATTTATTGAATTTGGTTAAACCAAAATACGAATCCCTAATATTTGTCATTTTGTCTCACTGGATTCGTTCTCTTAAATGTTTTTCATCATCCTCTGTCCTTAATGGTAATACTTGATGAATATCTTTGGCCTGTAGTGCAAAGATGAATGATTACCTGATGAATATCTTTGGCCCGTAGTGCAAAGATGAACAGGTGTTGAGATGAACATGACCAACTGGTGATACAAATGAATATCTTTGGCCCGTAGTGCAAAGATGATTATTTGATGCAAGATGTATATTGATTGATGTTACAGGGATAAAATATTGATGATGGACTTTTAAATTCATAGATGATAGTAGATTGCATTCTCTACTTAACTCTTCTAATGAATTGTTGTTTCCGCTGCAGTTGTTGATTTAAAACTTGTTGTCTATTCTATTCTATCAGATTTTTCCCAGCTGAAGACTAAGGATAATTTGTTGTACATTATCTTAGTCATAATATTCTTTTCTGGGCTAGTTGAGCTCACCCTTTTCCTTTTTGTTCCATTTTTCTTCTCAGGAGGTGAGAATTTAGCAGGACTAAATAGGGTATGGAGTGATGATTCAAGATAGGTTGTTTAGTAGTAGTCCTCACTATTTTGTAAAATAGTGTGTCAATAATTGTAATGAGGACTTTATCTGGGTGTGGATATTGTCTAGAAGACAATATTTGTATTTAAACTCACAGTATGTGTTGTCGTATTTTGCACGACAATTGTAATAATAAAGTTGTAGTTATTTTACGTACCACGTATTTGGCGACTCGAATGGGTGATGTATACCTATTTTGGGGCGTCACACACTGTGATCATCAAAGCGATAACAAAGCGTGGAGGAATCAACATGCGAAATGGTAACCACTTCGGTGGTAATCATGGCCAAAATAATAAGAATGGACATTTCAAGAAGAGGAGATTCAACAATGATGGAAAGACGTCAAGACCAAAGACCCGTTGTTAAGGAAGGAGAACGACCACCTATCATATGCTTCAAATGCGGAGGGGAGGACACATCACCAAACTGCGATGATGTAGTCAAAGCATGTTATAATTATGGAAGAGAAGGTCACCTAGCTTCGATTTTGTCATTTCTCGAAAACAAGTTCGACTAGGATGGAGGTACCAAAGGACGTCCCGAGAAAAGTCAAAGCCAGAAGTGGTGGAGAAGGCGTTTGTCGTGACCTCCTAGAAAGCAAGGAACGAGAATGAGGTCATCACGGGTAAGCTTATCATAAACTCTAAGCGAAGTATATACCTTATTTGATACCGGTTCGACCCATTCTTTTATTTCTCCTACTTGCGCTCAACGTTTAAATTTGACTCAGGAGAAATTGTACTTTGACTTATCTGTTGAAACTCCGTTGGGAGAAACCTTCATTACATCCATTGTTTATAAGTCTTGTTTGGTTCAAATCGGTACCTCACATTACACCGTCGATCTTATTTCATTGAAAATACTTGCAGATTTGACGTAATTCTAGGGATTGATTGGTTAACTACTCATCATGCAAAAATTGATTATTTTCGTAAGGTTGTTAGCTTTCATATTCCTAACCAACCTATTATGCGAATTCAAGAAACCAAACCATTAAAATCAATCACTGTCAACTCAAGCCATAAAACTATTCGTTTATTGAAAAACGGATGTCAAGCTTTCTTAGCTCATGTCACGGATCTAAACAAAAATACGTCAGTTTTGAATGATATTTCTATTGTTAATGAATTTCTTGACGCATTCCCTGAAGAACTTCTTGGCCTACCCCCAGGGCGTGAAATTAAATTTTGTATCGAGCTTGAACCCGGTACAAAACCCATTTCCAAAGCCCCATATCGAATGGCTCCTATTGAACTTCAAGAGTTAAAGACCCAACTGCAGGAATTGTTAGACATCAGTTTCATTCGTCCTACTACGTCTCCTTGGGGTGCTCCTGTTTTATTCGTGAAAAAAAAGACGGGAGTATGCAACTTTGTATTGATTATCGGGAGTTGAATCATGTCACCATCAAAAATCGGTACCCATTGCCACGTATTGATGACCTGTTTGACCAGTTGCAAGGCGCCAAATTCTTTTCAAAGATTGATCTTCATTCTGGATATCACCAATTAAAGATTAGAATCGATGACATTCCAAAGAAGGCTTTCAGAACTCGGTACGTGCATTATGAATTCCTAGTCATGTCTTTTGGATTGACTAATGCTTCTGCTGCCTTCATGGATATGATGAACCGAGTATTCAAGGAATATTTGGATCACTTTGTGGTCGTCTTTATTGATGACATCCTCATTTATTCCAAAAGCCATGAAGATCATGAGCAACACTTGAGGCTGAGACTTCAAAAGCTTCGTGAATATAAGCTTTATGCCAAGTTGAAGAAATGCGAGTTCTGGCTTGAGGAAATAGCATTCCTTGGGCACGTGATATCAAGTTATGGAATATCTGTTGACCCAAAGAAAGATTGAAGCTATTCAAAAGTCGGGAGAAACCTAAATCAATGGATCGAAATCGTAGCTTTTCGCATGGCTTAATTGGTTATTATCGGAGATTCGTAGAAGGGTTTTCTCAAATCGCTACTCCCTTAACTCAGCTGACTCGGAAAGATACAAAATTCGCTTGGAACGAGGAATGTGAGAAGAGTTTTCAAGAACTCAAGAGGAGACTCATTTCAGCACCTGTTCTGACAATACCATCTTGCTCAGAGAGATTTGTCATCTATAGTGATGCTTCAGGCAAATGGTTAGGATGTGTTCTCATGCAACATGGGAAAGTCATAACCTATGCCTCTCGACAACTCAAAGAATATGAGAGGAATTATCATACTCATGATCTAGAGTTGGCAGCTGTTGTTTTTGCACTAAAGATTTGGAGGCATTACTTGTATGGGGAGAAAGTGGAGATCTTTACGGATCATAAAAGCCTCAAATATTTCTTCACTTAAAAGGAACTCAACATGCGACAGCGACGTTAGCTTGAACTGTTGAAAGATTATGATCATACCATCCAATACCATCTCGAAAAAGCAAAGCGTGGTAGGCGGCGTATTGAGTAGAAGATCATATCGCGTGTACGAAAAGCGATATTGTCAACGCAGAGGCCCATTTTGTATGACTTGCAAAGGATGGAGATAGAGATAAAGACTAGGATCCACGTGATGATGGCGAATATACGAGTAAAACCGACTTTAATCGATAAAGTTAAAGTCGCTTCAAGCTCTGTAGACACGGAGCCGATGCATATGAGGAAGAAAGTACAAGAAGGTGCTATGCTTAAGCAAGAATTGATGAAGAAGGAATACTTGATTCAACTCCGGACTTTGTGTTCCTAACGATCCTGAAAGTTAAAGTATAAAATCATGATGGAGGCGCACAACACACCATTTGCAATCCATCACGGGAGTACGAAAATGTATCATGATCTTGACATACATTTTGGTGGGACAATATGAAGAGAGAGATATCATTGTTTATCTCAAGGTGTTTAACTTGTTAACGAAGTCAAGGCAGCGAGCATCAAGTACCAAAAAGTCCATTGCAACCACTTGAAATTCGGAATGGAAGTGGCAAGACATTACCATGGATTTTCAAGCATTGGTCTTCCCAAGGTTTCTCAAGGCATAGATGCAATTTGGGTCATTGTTGATAGATTGACCAAGTCTGCTCATTTCTTACCAATACGAGAAACTTATACACTTGAACGTCTTGCTCGTATGTACATTAACGAGATTGTAAGACTGCATGGTATGCCAGTATCCATAGTTTCTGATCGAGACCCAAGATTCACTTCATGATTTTGGGTTAGTTTACAAAAAGCTATAAGCATGGATTTATGATTTAGTTCAGCATATCATCCTCAGACGGACGGACAATCAGAGAGGACTATTCAAACTCTTGAAGATTTATTAAGACTCTGTGTCCTTGACTTCAAGGGAAGTTGGGACAAGTTCTTACCATTGGTGGAATTTTTTTACAACAACAGTTATCAAACAAGTATTGGCATGGCTCTATTCGAGGCGTTGTATGGAAGAAAGTGTCGTTCTCTAGTATGCTAGGATGAGGTGGGTGAAGCAACGTTGTTGGGACCGGAGTTGGTATGTATGACTACGGAAAAGATTCAAACGATCCGACAATGTATAAAAACCTCACAAGACCGACAAAAGAGTTATGCTGATCTTCATCGAAAGGATGTGAAATTCGATATTGGAGATCATGTGTTGTTACGTGTTGCTCCATGGAAAAGAGTTACGAGATTTGGAAAGAGAGGAAAGCTCAATCCTCGATTCATTGGCCCATTTTTAATCCTCGATCGAGTAGGATCGTAGCTATGACTCGCTTTTACCGCCAAGTATGTCTCGTGTTCATAACGTTTTTCATATATCCATGTTACGTAAATATGTGAAAGACCTGAACCACATTATTGAGTTAGAACCAGACGAAATAGCGGAAGATTTAACGTATGAAGAGGTTCATGTTCAAATCTTGGATAAGAAGGAACATATTCTACGCTCTAAGGTTATACCTCAAGTCAAAATTTTATGGATGAACCACGATGTTGAGGAAATGACCTAAGAGTTAGAATCTGAAATGAAATCAAGGTATTCTAACCTCTTCGACATACCAGGTACGTACCCTAATTTCGAAGGCAAAATTTCATAAGAAGGGGAGATTGTAAGACCCCAACTTTTATAAATAAAGATGAATTTTCTATAATTATCATTTTTTGAATATTATGGAATGAATTTGATATAATGTTATAGTTGTGGGTAATAGTTATAAATTTTGCAAAATACGCAAATTGTTATATAATATTCGATTGGTCGAGGAATATTCGTTTTAACAGGGAATATTCGTACGACGGCACAATCATTGGTGGACCCCACAACGGAATTATTATCGAATTGAGAAAACGACAAAAATATTTTATGAAAATAACGGCGAAAGTTTTATCGTTAACTGTTGAAACACCCGGTGTTAAAAGTAAAGGAATACTGGCGTGGTTGCATAATAAAGACACCAGTATTGATTATTGATGCTTACGTGAGAAGTCATTCGGTTTTGTTCAATTATTGCTTGAAGAATTGCGATAGTATCTCACGTTAATTGATTCAATTATTGTAGATATTTTATATTAAATCAATAATTGAGATAACAAAGTTATTAATATTATTATTTGCAATATTAACGATGTCTGTAAGTTCGCCAAGGAGAGGTTTGGTCACCTAATTGCGCTTAATAGGAGAAATCCTTATTGGAAAGCCCCTCTTTCACAGGAACGACAATTCGGTCGATTAATAGTGTGAATTATAATAATGATGATGAAATTTTGTTTTATTAGTATTATTAATGTAATAAAATAGAAAAGCTTTTTATATAAAAAATGTAATACTTTTATAAAGTTATTCATTTTATTAGACTATAAATAGAATATATTATATTCTATTAAGGATAGTGTTTGCATAATAAAATCTTTTTTATATAAAATGTAATACTTTTATAAAGTTATTCGTTTTATTAGACTATAAATAGAATATATTATATTTTATTATGCATAGTATTTGCGATAAGCTGCTGATAGTGTTTTTGCATAGTAAAATCTTTTTATATAAAATGTAATACTTTTATAAAGTTATTCATTTTATTAGATTATAAATAGAATATATTATATTTTATTTAAAAGATTTTGTTTTATTAGAATATTTTATAGTAATCTGGACCGTCTGCTTAAAAGTAAATCAATCTGGACCGTTCAGAATTAGTTATTATTCACCATTCTCCTATAAATAAGCTCATTCCTTCATTATTTCTTACTTAATTCATTGAAACTCTAGAGAAAGAAACTATAGAGAGAAAGAAGAAAAGTATTCGCTACTTCACTACTCCTATATCCATTGTTCTAAGGTAAGGGGTTTTATTTCTTTCGTATTCATGAAGAGAACTTCTGTTATTCCATTTGTTTTTATTCTCATTGGAATAACTCGTGATACGCCATTTCTACCCTATACTTGGTGAAATTCTTATGTTATTCCATTCTTTATCATTATGTTGGAATAACCTGTCTATGCGAAGTACTGCATACATGATGAAATTCTTTTGATATTCCATTCTTTATTATTCTGTTGGAACATCATGTATGTGCATTTATGCATGACCTGGTTCCGTTATTTATTATTCTGTTGGAACATCCCGCTTGTAAGCGTAATTTTACGCTGACTGGTTCCAGATTATTTATTATTCGTTAGAATAACCTATATGTAAAGGCTGATCATCGCATGTCCGGTGATTTCTTTTGTTATTCCATTCTTTATTATACTCGGTTGGTTAAAGTTTTGACTTCTATACTCCATGAAATTAGTGGAATATCCTCGATATTTGCGCTTCATCCAAAGATCTTTTCATGGAAATATTCTTCCGAGCATTCTTGAATTTTACTCTATAAAGAAGTATCATGTCGACAATTTGGACGTTATTAGTTCTCGGATAAATTAATTCTTGAACTTGTTTTATTGAATTCTTCTATCATTGTCATCATCCTCATGTTTATATTATGTTGAAAGTCATCTCGTATTCAGAAAGTGCATAGATGGACTTGGTATGATTATGACTGTGGGTTAATCGGTATAATCATGACCATAATGTTACAAATGATGTGGTAAAGTCCTCATCGTCCGTAGTGCATTGATGGATGAGTTGTTGGCATGATCATGACCATTGATGAATACACGAATATCCTTGGCCCGTAGTGCATGGATAATTTGTGGTTGTGATACTAATGAATATCCTCGCAGTAAAGGAGGATGATGTGGATTATTTATTTATTGTCGAGTCCCAATGATAAAAGTGATGAAAAACCTTTTAAATCATAAAAGATAGTAGATTTTATTCTCTACTTGACTCTTTTAATGGATTGCTTGTTCCTCTGCAGTTAAACTTGATGTTTGTTATATTGTATCAGTTTAACACTGTTGAAGGCTAACGATAATTTATTCTGTATTATCTTAGTCATAATATTTCTTACTGGGCTAGTTGAGCTAACCCTTTTACTTTTATTATTCTCTTCAAGAAATGAGAACGTAGCAAGGACTAGTCGGGGAACGGAGTGACGGTCCAAATAATAGCATTAGTAGTCCTCACTATTCTGTTAAATAGTGTGATAATAAATGTAATGAGGACTCAATTGAGTGTGGATATTGTCTAGATGACAATATTTGTATTAAAACTCACAGCATATGTTTTGTCGTATTTTACACGACTGTTGTATAATTAAGTTGTATTTGAATTTTGTACCATGTATTTGGCGATCAAGATAGGTGATGATTACCTATTTTGGGGGCGTCACAGAAGAGGTGAGGATACCTTGACTTCATTTCAGATTCTAACTCTTGAGGTATAATCTTTGAGTGTCGAATATGATCCTTCTTATCCATGATTTTAACACGTATCTCCTCATACGTTAAATATTCTGCTATCTTGTCTAGTTCTAATTCAATAATGTGGTTCGGGTCATCCACATATTTACGTAACATCAATACGTAAAAAAAATGTTATGAACAAGTGACATATTTGGCGGTAAAGCGAGTCTATAGGCCACAGTTCCTACTCGATCGAGGATCTCAAATAGACCAATAAAATCAAGGGTTGAGATTTACTCTCTTCATCGACTCTTACTTTTAGAATAACGCCCTCTTGAACCTTCTTCTTCACATTCATCAGCTCCGGGTGTGTAGCTTCAACGATTTTAACTTTATCGGTTAACGTCGATTCTACTCGTATTATTTGACATCATCACGTGGGTCCTTAGAGTCTTTAACTCTACCTTTATCATCTGCAAGTCATACGAAATGGGTTTTGTGTTAACAATATCGCACTCGTAAACGCATAAACGCGTCAGCTACCACGTTCGCTCTTCCATAATGATATTGAATGTATAGTCGTAATCTTCAACAGCTCGAGCCAACGTCCTTGGCGCATGATACGTTCGTTTTGGGTGAAGAAATACTTAAGGGTTTTAGAAATGGGTTTTGTACTGGGGTCAATACAAAATTCGATTTCACGTTCTAGGGGTAGGCTAAGTCTTCAAGAATACGCCAGAAAATTTATTAACAAAAGAAATATCATTCAAAACTATGACTCTCATCCCAAGACTTGGATAACACATCACATTGATACCTATCAACTTGCCACCGTTATTCACGGCGTCCCCTACGGATAGTCTGGCTTCGATGAATTCCAAGACTTGGAAGTCACCAGCGAAAGGATCGGGGCTCTTTACTTATGGCTTGATATGACAATGATTGACTTTAGGGTTTGGTTGCTTGAATTCGCATAACAGGTTGGTTAGGAATATGAAAGCTAACAACCTTACGAAAAACATGATGAGTAGTTAACCAATCGATTCCTAAAAGCACATCAAAGACAAGTATTTTCAAAGAGATAAGATAGACAGGTAACGTGAAAGTGTCAATTTGAATCAAACAAGATTTATAAACAGTGGAGGTAACAAAGGTTTCTCTTAATGGAGTTTCAACCAATAAGTCAAAGTCTAACTTCTCTGGGGTTAAATTTAAACGTTGAGCGCAAGTAAGAGAGATATAAGAATGGGTAGAACCGGTATCTAATAAGGTATAGACTTCGCAAGAATTTATAATAAAATAACCCGTGCTAACTTCGTTTAGGTTACTCGCTTTTTGAGAAGTCACAAAAAATGCTCTTCCTGAAACCACCGACTTTTTTTTGTCTGTATCCGCCTTTGGTGCCACCGTCCCAGCTAGACTTGACTTTGGTGCACGACAAAATCGGGCTAGGTGACCTTTTTTTCCACAATTGTAACATGCTTTGGACTGAATCATGCAGTTTGGACTGATATGTCCCTCCCCTCCGCATTTGAAGCATACAATTGGTGGCCGTTCTCCTCCCTTGAAAACGGGTGTTGGTGCTGCTGTCTTTCCATCGTTGTTGAACCTTTTCTTCTTGAAATTTCCACTCCTATTATCTTGGCCATGATTACCACCGAAGTGGTTACCATTCTTGGCATGATAATTTCCCCCACGATGGTTATCATTGTTCCGATGGCCGTTGCCATCGGTACGATTATTATCGTGTTGTTGGTCATTGCCTTTTGGTTTTGCTGACTCATTTTTGCGTTCTAATAACTGGGCCCTATTCACAACATCTGAATATAAACAAAGTTTGTGAGAAATGAGGTATTGACGTATTTCGGGTTTCAAACCTCTTAGAAACATTTGCGTCATTCGCTCCTCATTATCGACGAAATGGGATGCAAACCGGGATAACTCCATAAATTTAGCCTCGTATTGCGACACGGTCATATGGTTTTGCTCCAACTTGATAAAATCCACCTCCTTCATGTGACGAATACTTTCGGGAAAGTACTTGTCGTTGAACAACTCTTGGAACTTCTCCCAAGACATCTTGAGTGCGTCAGGCTGGGTACGCTTTACAGATTCCCACCAGTAATCTGCCTCTTCACGCAACATAAAGGTGGCAAAGGGAACCTTTTGCTCTTCGAAGCATTCCAAGACATCAAATATCTTAGTGATCTTCTTTAACCACGTCTCCGACTTAAGTGGTTCTGGCTTTCCCAAAAACTCTGGCGGTCCCAGCTCCTTGAACAGCTTAGCAGTGACCATCCGAGAGTTGCCAGTGTTTCCACACAATTTTGAGCAGAGTCTCTCTACCGATGTTGCATGAATTGCATAAAGCCTCTGAACATCTCATCGTTCATCATCTGATCGGTGTTGTTATTTACCTTTGGATTATTGTCTTCCTGTTGCACATTATCCTGGGTATTGATCGTTGGTGACTCAACAATCTCAGGTGCTTCATTGCTGATCTCAATATTTTCAGATGCCATTTTCAAACACTGTCACAAAATAAGGGTTAATTGACATATCACATATTATCCCTATACTCTGATCGACCAATTAAATACCAAATAAACTTAGGTAGGTCATACTAGCGAAGTAATTCCCCTTCTCTCCCCTCCTAGTTCTTGTCTCACATCTCAGCCAGGGATCATATCCCTAAGCTTTGATACCAACTGTGACGCCCCCAAAATAGGTATACATCACCCATCTTGAGTCGTCAAATACATGGTACAAAATTTAAATACAACTTAATTATACAACAGTCGTGTAAAATACGACAAAACATAATCTAATAGTTTTAATAAGAATATTGTCATCTAGACAATATCCACACTCAATGGAGTCCTCATTACAATTATTATCACACTATTCCATAGAATAGTAAGGACTACTTAAGTCACTTATCCTGGACTATCACTCCATTCCCCGACTCGTCCCAACTATATTCTCATTTCCTGAAGAGAACAATGAAAGAAAAGGGTGAGCTCAACTAGCCCAGTAAGAAATAGTATGACTAAGATAATGCGAATAAATTATCCTTAGCCTTCAACAAAGATAACAACCGATAGAATATAATAGACAACAAGTTTTAGATCAACAAATGCGCAATGGAATAAGCAATCCATTTAAGAGTCAGTAGAACATAAAATCTACTATCTTCTATGATTTAAAAGGTTTTTCATCACTTTTATCATTTGAGACTCAAATTTTAAGAAATAAACCACAACATCCCTGCACCACGGTCAAGGATATTCATGTAATCATCAATGGTCATGATTATACGGAAATAATCCCTGGTCATAATCATACCAACTACTGTCCATCAATGAACTACAGGACAATGAGGACTTTTACCACATCATTCGTCACATTACGGTCATGATTATACCGAATAATCCCTGGTTATAATCATACCAAGTCCATCTATGCACGTAAGCCAAAGATGACTTTAATCACAATATAAGTATGAGGATAATGACAATGACATAATAATTCAATAAAACAAGTTCAAGGATAAATTTTAAAGATTTATAATTTAATTTATCCATAAATCAATAACGTCCAAATTGTCAGCATGATACTGCTTTGTAGAGTAAAATTCAAGAATGCTCAGAAGAATATTTCCATGAAAAAGATACTGGATAAAGCGCAAATATCAAGGATATTCCACTAATTTCATGGAGTATAGAAGCCAAAGCTTTAACCAACTGAGTATAAGAGAATATATAAAACTATAAATAGATTTTTGCCTGCCATGCGGTAATCCACATAGACAGATCATTTCCATAATTTAATAAGGAATGAATACGAAGGATCATTCACCATGCATGCGGTAATCCATATAGACAGGTTATTCCAATAGAATAATAAAGAATGGAATAATGAAGAATTCACCATGCATACTAGAGTCGTGAGCGAGTTATTCCAAAGTAGAATAATAAAGAATGGAACCAGTCATGCGTAATCCGCATGCATGTGATATTCCAACAAAGATAATAAAGAATGGAATAACAATGTAACTCACCAGCATCTGATAGGCCATCATATATACAAAGTTATTCCAATGTAATAATAAAGAATGGAATAATGAAGAATTTCACCATGTATGCGATACTTGGATGTATAAAAGTTATTCCAATATAATAATAAAGAATGGAATAACAACCCTTACGAGTATTGAAAGAAAATAACTCTCTTCATGAATACGAAAGAATAATACCCCTTACCTAGAAGAAAAGCTGGATCTTTGGAAAGTGAGGTATCGGACTTCTTCTTTCTCTCTATAATTTCCCTCTATAATAATTGCTCTATAGCTTTAGTGAATTGGTAAGAAATGAAGGAAGAATGAGCTTCTATTTATAGGAAAATATAGTTTCAATAATTGCAAATTTTGGGGCTCAAAATATTACAGTATAATACCTTCCTCTTTTTCTTCATTTTTAATTTAGTCCTGCAAGTATTATCAAACTTGCACCACCTCTCGTAATAGTAAATCATGTGAATCAATAGTAAATCATGTGACTCAATAGTTCTAAACATGTGAAAAAATTAATTATAGTATAATACCTTCATCTATACTTCCATTTTTAATTTAGTCATGCAAGTATTATCAATCTTGCACCAACTCCCCTAATAGTAAATCATGTGAATCAATAGTACACACATGTGAACACATAATTATAAGCATGTGAATTAATAGCAATTAATTACTCATTTATCCGGTTAATTACCCGATTGGTCAATTATAACCTCCAGACATCAATTATTATCAAAATAAATGTCGATTTTCACTAACACTAATAATTCCAATACAATGGAACTATCAATTTCATTTTTAATCAACACGAACTTATTCATTATTAATATTATAATTCACAATATTTAACAACCAGGTCATTCCCAGGAAAGAGGGGGCTTTCCAATAAGGATTTCTCCCTATTGGCGCGCAATTAGATTATCTAACCTCTCCTTGACAAAACTTCTAGACATTGTCAATATTGCAAATAATAATATTAATAACTTTGTCGTCTCAATTATTGATTTAATAATATAACATATTATATAGATGATACTATGACAATAATTGAATCAATAATATAAGAGATATGATGCGGCAATTACTGTAGAAATAATTGAGTATAATTGAGTGACTTCTTACGTAAGCATCAATAATCAATACCGTGTGCTACTATGCAACCACGCCAGACATCGCATTTTTTACTACCTAGTAGTTCAACAGTTTTAATTCAGTAACACTTTCGCCGTTATTCTTATAAAATGATAATTCTGTCATTTTCTAACTACGACAATACTTTCATTGTGGGGTCCACCAATGATTGTGCCATCGTACGGATATTCCTGACAAAAAGAATATTCCCCGACCAAACGAATATTTTATAACAACTTGCTTACTTTGTAAAATTTTAGCATATCACCCTTAACTTGAACATTTTATCAATTTAACCATTTACGAAATAAAATAATAATTATAAGAAAATTGAATACTTTTATTTCATAAAATTCTGGGTCTTACACTAACATAATGTGATACGTATATGGGATATTCATTAGTTAAACACATTCGATAAACAATTTTGATATATATAGATCAAGTGTACACACACGACTAAATCATGAAATCTTTTACTTATGTTATTACATAGCTCGGAACTACCGTTAGACTTTATTAGTCTAAAACACTTTATTAATTCAAACTAAGATAGGTGTTAACATGCAAAACTACCTCTGTTAGTGTGTCGTGAATTGAAATAAGCATAATGAAGTTATACTAGCATGCTACATACTTCAGAAATCACAGAAGTCACTTTCTAAATCTATAGAATGGCGCGGCCGCGCCTGATTTGCACTAAGAAGACGCGCGGCTCCCAGTTCAAACCAGGACTGAGCAATTATTTGCTTGGCCTAACTTTTCCATCCTTATATACATAACACATATTAACATGTTAAAGGTCCTTTCGCATCTTTCAAGTTTAATCTAGGTCTCGTCTTGCATAATGCGGTTCTAAGTTGGATATCTCAACAAATTAAGGTCATTTAAGGTCATCTTCTACTTATGTTATTACATAGCTCGGAACTACCGTTAGACTTTATTAGTCTAAAACACTTTATTAATTCAAACTAAGATAGGTGTTAACATGCAAAACTACCTCTGTTAGTGTGTCGTGAATTGAAATAAGCATAATGAAGTTATACTAGCATGCTACATACTTCAGAAATCACAGAAGTCACTTTCTAAATCTATAGAATCGGCGGCGGCCGCTACCGATTTCAGAGACTAAGAAGACGCATGCTCCAGATTCAAACCAGATCGAGCAATTATTTGTCAGCCTAACTTTTCCATCCTTATATACATAACACATATTAACATGTTAAAGGTCCTTTCGCATCTTTCAAGTTTAATCTAGGTCTCGTCTTGCATAATGCGGTTCTATGTTGGATATCTCAACAAATTAAGGTCATTTAAGGTTATGAAACTACAAAGTCCAACATGCTTGATTCTTAAACATATAAAGTAGTCATATAACTCATATTAGACATGCTTGCGAGTATTTATATCATATACGTGTTATTAACATCGTTTTATTTTGAAATATGCTCCGTTTATGCTTTTCTTGAATTATGATTCCTAAGCATGATGACGTATATACTTATTATACATGAGTGAGTCTAAGAGTATTATCCGACATGTTCATAATTATCAGATTCAAACCCTCAAGGTAGTATATAAACATTCATGTTCATATTTTCATTTAGTAAACTTACTAATAAGTCTAACATGCTCACGCTTCAATATGAAATCCATGTACTTAAGTTAGTATGTTCGACATGCATTTCAAAACCATACTAACATGCTTGCAAGGTCAGACTATGCATTACTTCAAGTTCACAATTTCTAGTTTTCCAAATCTTAAAGTTTTCTTGAAAACTCAACTCAAATCAAACTAAAACAACGTACTATGTTCAAAACAATATCTAACCACATGCTATGTCCAATGATTGGGAACTATTTTAGTTTTAAGCTTTCTAAGAATTTAGATCTCATTAGAATGATCATCATCATTATTCTAAATGCATTGCTTAAAACTATGGGTTTATCACATATTATAAAACAGCATCATGTAGATAATTAAAAGCCTTTAATAAATTAATACTTTTTATTAATAAATGAATAAGTTTTTACAAAGTATATGCTTTATCATCAAACATGATTGACTTGTGTGCATACTACTTTCAATCTCCTACTTGCACTAAAGCCAATCGCCATTGTATCTTATACTCTTCTTCTCTAAGTGACGATTATCCTGCTGTTGGATAAGCTTTAGTTAATGGATATGTAATGTTATTCTTGAGAGTCCACTATCTCTATAGTGATTTTCCATCTTTCAATGATTCTAATAATCAAATGAAAGTGCCACAACACATGTTTAGATCTAAGATGAGACTTAGGAACTATTCCTAGTTCTGTAATGAACTTTTAATCCAAACAATCAACTTGCGGCTTCATTTATAGCTATATACTTTGTCTTTATCACTAAACCTGCAACTCTGTGCTGTTTGGAACCTTTCCAATTCACTACACCACTGTTCAAGGTAACCCTTTACCTTAAAGTGGATTTTCTGTCGTCTTGGTCTCTCTGAAAAAACTTGAGTCTGTTAAGCCCTCTAGTTTTAATTTAGACCCACCATAAATCTGATCACATCCTTAGTGCCGGTTAAGCACTTTAAGATGTTTTTCACTGACTCATAGTGAACTTCTCCACAATATGACTGATCAATATCAGGTCTCGTATATTTTATTGCATACATGATAGTCACTCATGCGACCTCTCTTTTCAGGAGTCTGTGGGGACTATTAAGAGAGATACACTCCATAGCTCATCTACATGAGACATCTCTTGGAGCTTACCATGCTAAATGACTTTAGCATCAAATGAATATACATTCCTTGGGTTAAGTTGAGCATCCTTTTAAATCTATCTATATAGATTTATATCCCCAATTAAGATACTCTTCCAAATCATTCATGGAGGAATGTTTAGACAACTTTATCTTTACTGATTGTAGCATTGTTATGTCATTCCTTATCCGTAGTATATCAACATATAGTACTAGGAATGTCACGATGCTCCCAATCGACCCTTTTGTACACACTCAGGTTCATTCTTATTTTGATAAAATCAAACTCTTTTGATTGCCTCATCAAAACGAATGTTCCATATTTGAGAAACTTGCTTCAATCCATTTCTCCGAGTGTCTACAACACTTACCTCATCGTATGTAATCGGATCATCATCTTCTATGATGTGTACCTCATCATCATCATCTATGATGAATCCATACCTCCTAGGTATCTTGACTATTCCGCATTTACGATTTCGGTTGTGGTAAAATAGGTCTATCTCTGTGTTCCTCTTATTCGACTTATAGTGTTTTGCGGTTCTTGAACTCTTCAAGATCTATTATCCTCCCCACTAGCCCCTTCAATGATAAACACATTTATCTTAGAAAGCGTGTTTCGTAACAAACACCTTTTGCTAAGTAGAATTATAAAACATATACCCTAAACTTACTTTTAGGATGTCCCACAAATCAGACATGTCAAATTTTGTCCCAAGCTTATCCTTTGAAACCTTTTCACATAAGTGGACAACCCCTTATCTTAACATACTTAAGATTAGGAATCCTCCCCATCCATAACTTTTATGGAGTCTTGGGAAATGGATTTTGAGGTTACCTTTAAAGTAGATATGTAGCCATTTCTAGTGACATTATCCCAAAAAGATCTTTGGAATGCTCGGTAAAATCGTTATGGACCGTACTATATCCAACAAGGTACAATTTTTCCTTTTAGATACATCAATCAATTATTGTGTATCAAGAGGCGCCCATTGTGAGAAAACCATTTGAGATGATCTAAAACTTATTGCACAAGTATTTATTCCTTGATCTAATCAAAGAATCTTAATACTTTTGCCAATTTGTTTCACTTCAATTCTTTGAACCTTTCAAATAATTCACACTTGTATTTCAAAGAAATACACACATTCAACTCTTTGAATGATCATCTCCTTTTCTTATACTAGTTTGTTCAATTTGCAAAATATATTTTTCACGTAAGTCAAGTATACAAAATTTATTAAGTAATATTCCGATTTATACAAAACATTATTATTATAAATAGAACAACAATTGTTCTTAATTATAATACCAAAAATTTTATCATTCAACAATAAAATGGAAATAATGTTTCTAACAAGAATTGGAATACAATAACAACTTATCGACTTAATAGATTTGCCCGTAGGCATTGCTAAACTATAAGTTTCTATGGCTAATGCAAAGAACCTTTGCTTCATTTCCCACACATATGATTTCTTATCTTGTTTAACTTTCTACTTCGCTTGGTCCCTTCATAAATCTATATTTATGATAACCAAAATCCAGTATCCAATACCCAAGTAGAACCTTGACTTAAAGAAATATTTATTTAAATCATGAACAAAATCAGATTATGTAACCTAAACTTCACTAAGCTTCTTTGGTTAGCCTCTCGAAAGATCTTTCATGCAGCTTTCTTTCCGTTGTCTGGGCTTATAGCGGTGGAAGCAAACTCCTTTGCTATCCATATATCGCTTTTGTTCTTATTATCCTTTGTTTATGCCTTTCTATTTACCTTCTTTGAATCGTTCTTCTTTCAAAAGATCCTTTGGCCCCTACCAAGAAGACTTGATCTTTCTTGGTTGGAAAGTGACTCTCAACATTTTCAATATGTTAAGCAAATCAATGAGGTCGATATCTAGCTTGTTCATATGAAAAATTCACAACAATTGTGAAAGGAGTCCGGAGTGAGTGCAAGATCAAATCTTGGCTCAACTCTCCATCCATGACAAAACTTCGTTGTCTAATTGATCAATCATATTGATAATGTTAAGGACTTTTATCCATCATCAGAGTGTCATCGATCATTCTAGATCGGAAGAGCTCCTTAGATATCTCGATATCTATCGGCCCTACTTTCCTCACCATCAACTACTTGATGTGCGGGAATATAGTAGAAGAATCCATAGTTTCATGCCGACGTCAAGCTCGTTACTTTCATAGATGCTGAGCATGATGCATCGAGCCAATCGTGCATCATCTTGCCACTTTCTAAAAGTAGCAATGTCTTCCTCAGAGGCATTATTCGCAACCATTGCAGGATAGGCGTATTAAGGACATAAGATAGCTTTTCAAACTATGAGAACTATTCTCAAATTCCTTAACCAATCCGCTTAATTGATGGCCCAGTTAATTTAGCATCTAATATGCTTCGTAAATGATAGTAATTTTAGACATTGTAAAATTCTGTAAATGAATTTGTAATTAACAACATTTTAACATACATTCTTTTATTAATTACCAAAATAATTTAGGTCTTGTTTTAAATTGGTATCTCCCACTATTTTCTTCAAACTATATTACCCTCACTTATATAGTTTGGCAAAATCTAATCAAAGATTTGCTAGTGAGAATAAGGATCCCATTTTAAATGTATATAGCCTTGTGGTGACACAACAAACTATATATAAATAAATAGGTAGACAACTTTTGTCAATTACATCAACTATGCAACTCCTTTTCTTTTGCCTCTTAGATTATTTTGATCAAGTGGTGGCACATCCGAATCAAAATTATCCAAGTTAAGTCCGACCTAGCACTCCATATATTCAAAAAAGAAAAATATCATCCTTGTGGTGACACAACAAAATAATATTGTTCAATTTTCTTTATAACCATCAAATGTGATAAATTAACATCTTAAATACTTAATACTTGCCTTGTGGTGACACAACAAACTCATATTAAATATTTAATACTCTATTAATTTTATCATGCTAGAAGGCGACGTTCGATATTCCAAATATCTTTGAACGCTTAGGACTTAATATAAAAAAATTGAGGGGTTTGTTATTAATTTGTCTCATCTTGTTTTAGTGGCATGCATATATATATATATAAAATACGCAATATATTAATGAACATGCGAAGCATGTTTGCATAATATATAATATATATAGTATAAGCATGCATATAGAATACTATATTCTACCCAGATTGATTATGGACTTTTATTCTAGTTTGGTTCACTAGAGCCACCAAGTGAACCAAAAGGTCAAACCCTTAGGGGTGCAAGAAATAATATTTAAATATAACTATTACATTTAAACCCTAGGGCTCCATTACAAACTGGTCTTCAAGCGCCTCGCTGCTCCTTGATCTCCAATTTTTCAAAATTAATTCTAACTATTCCTATTACAAAATTATTTAAAATAAATAGAAACCTCGATCAACAAATAAGGGAAGTACATAGGAGGAGATAAAATTTACATTAAGAAAAATTAGAGAAGACGAGGTACGCAGAACCCCATTTAATAAAACTCATACATTCATGCATCCAACTAAAATAAAATCCAATCACATTTGGTCAATAATTCATAATCAATCCCATTTATTATCATACACATCATCATACGCATCAATAAATAACATTCATCTTATGAATAATAAACATTTAATATATATATTGATATCATTTAATGGGCAAATTTAGTTAGTATAAAATCTATTTTGAATCAAAATAAACTCCTTTATTTTAATCCAAATTTAAATCAAAATAAAACTATTTTATTTTAATTTATCTAATTTTGAATAAAATAAACTATTTTATTTTAATCAAAATCTTTAATCAAAATAAACTCCTTTATTTTAATTAATTATAGAATCCAATTCCATATATATAAAAAAATTATTAAAGGAAACACTAATTCTTTTCCTATTCACAAATAAACTCCTTTATTTTGAATAATATGAAATCTTATTTCATATTTAAATAAACTCCTTTATTTAAGGAAACATGGATTCTCTTTCTTATTCACAAATAAACTCTTTTATTTTGAATAATATGAAATCTTATTTCATATCTAAACAAACTCCTTTATTTAAGGAAAGATGGATTTACTTCCTATTCACAAATAAACTCCTTTATTTTAGAAAAATAAAATCCAATTTCAACTCCAATTAGTTATTATAGAATCTAATTCCAACTCTAATTAGTTAGCATGAAATTCTAATTTTAAAATTAAAATAAACCTATTATTTTAAAATTAAAATAAACTTTTTATTTTAAAATTAAAATAAACCTTTTATTTTAATTATAAAATTATTGAGAATAATTAAGATTAATATATATATATATATAACTATTATATATATAATATAAACCGGATATATATATATATAGTTAACTGATTTCCGTTATATACTAACCTTGATTTCCGTGCTGCAGTTTTTTTTTTTATTAATGTCGTGCGGTTAGATTATATAATATATATATATATATATATATATTATATCCGTACTTCCTTGTGGCCCATTTCCAATTTTGAATCCTTGATTTAGTGATTAGCAGTGGAGAGAAAAACTAAGCAAATTTTCTTTTTTTTTTTTTTTTAATAAATTTTATACAATAAAATTATGCCCAAATAAATTGTTCTAAACACATATCAATATACATATCAAATTTTGAACAATTAATAATTTGCAAAAAGGGTTGGCTCTGATGCCACTGTTCGGTTTGTAATATTCAAGAACGCAATCAAATTGCATAAAAAGTGCGGAAACGTGTAAAAATCAGAGTTTAAAAATTTTACAAACCATATACCCGGATCACCCTTTATGCACAATTATTAATTAAACGAAAAGATATGAAGAACAAACATACCCTTAAAGATCCGAGCTTCCTCAGGTACAAGTTCACCTCCAATCCTTTTCGCGTTCAACTTGAATCCACCGGGTTTGGTTCCTTCCTTTGATCAACGTTAGCCACCCAAGTGTTTGGCCTCTAGAGGTGATCCACC
Source organism: Panax quinquefolius (assembly GCA_020205615.1). Classification (NCBI taxonomy): domain Eukaryota; kingdom Viridiplantae; phylum Streptophyta; class Magnoliopsida; order Apiales; family Araliaceae; genus Panax; species Panax quinquefolius. The sequence goes on along the minus strand of CM035158.1, from coordinate 107,499,234 downwards.
AAGGAAGAAAAGGAATTCAAGAAGATGGGTATTTGGCTCAAACCCTAGTTTTCTATCTCTATAGAAAAGAACGTACTCTCCAACAAATTGGAATTATGTCGTATGTTGTAAAAGTCAACCACCCCCTCACCCATAATAAGACTCCTCTTATTTATAGATGTGGGCAACCCACCTTAACAATTAAGGAATTGAGATTTATTTATTTAATTAAATTCTTTTAATTAATTAAGCTCCCTAATCTTATTAGGGATAATTAATTAAACTCCTTTAACTAATTTTCCTTCCTAATCCAATTAGGAATAAATGAGAGTACTTATATTAAATTAATTCCTAAACTCTTTTGGAAATTAAAATAATAATAATTGTAATAATATTAATAAGACTCCTCTTATTAATTTATATTTAATATTTCTAAAATATTAAATAATAAATATTAAGCTATTTAATTTATTCTATCACCATAGATTAAATTAAATATACTTAACATATTATTACGATTATGCCATTAACTTCTTAAATAATTATTCTTCCTTTTATGGTGTGACCCTTTAGGTTCTCCATATTAAACCTAGGTTGTGAATAAATCAATTAGAATAATTCTAATCTTATTTAAATAAATAAATTAAACAATTAATTTATTTAAATAAATAATATTTATTCTACAATAGGATAAGCCTCCCCAATGATCAACGACTTTCCAGATAATATAGATTTCAACATTAATCATAAAAGAACCTTTGAGTAAATAGTTACCGCATAATTCAAATCCTTCCACCATACAATGTCCCAATTAAATATAAGACATGGAATTATCACAAGTCTTATTTTATTTAATTATATGTATTTCGATTCTTAAATGCACAACTCCAAATAATGCAAATTAGAAACTTCTTTCTAATTTCATTCGCTTTCGCCAATGACTCTTCGGGTTGTCATTTATCGAATCACATAGAGATTTCTTCTTTTAATAAGTGGTAGATTCTTTATCGATCATACATTATCTCCATGTACAACTTATTATACCCAAGCATACCCTTTGATATACCCTAAGGGTCTTAAGGAATAAGTCAAAGTATAACTCATCATACACAAGATACTATGATGATCTCAAGTCCAAGGATCACTTAGATTACTATCACTACAGAATTCCTATTGACAGCAAGTAAAACTCCATTAGGTATTCCTTAGCGAGCCACGCTCAAAATGAACTTATTCTCTAATAAGCACCTACATACTTGCTTTAAGTGTCTCCACACAAATGATCATGAGATCAATCATCCCCATCCAATGAAAGCAAGAACGATGTATTCAATCTATCCGGATTCACTAATCCCCAATTTAGTAATCCAATGATTGGGAACTATTTTAGTTTTAAGCTTTCTAAGAATTTAGATCTCATTAGAATGATCATCATCATTATTCTAAAAGCATTGCTTAAAACTATGGGTTTATCACATATTATAAAACAAAGATCATGTAGATAATTAAAAGTCTTTAATAAATTAATACTTTTATTAATAAATGAATAAGATTGTTACAAAGTATATGCTTTATCATCAAACATGATTGGCTTGTGTGCATACTACTTTCATATTTATATGCTTAACCTAACTATTATAGCATGCTCAGAACACTAAAGAAACATTAAAGTAGTATCTAGGAAAAACACGGTAGCGCTACCGCCGATATTAGATTATAAAGTGGCGACCACGCGCCACTTCGATCAAAACCAAAAAAATATGGCTCTGCTTCTGCAGAGCCTTATCACATATGATGCTAAACTTGCAATCAGACTAACATCAAGGCTCCTAAATATGCATACAAGCTCAGATACTACCATGGCATGCTAATTCATACCAATTAATTGAGAATTCAATAATTTCTAGAATTTGACAAACTTCAAAATTAAGAACATAAACAGAAATTATACCTCCTTGAAGCTTAAATTGGACTTCTCACTACTCTGATTATACTCCCTCAATTTCTCAGTAGCTCACACTCTCTATTGCACTTCTCAGACAATTTTTTTCAAGCAACAAAAAAAATGGGAAGAGGAGTGTTCTTTATATAGAGAATTGGTTGTCCAGGTAATTCTCTTGCATCATGGTTTGATTTAGAGGAAATTGAAAGAGAACAATGGGTAGAAAGGAGTTGGCCAACTGCCAATCCATAGCCATCATCACCATGGCTTTGTAGCTGCTTGAGTTCACGTAAAGAAGACATAGGCTACTGTTTATGTACAATGAAGGTCACGGATTTTGGGACACGGGTTTTAAATTCTAGCAAAGTGATTAAAATGCTTTGTTTGTTCTCTTATACTCCCAAAAATGAAATTTTAAAGTGTTAATGCTACTACACAATGGAGAGCTGGGGATTATTTATGTACTCATGTCATATAATCCATGTACATTAGTCCAGTCAATTTAATATTTATAACATGTATGGACTCCATTTAATTAACCACTAGTAATTTAAAAGCTCCTTAAAACTTTATTATTCCAATTATACTCACTTATTGGAATAGTTTGAAATTCTTTGACAGAGTACATCTTTGAAGGTTCTCACCCATAAATTTTGTCACATACATATTTCATGATTTATTTATAACAATAGTTCCAATATGTTCATTCACATTGCTTTATAGTTTAATAAAACTTAATATTGTGTTGCTATATATAGTATAGTTACATGAGTGTCACACTACACTATATAATAAAGTTGTATTCCATATATTTTATATATTTTTCAGTTATTGCACACTTGCACCTAACCGTTAATATAATATTATTATATTAACAATTTATTTATTTGTCAAATAATTAATCTAATCACCTTCTTGATTAATTAATACCAATATTGATTAATGTAATTGTGGATCTCTACAAAATTAATTATTTTATTATTTTCACAAAATACGTGGCTAATAATAATAATCACATATTATTAATTAATCACCATTTACAATTAATTAATATTCTACAATAGAAATTAACAATTAATATTACTTAATTGTTCACTTGATAATTCCTTCGTTAATTAATATTACTATTAATATTTCTCATCACCGTGTCACACAAGGCTTTCAACGAGTTCATCACAAACTCCACATATTTTTCCCTTATTCACTTATTTAATATAATTGAGTTAACTCATCTCGTAAAACAAAATCATTTATACTCAAATAAATATTCATTTCCATTAATATTTATTTATTAAGACGTGGAAATTCTTGGGTATTACAGATTCGTGGCTTGGAACTTCCAAGTTGATACTTCCAAGTTGCAATCGAATTAGGGATAGATAGGCCAAAGCCTTGCCGGAAATGGAGGAGATAGTACTGGAGGTTGCCATAGAATAGGGAGGAGATGTTGTGTCGCCAAAGCTTCGGGAGGCAAAATCGGAAATGAATTAGCCTAGCAAATTCTTTGTTTGAACTGAAGAAGAGAAAGATGAATAGCTGGTTTAAGTTTTAACCCCTCATAAGTCACATGGATATTCTTTGTTAGGGGTTTCTTAATTCTTATATCCATAAAATCAAACTGTACCAAGTTGGAAGGGGAGGGCGTGAATGTGATTACCGATTTGTGGTTTGGAAGGGGAGGGTGTGAATGTGATTACCTGTGAATTGTGATGGGTCTAAATCAGGATTATGGGATGATGAAGACTGAAGAGGAGTGGTTGGGGTCGCACTTGTGCGGTGAATAATTACGTGGTTAAGGTTTTGAGTAGTGGGTTGAGGAGTTAGTGTGATGTTCGGTTATTTGGGTATCCGAATAGCCTATTTTTTAAAATTATACCCGAAACCGAATACTAAAAATTAAATCGGATATAATCGAAATTAGGAAAAAAAACGAAAAACCAAAATAATTGGGTTAAAAAAAATCAGTTGTGTTCGATAATTCGATTTTATCCGTTTTTTGCTCACTCCTAGATGTAGCAAAGAGGAAGTTCATGCAGATTGCCCAACCAATTTTGCAGCTTCCGAATTATTGAAGATTTAGCCTACATGTAAACATAGCTCATTTGGTCAAAGCTTATTAATGTATGAATTCTCATATAATAAATCTCAGCACTTGCATGAATGTCTTAAAATCTTCAGCACATGCATAAAAGCATTATACCAAAAAGGTTCTCATTTTAAACTTCCAACTTGGCAATTAATTCTGTCAAGGATTAAAGCTAAATAAGCTTTCATTATTTATTCAATTAATGCCCATATGCCAAGACAATTATATATATATATATATATATATATATATATATATATATATATGCATGCAATCTTTTAGAAATCATTTTACCCATTTTATGAAAGATAATTTTGAGTGAAAATTTGTTTTGAAAAAAATAGGAGATCTCATTGCCTTAAGAAATGTTATTATATAAACTTTTAACACTTGATATTTAAATTATCAAGGTCATTAAAATCAATTCAATAAGATTTAGAAAATATTTTAGGTCAAAGTAAAATAAGATAGTTAAAATAATTAAAGTATAAACCTATGGAGAGGATTCTACCATTTTAATTAAGCTATTTACTAACTATTTTATTAGTATAATAAATTAAAAGTTGGAGACCTATCAAATATTGAATCTAACAATCCATCTTCAAAGTCAGCCCAACCTGAAAAGCCTACAAACTCTGAGTCAATAGGCCCATCCACTAAGCCTGTGTCAAAAAATGATCAAACCACATCTTCTGAGTCAAATAAAAAAGTCTTTAAACCAAGATCATCATTCCCTCAAAAACTTATTTCAAACAAACAATTAGCTCAGTTAGACAAATTTCTAGAAGTGTTCAAACAAGTGAAAATTAATATTCTTCTTCTAGATGCCATTCAACAAGTTTATTCGTATGCTAAATGTCTAAAAGATTTGTGCACACATAAAAGAACCACTCATATTCCTACGAAAGCTCTTTTAATTAATAGCCCATGTTAGTTTTATATTGTCAAGTCAAGTCCCTATGAAATATAAGGACCCCAGTTGTCCTACTATTTCATGCATCATAGGTGAAACCTTAATTGAAAAGGTTTTGCTTGATAGTGTGAACCATTTTACCATTTTTTGTGTACTAAACCTTGGGTTTAAGTGAGTTAAAAAAGACAAGTGTCACACACCAACTAGCTGACTGTTCCGTTAAAGTATCAAAGGGAATAGTTGAGCATATGCTCATTAAGTTCGGCGATTTTGTGTTCCTTGTTGAATTTGTTGTCCTTGAAACTCTGAATGTTGCCAATCCCTATGGTCAAATTCCTCTCATTTTAGGTAGACAATTTCTAGAAACTAATGCGTTAATCAATTATATATATTGATATTTGGAAACATGACAATTAATTTAATTATGTTTAATGTGAAAAAATAACCTAGTGATTTTTTTGACCAGACTGTTTAAGTGAATATAATTAAGAAAATGTCTGAAAATTAACATGACAATATTCGTCTAGCCGAATCAAATAGCATAGACTTCTACAATAATTCGGACATCAATCGAAATATACATATACATATATATATATATATATATATATATATATTCTCATATCTTAAAGAAATCTCAAAAATCTTTTTATGGCGCAATGATTATGACGTTGTCATATTACATCTCACCATAGTGGGCTAATGATCATATGATCACTTCCAACACCAGGTTTCATTGCATTGATGACTCCATCATTTATCATATCACCCGTTGTATATAGTTAAAATATATTTTAAAAATTTAAAAATCATTTTTTTTCTAGCCGAAACAAACAATATAGATACGCGAATAATAACACTGTTTTAAAAATTCTTTGGTTCACTAGTGTGATCCAACATTTTTCAAAAATTAAAAGTACAACCATCGGCACGAAGTCAATAAATCTCGAAAGTCTAGCATACCTAGTAGATTTAGAATATCCAGGTATCCATCAACTTCAATCTTTACTTCATTACTTCATTACTTAACCATTCTATCAATCTTCAACTTCATCAATGCTCTCTATACTATAACCGCTTTTCACCCAAAATAGTTCATCAAACTTACACTTGCACATTGGAAGTTGGGAACTTGCCACAATAGTATGAGTTTAAGAACTTATCCTAGTCAGACCATAGGCGTCCATTCGCTGAGGGGTTCAAAACATACCATATTAATGTGAGTCACGAACTTACCATACGCATTAGTTTTAAGAACCGCACCTAATCCTAATAATATCTGACTAATCTTAATAGTTTATAACTATCAAACATACACATGAGAAAAGAATCACCTTTTCGCCATATATACATTGATAACGCGACACCAACATTCCAATGATTATCAATGTGATAAACTGAGTGCAAGCACAAACCCTCGTCCATACAAAGATTTTTACAACTCAGCCATCACATGAGTCCTCAATTGAAATCTCACCTAACTCTATCTTACTCTTAACTTGCTCTTTACTCGATACGAATTCCTCGTATCACATTATCTATAACTCCTCATGAGTTTATCTTGTACTATTTCATAGTACATCATCTTCATAAGCATCAAGTTATAATTATTCAAACATTACGGACCATCTTTCTTTTATAACTTAAATAGATCACGTCGTGATCTTATTCTATAATCATCTCCCCTAAAATTCTTTTCTTAATTCGTGATCGTTTTGTTTTACGATCCTCTTTCTTTCCTTTTTCATCATTTACGACATTATTCGTTATCTTGGCTATTGGAGTTAGGCAACTCCCATTTCTTATCTCTTCAAGATTCTTCTTTGAATTTCCTTATTTATATAACAATTCTTCCTTTAAGAATTTTTAACTTCTTTAACATTACTCAACATTTCATTTAAGTTTCACATTTTCATCATACGTATCCATTTTCTATACTTGGTACACATTGAGTCTCTAATAGTTTTAATATGGTACATTTGGGTGGTTTCTACAAACAACCAACAAACTAGGTTTCGAGTTGCTAGTTCAGATATACCTCCGCCTATCTACAAGGAATCGTTTAGCCCGTATACCATACATCAACTATTAAAGAGTACGATTGTACCATACTTAGATATAACTTTTATTCTTAACTTCTTTATAATTTTCTTTTATAGACATTGTTCATTTATTATCACATTACATCCTTATTATTGGAGTTGGGTAACCCCACATTCATATTCCTTATAACTCTACGAGATTCTTCTTTGAATCCTCTAACGCATGTTTTAATCCATTCTTTATAAAAAAATTAAACTACTTCTTATTGTTCAAACTTTAATTGAGCTTATTCTTTCATTATCTTCACCTCTCTTCTCTAAGGTTATAGCCTAAGGTACTCTTACCTAAGGTTTATAACGTACAGCTTTGATACCAACTGTAACGACCCCAAAATTCACACAATATAATTCTCAACTTCGGTCGTTAATAACACATTTACCTTCTTATTTTACATCATTATTCGATGTTAAACTTTATAAAATGCAGAATAATTTAAACTTTTATGTCTTCTTAATTTAATTCCCTGAATCAAAACCTTTATCATCTACATGTCTTTGAATTAATCTTATTTTATGATTCACTTTATCACTGTTATTGTATAAAATTTTACATTTCAATCCGATAACCTTTACATATCAGATAACTCTAACTTTAGCTTTACAACTCAACATAAAACTATACATCATAAAACATTTAGTACATTTCATGAATCTTAATCATGGTATAAAGGAATAACAACTTTAGCTAAAATGTTAATCTTCGTGTATTATTTCTGATCCACGTCATTCAAGTAGCACATAGTGTTACCTTCAATCCTTAACCTACAAAAATGGTTATTTGCAAGGTTGAGCTCGATAGCCCAGCATGATCTAACAGTTTTCATGCATCACATATCACATAATAACATGCTCAACATATAACATCCATGCTACAATTCATATAACAAGTATAAAGATTGAGTCCTTACTTAATTAGCATGCTTTAATCAATCAACATAGTCATAAATTGACTTTAACATTTCATACTTTCAACATATATATAACACATCATGCTCTTTGCAATAAAGATTTAAAATAGTTAATCATCAAGTTCACATAGCAAATAAGAATGTAAATACTTTTTCGATTCGTTTGCTTTACCAACTACTGACTTCTTCGCCATGCGTTCATCCTATAATAGTTTAGAAGTTCATATATATAAGCATCAGTTATATATACACAATGAAATCAATTAGATTGCATTGACTCTTCATCTTATCCTTTTATTTCAAAACATTTATTTTTAATCGTCACTCGATGTTCAATCTAGTGTTTAAGTCTTGTACGACATCTCTTTGTTCAATCAGTTTAATTACATTAAAATTCATTTTCCTTCTTATTACATTCCACTTTAATTGACACTTGACATTCAGTTAAGTCTTTAACCTTGTCTTTATATCACCTTAGATATATAATGGTTGTTAACATTATTTTAGTTAACCTTCGTCTCGTATTTCTTTATACTTCTCTTTTAGTCGACACTTAGCATTTAGTTAAGTCGTCATAGCTTGATATTACATTATATTAATGTATTATCTTCATTAAAGGTAATTAAATCAACTTCCATCTCATGCTTTTAAATTACTTCATTCAAATGGTTACATAACATTTAGTCAAGTTCTTACAATCTTGCACCTACATCCTTTTAGATGTATATTAGGTTAGTTAATAATTAACTTAACCTTCCCATCATTATTTAAAATTTATTTTATACTTTCAACTTATTTCTTTTAATTGGTACTTAACATGTGGTTAAGTTCTTCACTTCTGTCTCCACATCATTATCTTGCATGCTAAACTAGATTAGACTCTTGCTTGACAATCCTCAAATAGACAGACTTCTCTGCCTAGGCTCAGGGCATGGGCAGCGACATTCTAGCTGCATCACAGAAGACTGAAGACAATAGCAAATTGAATTGCGCCATCGTTAAAGGGTAATGCATTGCAAGAATAATGGCTGCTTGCACGTATTTAAACTGCAGCTAGACTACATTACATATACTTGATTGCCCAATTCAAACCAAAACACTACAAAATTCACAAACCTAAACATCTAAAACTCTGTAATAACATAGTTAAGCATGTTATACACCATTCTATATACAAAAACATTACATATACACAATTTTGAGGAATCAAAACCCTAGTTTTCTAAATTTCTTCAATTTTGACACTTTTAACGAATTCGATCGCCACGAACTCATTTCTTAACCAATTGACATGATTTAAACTACGCCGCTTTCATTTCTTAACATACTAACATATTCTAACATCAAATAACAGATTATAACACATATTAAGCATGAAATTTTGTACTTTCTAAAGCCATTTTTGAACAAAAACACTGTTATTTACTTTTCTCCTCATAAACCCAAATTTCATGTATTTGAACACCAACATAGACTTATAGAGGATAATTAATAGATTTAGCAAGAGAATACATACATATAAACAACATCTTCTACAACAATTCAACCAAAACCTAATTTCCAGAGAATAGAAAATTACAAAAGCCAAATATTAGAATTAGGGGTAGATTATACCTTAACCCTTTGATGTTAACAAGGTTCTAGCAAATCCTTCTCAATCCTACTCCTTCTCCAACTCTCAATTCTCTGTATTCTTTCTCTCTACCTCTCTGTTCTTCTTAGTTAGCCATTAGGAGAAATAAGACGCGTAATATAACTGATAGAGCCTCACCTCCCACGTACTTATCAGTTAAAAAAAATAAAAGACGTTAGTTGAATAAGCCAAAGGCCACAAGGCCTTGTTTGGCTAAACTCATAACTCCCAAACTAGATTATTTTAATAATCTTATATTATATAGTTTTTATTTGTCACACCTGCCACCAATTTAAATAGCTTACCATTATAATAATTATAATTTTTATTATAATTATTCTGATGATTAATAAATAATTATATATCTAATTTAATTAATAAATTAGACTTAAACATCGCTTTATTTAATATACTTATTTTTTATAATATTAAACAACTCATTTAATTTAATTAATTCATTAAATTAAATCATCAAAGAATAAAATTTACCTTTGCTTTAATTTAATTATCATACACACGTAACTAAATTATTATACCACAATTTTACAAATTATTTATTTTTCTCAATAAATAAATTATTTAAAATATTTATTTAATTTAATAAATATTTAAAATAAACTACAAAATTCATTTAATTTCTTCAATAGTTAACTTGACTATTAAACCTCACTTTCCCAATATATGATTATATATTTCTCTTCATACCAGATCACATATTTCAATATATATATATATATATATATATATATAGCATGTATATATACATGCTCAAACTCAAAAAATCTCATAATACTTAATTTAAATTATTAAATTCCTATTATAATAACTTATAAAAATTCGAGTTGTCACATATACTCAATTATTGTTACAGTAATTGTTGCATAGTATCTAAGGTTATTGATTCAATTATTATCATAATATTTTATATTATTAAATCAATAATTAAGACGACATAATTATTTATATTATTATTTGCATTATTGACGATGTCTAGAAAGTTCTATCGAGGAAAGGAATTTGGTCACCTAATTGCGCTCCAATAAGAAGAAATCCTTATCGAAAAGCCCCCTTTTTCCTCTGAATGATCTGGTTGTTAATATTGTGAGTTATAATATTAATGATGAATGTTATTAAAAATGTGTTTTGTGAAGACAATTGAGTTGAGATAAATATAGAGGATTTTTTATGAAATATTTGTTGTAAATTTGGCTTGTTAAATGGACCCCACTTACCCATTTTTCAAAATCGTCGGAGAAAGTTATCTCAGTTTTATATATATATATATATATATATATATATATATATGAAACGTATGGGGGAGGGTGTATATTTATATAAATATATATTATATAAGTTTTTTTTTATGAAAAATAGAATATATTATATTTTATTATGCATAGTATTTGCATAGTGCTGCATAGTAAATCAAAAAAAATTTCAGCCCAATTCGAATTTCGCCCATGAATCCCACTGTGCGTTCGTGATTTTGCTAAATAGTATCCTTCCATTCTCCTAATTCTCCTATAAATAGGATGCTTAGTTTAGAATTGAAAATCACACCAGAATCAGAGAATTCTTCTTCTATAATATTGAGCGTATTTCTTTAGAGTTTAAGGAAGCTTTGAGCGTAGAAAATAGTATAAGTTTTCTTCAAGAATATCATCGCCCTACCAGTCAGAAATACTCTCCTTTTAAGGTAAGGGATATTATTTTTGTTTAATATTCATAAGAAATAATATTTTCTTCTATACTTTGTAGTATGTAAGTAATATTATTTCATTTCAGATTTTGAATTCTATATTCATTTTGTTAAAGTATTACTTCTATAATCCTTGAAATTAGTAGAATATCCTTGAAATTTACGTTTCATCTAGTATATTTTCACGGAAATATTATTCTGAACATTCTTGATAATTTTTAATATTTTCATGCCGGGGTACTATTCACGAAGTACTATTCACTTGGGTACTATTCACTACGAAAAATTGATTCTTTTTTATCCAAATTATTTTTGATACGTGAATATTATTCTTGAATTTTACTCCACAAAGTAGTTATCATGTTGACAATTTGGAAACTTTTAAACTCTGGATAAATTTAAAGTCTTTAATATTTATCCTTGCTTTCATTTAATTGAATTCTTATATCATTGTCATCATCCTCATGCTTATATTGTGATGAAAGTCATCTTTGGCTCGTAGTGCATAGATGGATTGTTGATTGGTATGATTATGATCGGGAATTATTCGGTATAATCATTACCTGTAATATTACAAATGATGTGGTAAAAGTCCTCATTGGCCTGTAGTGCATTGATAGACAGTTGTTGGCATGATCATGACCATTGGTAATAACACGAATATCTTTGGCCCGTAGTGCGTGGATAATTCATGGATATGATACTAATGAATATCCTTGACCCGTAGTGCATGGATAATTCAGTGATGTGGATTATTTATTAAGTTGAGTCTCAGTGATAAAATTGATGATAAACTTTTAAATCATAGAAGATACTAGATATCATGCTCTACTTGACTCTTCTAATGGATTGTTTGTTCCGCTGCAGTTAAACTTATTGTTTATTGTATTCTACCAGTTTAACACTGTTGAAGGCTAACGATAATTTATTCTGCATTATCTTAGTCATAATATTTCTTACTGGGCTAGTTGAGCTTACCCTTTGCTTTCATTATTCTCATTAGGAAATGAAAATATATGTGACGCCCCCAAAATTAGGTATTAATCACCCATCTTGAGTTGCCAAATACATGGTACACAATACAAATACAAATTTAACTATACAGCTGTCGTGTATAATACGACAAAACATAAATTGAGAGTTTAAACAAGAATACTGCCTTCAGACAATATCCATTCTCAATGGAGTCCTCATAGACGAAGATACAAACTCAAATTCATCCTCGTTACATTTATTGTCACACTATTTTAATGTAATAGTGAGGACTACTAATGCTATTATCATCGGACCGTCACTCCGCTCCCCGACTCGTCCAAATTTATATTCTCATTTCTCAAGAGAACGGTGAAGGAAAGGGTGAGCTCAACTAGCCCAAGAAGAAATATTATGACTAAGATAATACGTAATAAATTATCATTAGTCTTCAACAATGTTAAACCGATAATATACAATAGACATCAAGTTTAACTCATAATTGAATATGCAATCCATTAAAAGAGTCAAGTAGAGAATAAAGTCTACTATCTTTTAGGTTTTAAAAGGTTTTATCAATTTTTATCATTTGAGACTCGATTTTAATAAATAAACCACCACATCTAATCATCCCCGTACCACGGCCAAGGATTTTCATTAAATCATCAATGGTCATGACTATACCGAATAAAACCACGGTCATAATCATACCAAAAACTATTCATCAATGCATTACAAAGCCATCGAGGACTTTTATCACATTATTTATAATTGGTCATGATTATACCGAATGATCCCTGGTCATAATCATACTAAGTCCATCTATGCACGTAAGCCAAAGATGACTTTCAACATAATATAACATGAGGATGATGACATTGACATAATAATTCAATAAAACAAGTTCAAGAATTAATTTATCCAGGAACTAATAATGTCTAAATTGTCAACATGATACTTCTTTGTAAAGTAAAATTCAAGAATGCTCAGAAGAATATTTCCATGAATAGATACTGGATGAAGCGCAAATATCAAGGATATTTCACTAATTTCATGGAGTATAGAAGTCAAAACTTTAACCAACTGAGTATAATAAAGAATATATGAAACTATAAATGGATTTTCACCCGCCATGCGGTAATCCACGTATACAAATCATTTTCCACAATTTAATAAGGAATGAATACAAAGGATCATTCACCATGCATGTGGCAATCCACATAGACAGGTTATTCCAACGGAATAATAAATGCAGAATAATAAATAATGGAACCCGTCAGTGAAATTACAATTCTGCAAACAGGATATTCCAATGTAATAATAAATGCGGAATAATAAATATGGAACGTGTCGTGAAATTACACCTACGTAATATTCCGGCAGTAATAATAAAGAACGGAATAATAAAAGAATTTCACCAAGTATGTGGTACTTCAGATAAACAAAAGTTATTCCAACATAATAATAAAGAATGGAATAATGAAGAAGAAGATCACCAAGTATTGGGTAAACCACATATCTGTGTCATTCCACCAAGTATAGGGTAAACCGCACATACTGAGTTATTCCAATGTAATAATAAAGAATGGAATAACATAAGGATTTCACCAAGTATAGGGTATGTCGGCAGATACAAAAGTTATTCCAATGTAATAAATAAGAATGGAGTAACAAAATTTCTTCATGAATAAGAAAGAATAACACCCCTTACCGTAAAAGAAACTGGATATAGAAGTAGTGAAGTAGCAGAATACTCTTCTTCTTTCTCTCTATAATTTTCTCTCTATAATTTCTCTCTCTAGAGTTTCAATGAATTCGTAAGAAATAATGAAGGAATGAGCTTCTATTTATAGAAAAACTAAGAGTGGCTCTTGGTCTTAACGAAGGGTCAAAATGACTCTTGGTAATATTGAAGAGGCAACTACTATTTCATGAAGGGTAATTAACTCTTGGAACAATCAAGAGGCAAATAACTCTTGGAAAGCTGAAGGGTCAAGTTACTATTAAAACTCATGAATAGTAACTCGTGAATAGTAACTCATGAATACTAACTCGTAAATAGTAACTCATGAATAGTAACTCATGAATATTAACTCGTAAATAGTAACTCATGAATAGTAACTCTGACATGAAAAGTTCCCCAAATACCCGATTGAACAATATAACCTCCAGACATCAATTATTATCGAAATAAATGTCAATTTTCACTAACACAAATAATTTTAACACAATGGAACTATCAAATTCATCTTTAGTCAACACGAACTTATCCATCATTAATATCATAACTCACAATATTTAACAACCAGGTCATTCCCAGGAAAGAGGGGGCTTTCCAATAAGGATTTCTCCCTATTGGTGCACAATTAGGTGACCAAACCTCTCCTTGACAGAACTTCTAGACATTATAAATATTGCAATTTAATAATATGAATAACTTTGTCGTCTCAATTATTAATTTAATAATATAACATATTATGCACATGATACTGTGATAATAATTGGATCAATAATATGAGAGATATGATGCAAAGAATTATCGTAGCAATAATGCAAGATAACTAAGTGACTTCTTACGTAAGCATCAATAATCAATACTGGCAGTGCTACTACGCAACCACGTGTATACATCGTACTTTTACTACCGGGTAGTTCAACAGTATTAATGGTAAAACCTCCGCCGTTATTTCCATAAAATATTTTTGTCGTTTTCTAACTACGACAGTACTTCTATTGTGGGGTCCACCAATAATTGTGTCATCGTACGGATATTCCCGACAAAAAGAATATTCCCCGACCAAACGAATATTTATAACAACTTGCATACTTTGCAAAATTTTCAAATACTACCCATAACTATAACACTATCTCAAATCCACACCATAATATAAAAAAATATTTCGAGAAATTTAAATCTTTATTTATAAAATCTGGGGTCTCACAATATAGCTGGGACTAGTCAGAGAATAGAGTAACGGTCCAGATGGTTGCTTTAGTAGTCCTCGCTATTATGTAAAATAGTATAATAATATTTGTAATGAGGACTTCATTTGAGTTTGAATATTGTCTAGAAGATAATATTCGTGTTAAAACTCTCAGCTACGTTTTTGTCATATTGAATAAGGAAGTTTATTTTTAAATTCTGTACCATGTATTTGGCAACCCAAAATAGGTGATGTATACCTATTTTGGGGGTGTCAGTCTTACTCTAGATTGGAACCTATATTGAACATAGTATGCTATCTTTTGAGGTTTTTAAAGAGAGTCAAACTAAGCTTGAACTTAAAACCTTTTCTAAAAATGTAAAGTTTTCTTTTTGCCCATACAAAATACTTTCCATAATCATTGAGTCTGACTTAACAAATGAATAACAGTTTGTACAGAATAGGTGCCTTATTTGTATAGATAATGTAATTTTGGATAGTAAATGAGTCATTCCACTTAAAGAGGTACCTAAAAATCTTGCAATAACGATGATTCAAAATGATTTAGTGTCCCTTGGTGACGAATATAGATGGAAAGTTTGGATAGATTTTATAAAGTTGAAGTTCTGAAAAAGAAAATATCATTTTTCCTTTGTCATTCATTGACCCAATTTTAAAAGGATCAGTCGGGTATGCTCACAATTGTTCTTCTGATGCAAATTATGACTATTTTTAAAAACTCAGGTCTCCTGAAAAGCATAAGAAATTCACACTAACTTATCTATTTGAATCACTCATTTATCGTCGCATAGTTTTCAAGATATATAAATTTTGTAGATATGTTCATTTGTTTTCTTTTTCACCACATGTTGTAGCAACTCAATGCCCAACCATATAAGATATAATTCTTTCATTTCTTTGTTCTCTTCTTCATTTGCATACATTACGGACAACGCATGATTTAGGTATGGGCTGAGTTTTGCATTTTTATTATTAGATTTTTTTATGTATTTTTTTTATTTTTAGGAAATTAATTCTTTTTTGTCTAAAAATTAATAAAAAATCATTCAAAAATTTGTTTGACTTTTTATGGATTAATTTATTATAATAAGTATATGTGGAGAAATACTTATGAGTAAATTTAAAAGATTTAGAACTCTTGAACCTTTGATTAGATACAAAACCTTAGTTTGAAATACCATCTGGAATAAAATTGATTTCATAAGTGTTTTTGTACTTCACATTTGCACTAATTCTTAGTCGTGGGGTATAAATTATGATTCGAGAAATTTCAAAAAAGAAAAAATAGAAATTGAAACAAAGTTAAAAAAATAAAAATAAATAACAGCTTCAATTTCTATTGAATGAAATAGCTGGGTATCCAAGCCTCAAGAAATATCGATATTCACTCTGAAAAGTGTGATGAATAAAAACAGTTTGACTAGTCTACTTTTGTGGCATTTGTTACTCGAGTTAGTAGGCCATTAGGGGTGTTTTTACACCTAGTGCTCTAAAGTCAACTTGTTTGGGAGTTATTGGTCCAACGCTCGCTACATGGACAACTCTGAAAAGCCTAAGAAAACGAGACATTGCACAATTAATCAAGAAAAAGTATATAGAAAAAGAAAATGAAAAATTAAAAAAAATGAGTTTGGTTGATTTAATTGTAAAAATTCCTATTAAGAGTTACATCACATACATATGTATGCATCACATGAAATTAATTTTATGAAAGACGGTGACTAGAATGAAGATAATAGTATGTTTGATAAGGTGAAAGTGTAATTTTGAATTTAATCTTACTTATGTATAATACTCATGGATATTTAGAAGTTTCTTTAAATTTCATAATTGGTTGAACTTAAAAATATTTTATTTTGAATTTTGTGGATATATTCGCCACAAACCCTCACGACACAACTCGTCCACTTGGGGGTAACCTTGGGGTTTAAAGGCTTGTTGCACATGCTAAGTACAATCGTTATTCCTACGAAAATGAGGTAGTATAATTTTTATTTAATTTAATTTTTTATTTTATCCTAGGACGAGTAAAAGCTAGGTATGGGGGTATTTAATAGATGCAAAATTCATACATTTTAATACTCTCATATTTATTATTTTATATGTTTATTTTATTTAACTAATACACCTTATTTGGTTTTATAGGATTTATCTTATTTATCTTGGTGAGTAAGTAAAAGATATTTGTTCCTGCTTTTAAAGATAGAAAAGGACTCTTGGGAGATTACCATATAAAGATTGAAGTCAATAAGGAAAGAAGAGGAAAAGACGGGAACAAAAGAGACCAAATTCAATGAATCTAAATTAGGGCACAAAATTATTTTTACTATAAATAGGTCTATTGTTTTAGAGAGAGGGGACACCACTTGTTACTTTCTCTTCCTTAGTTTTTTTGCTAGTGTAGAAGGGAGAGATATTTAGAAATTGAGAGCTTTTATCTTTCCTCTTATTCCAATCAAATGTGGTACTAGTATCAGGAGGTATTTGTAACTTTCTTTTATTGATTTAGTAGAAATTCTCTTTTTAACTATTGTTCTTATTTCATGCAATTAATAGTATTAATTTTTAATTCTATGAGTAGCTAAATTTTTAACACATAGGATGATGATGAAATTTGGTTTTTCATGATGTTTTTGTTCTGAAATTAATGTCTTATTGTTTTCGCCTTCATATTTTCCTTCGCACAAATTGCATATGATTCTTATATTGATTGCAAGATTTTGATACGTTATAGTTAATCTGCGAATTTTTCATAACTTATGCTTGTCCATATTAATTATATGAATCGTTATTTTTAAAGGGAAGGGAAAATAATTTGAGAATTAATTTGGAAAATAAGAAATCATTTATTATGTTAGTAATTAGTTGATCAAAATTCCTAGGTATCTTTTCTCATTAATAGTTTTGTCATTAATTATTAGTTTGCATAATTTATTTAATAAATCATCTCCACCATCTTTATTTTTAATTTGCCTGAAATATTAATTAAGGATATATTAAAGAATTGATTCAGTCTTTATGGTTTGACCTGAATTTGCCAAATCTACAATAAACGATGTGCATTTGCTTACTCTCAACCACTAGTTAGAAGAAAATCTATTGACTTCGCTTACAACTCTGATGCTCACTTCTATTAGACTGACCACTCCTCGTATTAGCTATGAAGCCCTTCTGACTCTAACAACAGTTTCAAGGAATATTAGAATATATTACTATAGAATTCACCTTTTGCGTATAGAAACAAAACGAACCCCTTCTATTCTCGAAGTTGAGAGAATGACATTTTGGTCCCTTCTGTCCAGTGGTTAGGATATTATCTTTTCATATCGAAGACACATGTTCAATTCCTGTAAGGGAAGTGTTCGGGAGCATTTTACCGACCTTCATGTGGGCTGAAGGCCTGACATTAGAAGGGCTTTAAGAGACTACTGGGCTGAAGCCCATGGAGAGGTTGGAGGTGTTCGGGTCGGCATCTGAGTCCTTCTGGGCCGGAGCCCCACCTTCGTGGATGTACTTCAGGGTCGGCATCCGAACCCTTTGGGCTGGAACCTTACCATGTCGTGTGGTGTTCGGGGTCGGGACTTTGAGTCCTTTGAGCCGAGGCTCAATCTGGATGGTGGGATTGTTTGGGCCTGTAGAGTGGGCTCTCTTGCGTGCAGAGTCTGGGATCCTAACCATAATTAAATAAGGTAACTCCAAAGGTAACGATTGGATTGGATTCCACTTGCACCTTTTAAGGAGATTGTGTTGGACCCAAGTTATGGTAACTACCATGACTGGGAGTCCTAATCCGACTCGGAGAAGGATTCTAAAGGTGGTGAGTACTATAAATACAAGGTCAAGGTTACAATTAATAGGTAATACCTACTTTTGAGCACTAAACACTTAGCCTCCATTGTTAAACCTTGTGAACGACCTGTATTTATTCTCACACCAGAGCTAACCCCCGGCGGCACAAGCCGTCAAGCTTCTGTGTGATCTTTTATTGTGCAGGTTTTAGCGCGTGGATTCTGTGATTGAACGCGCCGGCGAAACTTGGAGTTAAAATTGGCGCTAGAAGGAGGGCTTTTAGTGTTCTTACAATCACAACCATCTTTTCCGGTGGTAGGCTATGGCGAGTAAGGAGAACAGTGCATCTAACCAGGAAAAGGCAAAGACCCACCAAACCACATTGGTGAGGGGGACGAGACAAATACTGTGCATACCATTAATGTCGGGGGCATACGACGGAGATGTGTAACGACTTGAAAGACGTGATAGAGAAGAATGTCCAGAATGGGCAACTGGTGCAGTATGTGGTCAGTCGGGAAGGTTCCGAGGCACCCCGGGAAGAGAACTGGGAGCCAACTAGGGAAACAATGCCACAACCGCACCCACAAGCCCGAGGGGTGATTGATATAATTTTGGGCGGGTCGGTAGGGCGTGTAACCAGAAGAAAGAGGAGTGGGAACCTCGAGGCGGTATTATCAGTAGCAAATTCATCACCCCGAAAGGACATGGTCTACTCAGGAGTCTCCATCTCCTTCTCGGATGAAGATTACCCTACCGATCACATCGAACCACATGCCGGGGCGTTGGTGATAACGGCACAGATCGGGCCGGTGGATATGAAAAGGATGATGATCGAAAACAGATCCTCGGTCGACATACTATACACGCACGCCTACGCACGCCTACCAAAGGATGGACTTGGAAAGAAAGAAGATGGAGTTGGGAGGAGAGGGTCCATTATATGGGTTCAGCGGGGACCCGGTGCATGTGTCAGGAACGATAGAGCTTCCCGTCGAGTTCAAGACAACACCCCAAAGAGTGGCGTAAATCATGGTTAGATTTTTTCGTGGTATGTGTGGATTGATTTATAATGCTATTCGGGAAGTCAACCCTAGCGACCCTCACAACAAGCAAGAACATCCATTCCACACTTCAAGATCAAATTTCCAACACCGAAGC
Organism: Panax quinquefolius; assembly: GCA_020205615.1. NCBI lineage: Eukaryota > Viridiplantae > Streptophyta > Magnoliopsida > Apiales > Araliaceae > Panax > Panax quinquefolius. Next base: position 107,479,105 of record CM035158.1, on the reverse strand, counting down.
GGGATTGGGGAGGTAAAAGCGACCTTGATATCGCAGAAGGAGTTATCGTAACACTCGATCTCCTCGTGGTTTGGGGTAAACAAACGTAAATGCATTCGATGGCCATCGAGATGGAGCCGTTCACCGAAGGTAGCACTGAACCGATGGCACTGCTGGCAGAAGAGACAGAAGATTTTGAGTTGATACCAGGGAACACAGAAAAATGGATCAAGATTGGGGCAGGATTGAAAGAACCACTACGGACAAGCCTGGTGGACTTGCTTCGGGTGTATGCCGATATCTTCACTTGGGAGCCTAGCGACATGTCAGGGATAAGTGAATCGGTAGCGCTACATAGACTACATACAGACCCGAAGAGAAAACCAGTGATACAGAAAAGAAGGATTTTTTCCCCGGAAAGGCAGATTATCATAGATGAAGAGATCGCTAAACTGATGGAGGCATGATTCATTTTTGAGATCGACTACCCCGAATGGTTGGCGAATGTGGTATTGGTTCAGAATCAAAACGGGAAGTGGAGGTTATGCATCGACTACACAGATCTTAATAAGGCATGCCCAAAAGATTTCTATCCTCTACCCAACATAGACCAACTGATTGATGCAACTTTGGGGTATGGCATGTTAAGTTTCATGGACGCTTTCTCGGGATACCACCAAATTTTGATGAACAAGGATGACATCCCGAAGACAAACTTCATCACTCATCAGGCCATATATGCGTATCGGAAGATGACCTTCAGATTGCTGAACGCAGGGGCAACTTATCAACGGATGATGAACTTTGTATTCAGAAAGTTGCTGGGCCGAAGTATGGAAGTGTATGTGGATGACATGATCGTAAAAAGCATGTCAGTTCGGGATCATCTGGAGGACCTAGAAGACTGCTTCAAAATAGTAAGGAAACACAAACTGAGACTGAACCCAACCTAATGTACCTTCGGTTTGGGTTCAGGAAAGTTTCTAGGATATTTGGTCAGCAAAAGGGGTATCGAAGCAAACCTAGAGAAAATTACGACGATCTTAGACATGAAATCTCTGAAGACATTCAAAGACGTGCAAAGGTTGACGGGCTGGATAGCTGCCCTTCGGAGATTCATGTCAAGATCAACCGAAAGATGTTTGCCCTTCTTTGACACTCTCAAGGGGCCGAAGAATGAGAAGAGTTTTCAGTGGACATCGGAATGCGAAGACGCATTCCAGAAGATCAAAAAGTATTTATCTTCGGCACCATTACTGATGAAACCGATCCCTTCAGAACCTTTATACTTATGCTTAGCTGCGAGCCCGATGGCAGTGGGAGCGGCATTGGTGAGAGACAAAGGAGGAAAATAGTTCCCGGTATACTACGTCAGCCATGTTCTCCGAGATGCAGAAACAAGATACCCGAACCTGGAGAAATTCACGTATGCCCTAATCATTGCAAGCAGAAAGCTTCGGCATTATTTCCAAGGTCGGATGGTGGTGGTATATACGGATCATCCGTTAAAGAAAATATTGCATAAGTCGGATGTGTCGGGTCGGCTTGCAGCATGGGCGATGGAGCTAACGCAATTTGCTATAGAGTATCATCCCCGAACAGCAATCAAGGGTCAGGCGTTGGTAGACTTCATCGTGGAATGCTCTTTCATGGAACTAGACGTGAATACAGTGACCAAAATCCAACAAGGGCCGACTGCGTGGACTTTATACGTAGATGGATCGTCAACATCGGACATCAGTGGGGCAGGGGTCATCCTGACAAGTCCCAAAGGGTTCAAAGTCCATCAGGTAATTCGTTTTCAGTTCAAGGCCACGAACAACGAAGCAGAGTACGAGGCCATCCTAGCAGGGATATGGTTGGCCCGGAGCTTGGAAGTACAAAAGTTGGTCATTTCTGATGATTCACGGTGGTGGTGGTCAAGCAAACCGCTCGGAGAAGTATGAGGCTCGTGGGGTAAGAATGACAAAATAGTTGGCCGAGGTGAAAGATAAGCTCTGCGTGACTTCACACATCACACACATTGTCGGGGTGGGACCTGGCCGATAATCAGATTCCAGATGCCATAGCCAGGTTGGCAACCACCGAAGCAAGTTCCTTCGACAGGTCGGTATACCTGGAGGTTTTAGAACGACCAAGTGTTCCGAAGACAGAGGTGTTGGCTTTGGACCGACTCGACTGCTGGCTCACACCTTACATCATGTATCTGGCAAATGGGGTTCTACCTTCAGACCGAATCCTTGCAAGAAAAGTTAAACACAAGAGTTCGAACTTCATCCTCATAGATGGAGACCTATACCGAAGGGCCTTTAGCTCCCCACTGCTCAAAATGCTTAACCCCATCAGAGGCGGATTACACTCTTCGGGAAGTACATGAAGGGATCTGTGGGGATCACATGAGAGCAAAGTCATTGGCACACAAGATTTTGAGGGAGGGGTATTATTGGTCGATTATCTACACGGAGGCCAAGGAATTCGTCAGATGGTGTCCCAAGTGTCAGCTGAACAGCACTATCCCACATCAACCTCCCGAAGAGTTGTATTCGGTCTTATCCCTGATTCCCTTTGCTGTGTGGGGAATCGACATCCTAGGGCCTCTGCCGAAGGCCAAGGGACAAGTTAGTTTTGTGATCGTGGCTATCAACTACATGACGAAATGGGTCGAAGCCAAACCATTACAGAAGATCACCGAACAAGAATGCCTAAAATTTTTCAAAGAAGGAGTGGTTTATCGTTTCGACATCCCGATGACGGTGGTCTCTGATAATGGCAGACAGTTTATAGGGTCTAAGTTCGAAGGCTTTTTGAAAGAATTGGGAATTCAGCATCGCAAGACTTCAGTCGCTCACCCTCAGTCGAATAGTCAAAACCCGATCGCTTACGATTCGGACGAAGTACAAATAAAAAGGAAAATGGAAGAAGTATAAAAAATTTACAAGTCTTGAAAAAGCTATTCGGGAGGAGGGTCATCGCCGGCTTCAGATTCTTCGTCCGATGAGTCAAGTAGGGAGGCATCGAGCCCAGCAGCTATTAATTTTGCTTTGGCCTTTTCACGATAAGCCTCATACCCTTCACCAAACTGGGCCATGACCTTATCATTTAAGGCATCGGACTCTTCGTATTCGGATATTATCCGCTGTTTGGCTTCAGCTTGACCTTCCTTCAGGGAGTTGTTTTCCCGAATCAGATATTTCATCTTCTCGTGCGCTTCAAAAAACTTCTCCCCAAGGGCTTTGATAGCCTGCTCTCGCTCTTTGATGTCGACGACCAGCTGCTCCTTCTCCTCGATCAGCTTCTTACCACGGCCTTCGAGGCCGACGAACTCATGCTGAAGCAGAGAGTATTGTTCCTTGAGTTTGTCGGCCTGGCATTCGGCTTAGGTCGTTTTATCCCGAGTCTCAGCATGGAGATCCCGTTCCTTCTTCAAGTCCGAGTTCAGGTCTTGAACCTCGGCTTTGAGCAGTTACACATCCGACCTCAGCTGAACCTCCTTTTTAGTGGTTCGGGCGAGAGGGGGGATGGCTCGAGCAAGAATGGCGTTGGCCTGCAATAAATGCATACATCAGCTATCGGAGTAAAAGTGTAAGTTTACAACAAGAAGATAAACAATCTCTGGATTACCTGGCACTGAGCCCGGACGTAAGCGACCAGATACTCTTCGGAAGTGAATCCCTTGAATCGTTTGTCATCGCCATAGAGCTTGAAATGGTCGAACAGGTTAAAGGGAAATACTTCCGAAGGACTCTTCGGCCAGCAAGTGATTAGCGTTCCTTGGGAAGAACTCGCCTTTGAAGTGGGAGTGGCTGCGGGTAGGGGGTCGGCCTCAATAACTTGCTATTCGGAAGGTTGTTGCTCAGGTTCACTGATGAGTCGTGGCTTCTTAGGTCAGTGCTCGAGGGGAACCTCCTCGGTTTTCTCTGAATCCTCGATCACTACGACTTGAGTGGGGGGAGGAGTCGATTTTGGAGGAACCACGGTGATGGACTTGGCGGGAGCCTTGGCGGAAGGCTTCTTGGTTTTCTTTAACAGAGCTGCCTTCTCCGCCTGGTTCATCTTCAGAACATTCTTGGTGGACGGTTCGGTGCAGGTAGCAGAAGGAGGTGGGCCCGATGTCGATCCGGTGGAAAGTTTAGCGATCGGCATCGCTTCTTCTTCACCGTTATCATCGAAGATGAGAAGGCGAATCGGTCCAGCAGTATTCGGCAACGGTATCAGGGTGACATTTGCCCCCTCGGGTTTGAAGATTGTCATTAAACAAAAGATAATGAGTTAAGACGATAACTATCAGAGGAGAAAGAACGGAAGTTAAAAGGGTGATGAATTGGTTAGAAGGAAGATACTTACATCCATGTTTGTATAGCCAAGCTTCACTGGACAAAATTGTTAGATTCCACTCAGTTTTGCTCCATTTTTTGTAGAAAGCCTTGAATGCATCGGTTCGATCCTTCGGGAACTTCGACACCTTGGCTATGGGGTCCTCGGGACGAGCCCAATGAGGAAGAAGTTGAAGGTCGGTTCCTCGGATAAAGATCCACTTGTCGTGCCACCCCTTGTTACTCGAGGGGGTTTTGATGATGACAGGTCGGTTGGCCCGTTTGTTTAACTGTCGCAGGCCGGGTTCTTTCGAGCCGGTAACAGTGAATAGGGCAAAAAAGAAGTCGAGACCAGGAGTGATCCCAATCTCTTGGCATAGTGCAACGAAAGAAATTAGATGGATGTACGAGTTCGACACGAGTTGTGCGAACCCGATTCCAGCAAAACACGGAAAGGATGAAACGAACTCATGAAGGGGGAACCGAACCCCGTATTTCAGAATATAAAGGGGGACGGCCACCCACTCGCCCTTAGGCCTCCAGAACATCTTCTCATCGAGCTTCGGTGCCCGAAGCTTGTATTCAGGGGGGATATTGTAAAGGATTCGGATGTTGGAGAGTTGAGAGGATGTGATGGTGGAGGGGGTGTGAAGATGAGAAAACTCCTCTTTGGAGTGATAAGCGTTTCGGATCCTAGCCTCGGCACTCATTGGAGTAGGCAGGACCGAGGAGGAAGTGACGTCGGAAGGGACCACCAGTAATTCAACTGGAACCAGGTCGCCGATGGTGACGGAGGGGGGAATTGATTCAGTGGCAGGAGGAATGCTAGAATCGACCATTTGTGGTAAATGAAGTAGGAATATGGAACTTCAGAGGTTAAACGGGATCAAAAGAAGCTGGAAATGTGACAAAATTGACCAGAAAAGTATGAATGGGAGGAGGTTAGAAGGGAACAACTGTTCGCCAGAAATCGCCTTGCCGGAAGAGTTAGACAGAGAGTTTGAAATCGAGAAATCTGGAAAAGTGACAGTGTTGGGGGAAAGGGGGGTTTTATAGGTGTGTCCACACGCTACCCAAGGGCGGCTATTAAATGCCCAAGGTGGGACCAGGCATGGGAAGGCGTGTAACATTTCAAGAAATGAGGATAGACCGTTTGGCTTCCCCAGACAACCCATCATTAGCTGTTGTGACCTTTCGAATACCTGACCATTCAAGTCTCCAATTATAAGTACCTTACAATCAGAGATTGGGGGGTAATGTTCGGGAGCGTTTTACCGACCTTCATGTGGGCCGAAGGCCTGGCATTAGAAGGGCTTTAGGAGACCACTGGGCTGAAGCCCATGGAGAGGTTGGAGGTGTTCGGGTCGGCATCCGAGTCTTTTTGGTCCGGAGCCCCACCTTCGTGAATGTACTTCAGGGTCGGCATTCGAACCCTTTGGGCCGGAACCTTACCCTGTCGTGTGGTGTTCGTGGTCGGGACTTCGAGTTCTTAAGGCCGAGGCTCGATCTGGATGGTGGGATCGATTGGGCCTGTACAGTGGGCTCTCCTGCGTGCAGAGTCTGGGATCCTAACCATAATTGAATAAGGTAACTCCAAAGGTAGCGATTGGATTGGATTCTACTTGCACCTTTTAAGGAGATTGTGTTGGACCCAAGTTATGGTAACTACCATGACTGGGAGTCCTAATCTGACTCGGAGAAGGATTCTAAAGGCGGTGAGTACTATAAATACAAGGTCAAGGTTACAATTAACAGGTAATACCTACTTTTAAGCACTAAACACTTAGCCTCCATTGTTAAACCTTGTGAATGACCTATACTTATTCTCACGCCGGAGCTATCCCCCGGAGGCACAAGCCGTCAAGCTTACGTGTGTCTGTTATTGTGCGGGGCCTTCTAGCGTGTAATTACGTAATTGGGCTACGTGGTAAACTCGACGTTAATGCGAAGCTACTGTTTAGAATGCAAGCAAGCTAGCTTGCTTGCTTACTCTCTAATAGCGTACGTTGGCGGCAAGACATTGTAGATTCTTATCCAAAACTTGTATCATTTATATCAATCGGTACATTATAGGTTCATAGGTTGGCCTAGCCTAATTCTCACGTACTAGGGACGTAAAAGTAGGATACTCTAAATTCGAGCGTCAAAAAGCACTTCTCCTCCAGCTCGAAAACAACAAGTAACGGATTAAGTAACTTTAAGTAATTCTCAGTAAGTGGCAACAAGCAACTGTTTAAGTTGCACGACAAAAAAAAAAAAAAAAAAAAAAGAAGCTAAATACTTACAAGAAAGGCCGTGGATTATAACCAAATCCTTGGTTTTTAAAATATAGTAACTGGCAAACAGTTATGTAAAAAAAAAAAAAAAAACCACTGGAGTCATTTTTAAAGTATGCCAAAAAAAGCCGTCTATTTTAATGAAACCGACAAAATCTTTTCAGTTCCACGGGAGTCAATTTTAAAGACGTGACACGTGTCCCTAGCCGATTGATGGCTAAAAATTAAATGCCATGAGTCAGCCAGTCAGTTGAGTCGGTTTCAAAAAACAAAAATTGATGTTAATATAGGAGTACTAACTTGTTTTATGAAAATGGTCCAACTTTATTTTTGAATAAGTTGATCAATTGGTCAATAAAAAACTAATATATAGGCAAATCTTTATGTGTGTCAATATTTTATTAGTCAATTAATTAATTTACCAAAAAATAAACTTCATACTAACCGAATCCTATTTTGTAAACTACAACTTACATCATATTAATCCGCATCCTATTTTATACCACAACTAATTAACCTGTTTTAACCCACAACATATGGCAACAACACCCAACATGACAAATTAGGATCGTCTCCATTTTAAATAAATATTCTTTATTTTATGATCTAGATTTATAATCATCTATTTCTCTTGTCAGTATGATATTATATTTTAACACATTTTAAATCTGAATCCTAAAATAGAGTCTTCATTTATTTGAAATAAAGATGATCTTCGTCCCAACATGACCAATTAAAATATATACGTTTTCAACATAGAAATTAATTAATATTACAAATGATTTATAGATCATTACTAAAAACTAATGAAATAGAAGAGTGTGATACTCTCTCCATCCTATAATATTATGACGTTTTAGATGATTTTATTTTTTTTAAATTATTTGTGGTTTTATATAATCTAGGAGAATTAGTCACAATCTTTTCAAAATTAACCCTCATGAGAAATGTTAGAGATGAGAGAGTATGAAATAAATATGATAATAAATGAGAAATTAAGGGTATTACAGACAAGTGATATTATATTTAATGGTATACAATCATTTTCTTAACGTGAAGTTGTGAATTTATTTGTGGAAAGTGATAGTAGTAGGAAATTGTTAAATCCACAACACTTTTTTGTTATTTTCACGACAAAAGTGTAGCTCTAGATGTACAGCGACGGTGAAAACCGTCGCTATAAGATCTATAGCGACACTTTTGTTGTGAATTTAATAATTTCTTAATAGTATTGTGATTGATAGATTGGTAAAAGATAATCCATTGTACCGAGTAATAGATACGGATAGCACCTGAAAATGTGCGTTGCTAAATGTTCAATATCAAAATAGAGTAAATGCTTCCAATTAGGGTCCTAAACTCCATAGAGAACCTACCCAAAATCTCATTATATGCTCCAATTGTTTTGTAGGGACTAGGGCTTGAATAAATAAGAAAGAGCTCATAATTTTATAAGTCATAGTCATACATTCATATGAATATTCTTATATTAATGGTAAGTTCTATACTCATGAGAAAAAAAAAAATGAAAATTGTTTAGGTTTGGGAGAGATGGATATGTGCAAAATTATCATCATAACCTCATGCACCAAAGTATTTATATTTTTTTTCTTGGATCCGGTTATCATGAAGTTAATTTCATGGTAAGTTGGTCAATGAGAGATCACATCTCGGCCTGCGTGTCGACACTATATTAATCAATTGACCAAAGTTAACTTCATGTTAACCACTCTCTTCTTTATCAATCAAATCATATTATACAATGGGAGAGGACTAAAATTTGCTAATGATAAATTAATAATAAACCTTAAGCCTTAAATGACAAAACTTCATAATATTCTTAGGCAACTCGCACATAATTTATTATAAGATTGTTCGGATTAGATGAATGGTTTGTATAATTTGGCGTAATGTGTTATTAGTGGAGTATTGCGTGCATCTATCGATTTATCATGTGCGCATCTCCGATAATAGTGATTGCAAATAATTTAAAAAAAAAAATTCCTTATCATGACACAATTTTCAAATGTTTTGAAAGTAATGGATATTTTATTGTAATCAAATATTTATGTATGTAATGAAATAATTTAAAAGAAGGAACACCTCAAGAAACAAAGAACATAACAAGTGGTAGGAAGTAGGAACAAGAACATCACCACACATACTAACAACAAAGTCTTAAGTCCTCATTAAGCCTCATAAATTCCTTCCTATATGTCAATGTCTAAGAGACACAATGACCCAAAGAAGTAACAAGGCTCCTGCCCCTTATCACTTGTTCATTACAAAGCTTATCAGTGGTGTAATTATTCAAAGAATTATTATAAAGAAAAGGCCAAAATATTAGGTTAAGTTGATCTTTCCCAAATATAATTTAGCAACCATCTCATTACCTCTTGTTTGATTTTTGCATCAGAAGGTCTGGCCTAGTAATTTTATACCCACAAACACATCAACAACAATATCTAAAGGGGCTTATAATTAAGGAAATTGATATTTCTACATTATTTTTTGATATTCTAATGTGTAAAGTCCACATATTAACTGATGTGTCGAATTTTTATTGTCTAATATGTGGTCATACGTGTAGAAATATCAAAAAGTGATATCAGTTTCCATAACTAAACACACTGTTTATTAGGAGGCAAGAGGCATGGGCAACCGTGGGTCTATGGAGCAATGTAGTACACCATGCATGTTGGATCAAATTATTGGCTCAAAAAAAAAAACAAAAAGACCCACCCTTGTGACAATGCATTTTGGTTTACAATAATTAAAGCTAAATATTGATATAAATAAAAAAAATTATATTTAAAAGAATTCTTCACTTGAAATCAATGTAGAGGAGAAGGAATCTATCACCTACTTAATTATATACAATAAAATATATTGAATTTTATGTGTTTTTTTAAAAGTTTCACTTTTAAAGGATACAATATAATCTCATAATTAAATACATTATTTATTATTATAATATCAAAAATAATCAAAATATCACAATTCATCGGCCTTAACTATTAGGTTAAAATCACATTGAATTATGTTTATTCCCTTCGTTTTTTAATTAAATAGTAAGACTCCTTAATATAACAACGGAAATTAATATTTTCACAATATTATGGCGACGGTTATATTATTTTTTGTTATGAATTTATTAATTTTCTATAACAAAATGTGTTCAAAACCATATCTATATTTTGAGTTATTTTGGCTATGATCAATAGTTGATGTTAGCTTGCTCCCTATGCCACTCATAAGCATAAAATTTATAAAAAGAACTAATTTCTTTAAACCTCAAATTCAAATATATTTAAACCTTCTTATTGTTGAGAAAAAGGAAAGATTAACATTACATGCACAAATCAAGAAATAGACAATAAAAGAAGAAAATTAATATTTTCACAAATAAATTTAATAACTCTATAAGATTATTTAACACATGAGGTGAACCCCACTTACATGAAGTAGGCCCCATTTACAGTCCTGTGAGGAGAAACTTGTAAAAATATCAAATTTATCGTATAGAAATATGAATTCTCTAAAAATAAAATAAAATAAAGATATTTTATTACAATCATGAATATAATATAAGGCTTAATAAGTTTAATTTCATAGCAACAACAAGAAGAGAGAAAACTCAAAATATTTAGCAATATAAAGCACAAAAAGATTCAACTATTCTTGAAAATTAGTAAACACTAAACTAATATTTTTTTAAAGATCTATCTATATATAAATAAGGCAACAAAGAGAATGTCACCAAATATACATGATTAATAACAAACAAGAACACTTGATATTCAAAAGGTTTTTTACATAATTCAAAAACTTGACAAAACTCCAAACACCATAGTTTAGTTACCAAATTTTAGCTTGAAGAAACAGGGTTTAGAGCTCTAGCAAACCCATTCATGGCCCCATAACCCTTTGAATTAAACCCTAAACACCCCAACAGCCCTTGCCGGTACGGCAAGAACGTCTTCCTCCTCATCTCCTCCGCCTGCACCCTATTCGCCGTGTAGTGCAACTCATGCGCCGACAACCCCAACCTCCTCTTTCCGGCCGCCGTCGCCGCCTTGCTCCGCTGCGATCTCTTCACCACGTTTTCCCCATCCCCGGACTCCGGCGCCTTCCCTTTCTCCGATGATACCGCCGGCACCGGAGGAGGTGGCGCCGCCGTCTTTTTATCCTTTCCTTTAACAACAGGGGAAAATGAAAGAGATGACCAGAAGTACTTGTGGCGCCCATTGTTCCGTCCCTCACTTTTGCTTCTGTACAGAAACTCCTTCAATGAGACCCACCTCTTCGAGTTCCGCCCCACCGAAGACGACCGCGAGGATGAACCAGACGGCGGCGCATCCTCTTCAGGCGCCATCGTGTCATCAATTTTCTCCTCGTTTTTTGGAAAGGATTCGGATGTGGTCCTCAACGGCGACATAGATCTGATCCTGCGCAACGATCTATTGCGCGATTTCATCTCTCTTCTTCCCCTAACAATTTTCCCGCCATTATATTCGGAATACTCTTCCTCTTCACTTCTACTCTCTTCCACATCGAGCAACGGAGCCAGCTTCTGCGGCCGGATCTTCCCGTTCAGAAACAACTCATCGGCGGAACTCATGGGTCGGGTCGTAGAATACCAGCTGGCTGAGAAATCAAACTCTTCCAAATCCTCACGAGGAATAGAAGAAGAAGTTGGGGTTAAACTAGAGGCGGATAAAAGGAAATGCATGGGACTAGTCGGAGCGCTGTAAAAGAAACAGCCAACGCCGGCGGCGATGGGCGGAGCACGGCCGGGACTGGAAGGAGCGCTGACGTAAGGGGTGGAGCAGGCGCTGTCGAAATCCTCAAATGAAATGGTGTGGTCGTAGGAAGTGGTGGGTTCGCCATTGTTGGGATTTTCAAGGCCTTTTGTCGTAGAGGTTTCGCCATTTTTGGGGGTTTGGAGCTCCTTCATGTTTTTCTGTGCTTGGAGAAAGTGGGAATGGGTAAGAGTGATTTATTAAGGAAGAAAGAAGAAGAAGGAGAGTGTTTTTGGTGTGCTAAGGAAGGAAGAGGAGAATATTGCCCTTGGATATGGGAATTTATAACGTTAATGCCACTGTCTTTTCATCATCTGCCATACCTGACATAATAGACATATGATGCATCACCTGCCCCTACTTTATTGTGTACTATATTTATTTATCTTTTTCATTTCTATTGTGATTAAATATATAAAAAATAACATTTAATATATTTATATTAATTATAAAATATTCCATGTTGTACCAACTTGTAACAAATATCTATAAATTTTATTGCTCACATGTTGTGCTTTGGAGTTAAAATTCATGAATTATATAAAGGGAAATGATTTATACGTTTGACTAATTTTATAATAAATTTGAGTTATAATTAATGTAACACCTCCTTTCCGAAATAGAAAGGGAGGTTATGTACAAAATATAATAAAATAATGAATATAAAGCAAAACTCTAATTCACAAAAAAATAATCTCAAACTGATTAAATGTCTTAGAACAAATCATAATAAATGCCATACTGGCTCAAACTACAGTCTGAAATAACTATGACAACTCTAAATAAATCAATGTATCATAGCCTAACAAAGTATATCAAAATTATTGGATAGAAGGGAGCTCTCGTCACACTTGCCCTTGATTCTCCTGATTACCTGCCAGAAGAAAAACACAACATGAGTCAAATGCCCAGTACGGATATAGAATACAAATAATAAACCGAAATAACTAACACAATTAAATGAAATGAAATGAAACGAACAAAACTGACACAACGAAATAATAGGTTGAATCAAATGGCTGGATGTTATTTCATACCGAGCTCAGAACAAAACAAAATATACCTTGCCACACAGGCAAGTTAAATAATGCCACACAGGCAAATCAAAATAATGCCACACAGGCATAACATACATCGGACCGGGCGGATCTAGATGCATGCAAATCAGAAGGCGTGTTTGTCACAAACATTACCAATCCGCAGAACAGAAAACTAGGGTCGACCCATACGCCTCCCACAACAAAACACTAAATGGCAAACTCCCACCGGAGCACAAAACGGAGATGCCGTGGACTGATCACACCGCCACGGAAGGTGTCATGTCTCGGTGCCAAGAAGACATGCCTGTGGTACCCCCACAGGTGGTTATAGCTCAGGTATACCCTACGATATTCTAACAAAATATAATGTCACAACACATGCGATAAAATATCAATACAAAGGGGTTCTAACGTGTACATGTTAAATCGAACGAATCATCAACACAAGCCTCTAAAAATATAATAACATGCACATCACTATAACTATCAAAATAAAATTTAGACATGATACACTAGCCTAAAGAGTACAAATATGAGTTCTAAATATCAATGCCCCAAAACGAAACTATCACATGGATTTGAGAAGGAACAAACATGCGAAACAATAACTAACTTCTAAACGAAAACAAAACGAACAAATCAAAATTAAAAGGATTATCGCTGAAGGAGTACGGAATCCGTACCTGGATTAAATAATACAATACCCAAAATTATTATCTCAATATAGTTCGTTAAATTTCTTCCGTCCGATCTAATAAATAAATAATAAAATAAAATTTATTACAAATCTAACCATTACAAACATAATATTATTTAATTTATTATTAAATAAATTTATAATTTTATCATTAGAATTAATTAATTAGTATACAAAATTTTCAATTTAATTTATAAATAACATAAGTTAGTTAATATAATATAAACAATATATATATATATATATATATATATATATATATATATATATATATATATACCGACATAAACAAGAAACCACTAATTTATATTTATACATATATATATATACAAGACACTATATATATAATTACACCATCATTGTCATTATGAATCATTCTATCGCTAGCTCAAGCAACTATCACCGATTTAATTAATTAATAAAATAACTTACTACACAAGACCAACTTCCTTGATTACAAGTTGCAAACAATTGACTTCAGTAGCAAATTAAATGGAATAATTACCTTTTTTTTTCCTTCCGCGAAGAACCTTCTATTGGGGATCGTTTTTTTTTTTAGCAAAGACCGCCTCTTTTTATTATATCGGATGAATGATGTTCTTAATACATTATAGGGTTTATATTTTAATCATTGAAATACATTTTTTACTCTCCAAATTTTAATAGAATTTTAAAATTACACAATTATAAATTTGACCCATTTAATTTAAAACCCGTTTTACCAATTTATTTTATCCATCACTTATTAATACATTAGCCCACATAAATTAAATTACTAGTTGACCCAAATAAAAGACGAAGCCCAATTAGAAAAATTAAAATATGCATTTAAATGTTATTTATTTATTTATTATTTTACTGGGTATTACATCACCTACCCCTTAAAAAGAATTCCGTCCCCAGAATCAAAAGAATCAAATGTACCTAATTATCAAAAAGATGCGGATGCTCCGCTCGAATAGACTCTTCCATCTCCCAAGTGGCTTCCCGCTCCGAATGATTCTTCCACAAAACCTTAACAAACGGAATAGTCTTCCTCCTCATAATCCTTTCTGGACGATCCAAAATTGCCTCAGCTTGCTCCTCACAAGTAAGATCCTCCCAAATCTTATCGAATGGATATTGCACCACGTGCAACGGATGATAATGATAACTCAACACAACAGAGCACATGGAATACATTGTGCACATGAGAGCTAGCCGTGGAGGCAAAGCTAACTAGCATATGCAACCTCACCAACCCTCTCCAGAATCTCAAATGGTCCAATATAACGCGGACTAAGTTTCCCTTTCAACCTAAATCGCCGAATGCCCTTCCAAGGAGAAACTTTTAGAAACACATGCTCACCAGGTTCAAACTCTAAAATCCTCCTATGCTTATCAGCATAACACTTCTGCCGTGATCGAGCCGACTTCAATTTTTCCTTAGCCACCGCTACCTTCTCTGTAGTGATTTGAACTAACTCAGGCCCTTTTATGGCCCTTTCGCCAACCTCATCCCAACAAGTTGGTGCCCGACACTTCATACCATACAATGCCTCAAAAGGAGCCATTCCAATACTTGCATGCCAGCTGTTGTTATAAGCAAACTCAACTAAACTCAAGTAATCATCCCAATTATCCGACCATTCAAGTGCACAAGACCTCAACATGTCCTCCAATGTCTTAATATTAGATTCGGATTACTATCGGTTTGTGAGATGGAAAGAAGTACTACAGTTGGAGCCGAGTGCCCCAAGCTCGTTGAACCTTTTCCGTAACCGTGAAGTGAGCGAAGTGGGTCCCGATCTCAAAACAATGACAATTTGGAGTACCATGTTGTAAGACCCGAATTTTATGAAATGAAAGTATTCAATTTTCTTATAATTATTATTTTATTTAAGTAAATGGTTAAATTGATAAAGGGTTAAAGTTAAGGGTGATATGTGAATTTTTTTGCAAAGTATGCAAGTTGTTATAAAATATTCATTTGGTGCGGGAATATTCTTTTTTGAGGGTAATATCAAATCTGACGACACAATCATTGGTGGATCCCACAACGGAAGTATTGTCGTAGTAAGAAAATGACATAATTATCTTTTATAAAAATAACGGGTAGAAGTGTTACCGTTAAAAGCTGTTGAACTACCCGGTAGTAAAAATACGATGTCTGGCGTGGTTGCATAGTAGCACACGGTATTGGTTATTGATGCTTACGTGAGAAGTCACTCGGTTATACTCAATTATTGCTACGATAATTGATGCATCATATCTCTCGTATTATTGATTCGATTATTGTCACATTATCAATCGTATAATATGATATATTATTAAATCAATAATTGAGACGACAAAGTTATTCATATTATTAAATTGCAATATTTACAATCTCTAGAAGTTCTGTCAAGGAGAGGTTTGGTCACCTAATTACGCGCCAATAGGGAGATATCCTTATTGGAAAACCCCCCTCTTTCTTGGGAACGACCTGGTTGTTAAATATTGTGAGTTATAATATTAATGATGAATGTTATTAAAAATTTAAGTTGAGTTCGGAGTTGAATTTGGAGACGCAGACGTGATATTTGAGTCCGGAATGATGAAATTAGTAGAAATAGACTATAAACACAAAATTTACTAGGGTTGACTTTTTAGTGAAAAAAAGTCAACAGTTGACTTTTTTAGAAAAAGTCAAACTTCAAAATTTCAAAAATGAAATTTTTGAGAAAAATATTTCCATTGTGTTGGGATTGTTAGTGTTAGTGGAAATCGACATTTATTTCGATAATAACTGATGTCTAGAGGTTATATTGACCAATCGGGTAATTAATCGAATAAATGAGCAATTAATTGCTATTAATTCACAAGATTATAACTATTTGTTCACATGTGTGTACTATTAATTCACATTCATGTACTATTAGGGGAGTTGGTGCAAGATTGATAATACTTGCATGACTAAGTTAAAAATGGAGGTATAGATGGAGGTCTTATCTTATAATTCGTATTTTCACATGATTATAACTATTGATTCACATGATTGAACTATTGATTCACATTATTTACTATAGGGGGGAGGTGGTGCAAGTTTGATAATACTTGCGAGGACTAAATTAAAAATGAAAGAAAAGTTGGAGGTATTGTCTTTGTAATTTTTGAGCCCCAAAGCGTGCAATTATCGAAACTATATTTTTCTATAAATAGAAGCTCATTCTTCCTTCATTTCTCATCAATTCACTAAAGTTATAGAGCAATTATTATAGAGAGAAATTATAGAGAGAAAGAAGAAGAAGAAGTCTGCTACCTCTCTATTCGAGTATCGACTTTATTATAAGGTAAGGGTATTATTTCTTTCATTTTCATGAAAAGAGCTATTGTTATTCCATTCCTTATTATTATGTTGGAATAACTTTATACATGCAATACCGCATACATGGTGAAATTCTTACATTATTCCATTCTTTATTATTGTTGGAATATCACATGCATGCATCGTATACATTCGCGTGATTTGGTTTAATATTTATTATTACATTTGGAATAACTTTTCAATACACAGAAATCGCATACATGGTGAAATTCTTACATTATTCCATTCTTTATTATTACATTGGAATATCACATGCATGCGTATTATTACGCATGACACAGTTCCATTATTTATTATTATGTTGGAATAACACTATGCATGTGGTCTATCTATCGCGCTTTGGTGAATTTTGTTGTTATTCCATTCTTTATTATTACATTTGGAATATCACATGCATCTTGATTTCGCATGACTGGTTCCATTCTTTATTATTACATTGGGAATAACACATGCATGCGATTCTATCGCATGCGTGGTGAATTCTTACATTATTCCATTCTTTATTATTACATTGGAATAACACATACATGTGGATTACCACATGCATGGTGAATGATCCTTTGTATTCATTCCTTATTAAATTGTGGAAAATGATGCATCTACGTGGATTCTGCGTGGCGGAGAAAATCCATTTGCGGTTTCATATATTCTATTATACTCGGTTGGTTAAAGTTTTGGCTTCTATACTCCATGAAATTAGTAGAATATCACGGATATTTGCGCTTCATCCGATATCTTTTCATGGAAATATTCTTACGAGCATTCTTGAATTTTACTCCACAAAGCGATATCGTGTTGACAATTTGGGCGTTTTTGAGTTCGGGATAAATTAACTTATAAATCTTTAAAATTTAATTCTTGAACTTGTTTTATTGAATTATTATGTCATTGTCATCATCCTCATGTTTATATTATGTTGAAAGTCATACGTGGCACATGTAGTGCATAGATGGACTTGGTATGATTATGACCGAGGATTATTCGGTATAGTCATGATCGTAATGTTACAAATGATGTGGTAAAAGTCCTCATTGGCCGTAGTGCATTGATGGGCCGAGTTGTTGGCATGATCATGACCATTGATGAAAACACGAATATCCTTGGCTGCGTCTTACATGGATAATTTGTGGTCGTGATCTTAATGAATATCCTTGGTCGTAGTAGTGCGGGGATGGCGTGGTTTATTTAATAATTTGAGTCTCGTGATAAAAGTGATGAAAAACCTTTTAAATCATAGAAGATAGTAGATTTTATTCTCTACTTGACTCTTCTAATGGATTGCTTGTTCATTTATGATTAAACTTGATGTTTGTTATATTGTATCGGTTTAACCTTTGTTGAAGGCTAACGATAATTTATTACGCATTATCTTAGCCATAATATTTCTTCTTGGGCTAGTTGAGCTCACCCTTTTGCTTTCATTGTTCTCTTTAGGAAATGAGAAGCGTAGCGAGGGGACTAGTCGGGGAGCGGGTGGCGGTCAAATGATAACATTAGTAGTCCTCACTATTCATGAAATAGTGTGATAATAAATGTATTGAGGACTTATTTTGAGTTTGAATCATGCAGAAGACAATATTTGTATTAAAACTCATAGCTCATGTTGTATATTTAAGATTGTATTTGTATTCTGTACCATGTATTTGGCGACTCAGAATAGGTGATGTATACCTATTTTGGGGATGTCACAGTTGGTATCAAAGCTTAGGGATATGATCCCTGGCTGAGATGTGAGACAAAAACTAGGAGGGGAGAGACAGAGAATTCCTTCGCTAGTATGACCTACCTAAGTGTATTTGGTATTTAATTGGTCGGTCAGAGTATAGGGATAATATGTGATATGTTAATTAACCCTTGTTTTGTGGCAGCATTTGAAAATGACATCCGAGAATGTTGAAAATAGCAATGGAGCCACGAGGAGGCCGTTGAGTCTCCACAGATCAATAATCGAGGATAATGTGCATCGGAAGGCGATAATCCTCATGCAAATGACAACAACTTGACCAAATGATGAGCGATGGAATGTTCGGAGGCTTTATGCGAATTCATGCAACATCAAAGTGAGAGCGGCTCATCCAAAATGCGGGAAAAACACTTTGGCAACTCTCGGACGGTCCTTTGCTAAGCAGTTCGAGGAGCTGGGACCACCGGAGTTTTTGGAGAAGCAAAACCACTTAAAAGGCGGAGGCGTGGATAAAGCAGATCAACAAGATATTTGATGTCTTGGGATGCTCGGAGGAGCAAAAGGTTCCTTTGCCACCTTCATGTTGAGTGAGGAGGCGGTGATTCTTGGTGGGAATCGTAAAGCGTACTCAACCGCTTTTGAAGATGTCTTGGGAGAAGTTCAAGAAGCTGTTCAACGACAAGTACTTTCCGAAAGTATTCGTCACATGAAAGAGGTAGAGTTCATTAAAGCGGAGCAAAACAACATGGCCAGGTGTCGCGATACGAAGCTAAAGTTTTCTTAGAGTTATCCGGTTTGCGTCCCATTTGGTTGATAATGAGGAGAGAATGACGCGAATGTTTCTAAGAGGTTTGAAAAGCGAGAGATATCGTCGATATCTTATCTCTCATAAAATGTGTTTGTATTAGAGATGTTATTAATAGGGCTCGATTATTGGAGCGCGATAATGAGTCAACCCAACCAAAAGAAAGCGAAGCAACAAAATGATAATACCGGTGATAGCGATCATCGCAAGCGGTGGTAATGATAAGCGTGGAGGAATCAACATGCGAGAAATGGTAACCACTTGGTGGTAATCATGGCCAAAACAATAAGAATGGACATTTCAAGAAGAGGAGATTTAACAATGATGGAAAAAGGCGTCGACATCGGCACCGTTGTTAAGGAAGGAGAGCGACCACTTATCGTATGCTTCAAATGCGGAGGGAGTGGACATATCGGTCAAAAGCATGCTGTGACGGTCCAAAACTGTTATAATTGTGGAAGAGAAGGTCACCTAGCTCGATTTTGTCGTGCACCAAAGTCAAGTCCGATTTGGGGACGGTGGCACCAAAGGTGGATGGACAAAACAAAGTCGGTGGTTTTAGGAAGAAGCGTTTTTGTGACTTCTCAAAAATGAGTAACACGAACGAAGTTAGCGGGTTAGTTAATTATAAATTCTTCTGAAGTCTATACCTTATTGATACCAGTTTCTACCCATTATTTTTATCTCTCTTGCTTGCGCTTCAACATTTAAATTTGACCCCAGAGAAGTTAGACTTTGACTTATTGGTAGAAACTTTGTTAGTAAAAACTTTCGTTACCTCCACTGTTTATAAATCTTGTTTGATTCAAATCGATACCCTCACGATACCTGTCGATCTTATCTCTTTGAAAATATTTGCCTTTGATGCGATTTTAGGAATCGATTGGTTAACTACTCATCATGCTTTTCATAAGGTTGTTAGCTTTCATATTTCTAACCAACTTTGTTATGCAAATTCAAACAACCAAACCACTAAAGTTAATCATTGTTATATCAAGCCATAAGTAAAAAGAGCCAGATCCTTTATTTGGTGACTTCCAAGTCTTGGGATGCATGAAAGCCGGACTTTTCGTGGGGGCGTCGGTGTGAATAGCGATGACAAGTTGATAGGTATCAATATGACGTGTTATCCAAGTCTTGGATGAGGGTCACAGTTTTGAATGATATTTCTATTGTTAATAAATTTCCTGGCGTATTCTTGAAGACTTCTTAGCCTAACCCTAGAGCGTGAAATCAAATTTTGTATTGACCCCAGTACAAAACCCATTTCTAAAACCCTTAAATATTTCTTCACCTTAAAATGAGCGTATTATAATGCGCGCCAAAGCGTTGGCTCGAGCTATTGAAGATTATGACTATACCATTTAATATCATCGTGGAAGAAGCGAGCGTGGTGGTGGTGGCGCGTTGAGTAGAAGATCGTATCGTTCTTTACGAGTGCGATGTTGTTAACACAAAAACCCATTTCAGTATAACTTATAAATGATGAAGATAGAGTTAAAGACTCTACAGGGACCCACGTGAAGATATCGAATATCTGAGTAGAATAGACTTTAATCGATAAAGTTAAAGCCGCGCTCAAGCTACATACGGTGATGATGAAATGAAGAAGGTTCAAGAGGCGTTATTCTAGAAGCAAGAATCGATGAATAGAAATCTCAACCCTCGATTTAATTGGCCCATTTGAAATCCTCGATCGAGAGTAGGAGCGTGGCCTATAGACTCGTTTTTACGCGCCAAGTATGTGGCGTGTTCATAACGTTTTTTTTCACGTATTGATGTTACGTAAATATGTGGACGACCGAACCACATTATTAAATTAGAACTAGGCGATATAGCGAGAAGATTTAGCGTATGAGAAGATACGTGTTAAAATCTTGGATAAGAAGGATCATATTCAACACTCAAAGGTTATACCTCAAGAGTTAGAATTTGAAATGAAGTCAAGGTATCCTCATCATACTACAGTGCGTATACGTAAATTTAGAGGCAAAATTTCATAAGGAGGGAGATTGTAAGACCCCAAATTTTATGAAATAAAAGTATTCAATTTTCTTATAATTATTTTTTTATTTCGTAAATGGTTAAATTGATAAAGGGTTAAAGTTAAGGGTGATATGTGAAATTTTTTTACAAAGTATGCAAGTTGTTATAAAATATTCGTTTGGTGGGGAATATTCTTTTTGTCGGGAAATATCAAATGCGACGGCACAATCATTAGTGGACCCCACAGCGGAAGTATTGTCGTAGTAAGAAAAATGGCGAATTATATCTTTTATAAAAATAACGGCGGAAGTGTTCTGAATTAAAATTATTGAACTACCCATTAGTAAAAAAATACGATGTCTGGCGTGGTTGCATAGTAGCATACGGTATTGGTTATTGATGCTTACGTGAGAAGTCACTTAGTTATACTCAATTATTACTACGATAATTGTTGCATCATATCTCGTATTATTGATTTGATTATTGTCACTGATATCAATCGTGTATAATATGATATATTATTAAATCAATAATTGAGACAACAAAGTTATTCATATTATTAAATTGCAATATTTACAATGTCTAGAAGTTACATCGAGGAGAGGTTTGGTCACTTAATTGCGGCATGATAGGGAGAAATTCTTATTGGAAAGCCCCCTCTTTCCTAGGAACGACATGGTTGTTAAATATTGTGAGTTATCATATTAATGATGAATGTTATTAAAAATCAAAGTTGAGTTCGGAGTTCAATTTGGAGATGCGGACGTGATATTTGAATCCGGAACGATGAAATTAGTAGAAATAGACTATAAACACAAAATTTGCTAGGGTTGACTTTTTGGTCAAAAAAGTTAACGGTTGACTTTTTCGGAAAAAGTTAAACTTCAAAATTTCAAAAATGAAATTTTTGAGAAAAATATTTCCATTATGTTGGGATTATTAGTGTTAGTGGAAATCGACATTTATTTCGATAATAACTGATGTTTGGAGGTTATATTGACCAATCGGGTAATTAATCGAATAAATGAGCAATTAATTGCTATTAATTCACATGATTATAACTATTTGTTCATATGTGTGTACTATTGATTCACATTCATGTACTATTAGGGGAGTTGGTGCAAGATTGATAATACTTGCATGACTAAGTTAAAAATGGAGGTATAGATGGAGAGTCTTATCTTTGTAATTCGTATTTTCACATGATTATAACTATTGATTCACATGATTGAACTATTGATTCACATTATTTACTATTAGGGGAGGTGGTGCAAGTTTGATAATACTTGCGGGACTAAATTAAAAATGAAAGAAAAGTTGGAGGTATTGTCTTTGTAATTTTTAAGCCCCAAAAGCGTGCGATTATCGAAACTATATTTTTCTATAAAAAGAAGCTCATTCTTCCTTCATTTCTCACAAATTCACTAAAGCTATAGAGCAATTATTATAGAGAGAAATTATAGAGATAAAGAAGAAGAGAAGTCTGCTACCTCTCTACTCTAGTATCCAGCTTTATTATAAGGTAAGGGGTATTATTTCTTTCATTTTCATGAAGAGAGCTATTGTTATTCCATTCCTTATTATTATGTTGGAATAACTTTTATCTATCAAGTACCGCATACATGGTAAAATTCTTGTGTTATTCCATTCTTTATTATTACATTTGGAATATCACACATGCATGCATATTACGCGTGGCACGGTTCTATTATTTATTATTACATTGGAATAACAATACATCTTGAATACCGCATACATGGTGAAATTATTACTGTTATTCCATTCTTTATTATTACATTGGAATATCACATCATGCGTATTATGCGTGACTGGTTCCATTATTTATAATTATGTTGGAATAACTATCATGTATGGTCTATCGCGTACTGGTGAATTTTGTTGTTATTCCATTCTTTATTATTACATTGGAAATATCACATGCATGCGGATTTCGCATGACTGGTTCCATTCTTTATTATTACATTGGGAATAACACATGCATGTCTTGGATTACATCGCATGCATGGTGAATTCTTCGTTATTCCATTCTTTATTATTACATTGGAATAACACATCATGTGGATTACCACATGCATGGTGAATGATCCTTTGTATTCATTCCTTATTAAATTGTGGAAATGATTTTCTACGTGGATTACTGCGTGGCGGGAGAAAATCCATTTGCGGTTTCATATATTCTATTATACTCGGTTGGTTAAAGTTTTGGCTTCTATACTCCATAAAATTAGTAGAATATCACGGATATTTGCGCTTCATCCGATATCTTTTCATGGAAATATTCTTACGAGCATTCTTGAATTTTACTCCCAAAGCAGTATCGTGTTGACAATTTGGACGTTTTGAGTTCAGGATAAATTAACTTATAAATTTTTAAAATTTAATTCTTGAACTTGTTTTATTGAATTATTATGTCATTGTCATCATCCTCATGTTTATATTATGTTGAAAGTCCTTTGTGGCCTGTAGTGCATAGATGGACTTGGTATGATTATGACCAGGGATTATTCGGTATAGTCATGACCGTAATGTTACAAATGATGTGGTAAAAGTCCTCATTGGCCCGTAGTGCATTGATAGACAGTTGTTGGCATAATCATGACCATTGATGAAAACACGAATATCCTTGGCCCGTAGTGCATGGAAAATTTGTGGTCGTGATACTAATGATTATCCTTGGCCTTAGTGCAGGGATGACGTGGTTTATTTAATAAGCTGAGTCTCAGCGATAAAAGTGATGAAAAACCTTTTAAATCATAAAAGATAGTAGATTTTATTCTCTATTTGACTCTTCTAATGGATTGCTTGTTCCGCTGCAGTTAAACTTGATGTTTGTTATATTGTATCAATTTAACACTGTTGAAGGCTAATGATAATTTATTCTCCATTATCTTAGCCATAATATTTCTTACTGGGCTAGTTGAGCTCACCCTTTTGCTTTCATTGTTCTCTTCAGGAAATGAGAATGTAGCAGGGACTAGTCGGGGAACGGAGTGATGGTCCAGATGATAGCATTAGTAGTCCTCACTATTCTATGAAATAGTGTGATAATAAATGTATTGAGGACTTATTTTGAGTTTGAATATTGTCTAGAAGATAATATTTGTATTAAAACTCACAGCTCATGTTGTATATTTAAGATTGTATTTGTATTCTGTACCATGTATTTGGCGACTCAGAATAGGTGATGTATACCTATTTTGGGGGTGTCACACATGTAGTCTAACAATCTCCTGTTGAAAGATATGTGCCAACCTATCTACTGAGTAAACCTCATGGATCGCCAAAAAGTGTGCCGATTTAGTCAACCGATCCACCACTACCCAAATGACATCATTCTTCTTGAAAGTCTTTGGCAAACCAGTCATAAAGTCCATCGTGATATCCTCCCACTTCCAAACTGGAATGTCTAACTGTTGCAACAACCCACTAGCTCGTTGATGTTCTATCTTCACTTGTTGACAAGTGAGGCACTTCCCAACATATTCAGCCACGTCTCGTTTCATCCCATTCCACCAAAAATTCTTCTTCAAATCCCTATACATCTTTGTAGAACCTGGATGAATAGAAAATGGCGAACTATGAGCCTCAGCCAACACATCCTCTTGAATGATTGGATCTGATTATACACACAACCGCTCACCCAACCAAATCACACCATGGTCATCAATACGAAACTCGGGCTACTTGCCCTCCTCCAGATTCGGTGTCAGACCCCACAACTCCCCATCTTCCTTTTGAGCTTCTTTGACCCGCAAGATAAGAGAGGGCTCCACTCTCATACCTGCTAAATGCCCCTCTGAATCTCGTACATACAACTCCAACTCGAGTCGTTCCATATCCGAAATAAGATGAGGTTGTGTAATAAGGGCTTCTATAGTCCCTGAACTCTTTCAGCTAAGAGCATCTGCAACCACATTTGCCTTCCTCGGGTGATACTGAATTCTAGCATCATAATCCTATAGAAGCTCCAACCAACGCCTCAGCCTCACATTGAGCTCCTTTTAAGTGAAAATGTATTTAAGACTTTTGTGATCAGTGAAGTAACAAGTCTCTCCATACAAATAATGCCTCCAAATCTTTAGGGCAAAGATCACCACTGCCAACTCCAAATCATGTGTGGGGTATTTCACCTCATAAGGTTTAAGCTGCCTAGAAGCATATGCAATCACCTTACCGTGTTGCATTAAGACACACCCCAAACCTTTCTTAGAAGCATCGCTATAAATCTGATAATCTCCTGTTCCCGACGGCAATGCAAGTATAGGAGCTGTCACAAGTCGTTTCTTCAATTCCTCAAAACTCTTCTCACGCTCCTCATTCCACACAAACTTCGCGCCCTTTCTCATCAACTGAGTCTATGGTAAGGCAAGCAAGGAAAATCCTTCCACAAATCGTCTATAATACCCTACCAAACCCAAAAAACTCCTAATCTCTGTCACTGTAGTAGGTCTCGGCCATTTAGTGATAGCCTCAACCTTCGCAGGATCCACTTTAATGCCTTTAGCAGAAACAATGTCCCAAAAATGCGACCTGCTCCAACCAGAACTCGCATTTAGAGAATTTAGCATACAACTTATCTTTCTGCAAAATCCCCAACACTGTGCGAAGATGCTCCTCATGCTTTTCTTTAGACTTGGAGTAAACCAAAATGTCATCAATAAATACAATAACAAATTGGTCCAAGTACTCCCTGAACACCCGATTCATCAAATCCATAAACACTGCTAGAGTGTTAGTCAACCTGAATGGCATCACCAGAAACTCGTAATTCCCATATCGAGTGCGAAAAGCTGTCTTAGGGATATCTTCATCCCTTACCCTCAACTGATGATAACCCGATCTCAAGTCTATCTTTGAAAAATACTTTGCCCCCTAAAGTTGGTCAAACAAGTCATTAATCCTCGACAATGGATACCGATTCCTGATGGTGATCTTGTTCAACTCTCTGTTGTCTATACACAGCCTCATAGACCCATCCTTCTTCTTTACAAACAAGACCGGTACGGTGAAACACTCGGGCGAATCACACCACGATCTAACAGCTCCTGCAACTGTTCCTTTAACTCCTGCAACTCCAACGGTGCCATCCGATACGGAGCCTTAGAGATAGGCTTCGCACCAGGAACAAGCTCAATAGAAAACTCCACTTCTCGCTACGGTGGTAACCCTGACAACTTCTCAGGAAACACGTCGGAAAAGTCACGAACAATCGGAACATCCTCAATACGAGACTCACCCTTAGAGGTATCTTTCATGTAAGACCCCGAATTTTATGAAATAAAAGTATTTAATTTTTTATAATTATTGTGTTATTTAGTAAATGGTTAAATTGAGAAAGAGTTAAAGTTAAGGGTGATATTTGAAAATTTTACAAAGTAAGCAAGTTGTTATTCGTTGTGTCGGGGAATATTCGATTGGTCGGGGAATATTCATTTTCACAGAGAATATTCGTTCGACGGCATAATCATTGGTGGACCCCCCAACAGAAGTATTGTCGTATTTAGAAAATGATAAATTTATCTTTTATTAAAAATATCGGCGAAAGTGTTACCGTTAAAAGCGTTGAACTACCGGTAGTAAAAGTACGATGTCTGGCGTGGTTGCGTAGTAACTACAGTATTGATTATTGATGCTTACGTAAGAAGTCACTCGGTTATAATCAATTATTTGCTACGATAATTTTTTGCATCATATCTCTCGTATTATTGATTCAATTATTGTCACAAAGATTATCATCGTATAATATGTTATATTATTAAATCAATAATTGAGACGACAAAATTATTCATATTATTATTTGCAATATTGACAATGTCTAGAAGTTTTGTCAAGGAGAGGTTTGGTCACTTAATTGAGCGCCAATAAGGAGAAATCCTTATCGGAAAGCCCCCTCTTTCCTGGGAACGACCTGGTTGTTAAATATTGTGAATTATAATATTAATGATGAATAAGTTCGTGTTGATTAAAGATAAAATTGATAGTTCCATTATGTTGGAATTATTATTGTTAGTGAAAATCGAAATTTATTTCGATAATAATTGATGTCTGGAGGTTATATTGACCAATCGAGTAATTAACCGGATAAATTAGCAATTAATTACTATTGATTCACATGATTATAACTATTTATTCACATGTGTGTACTATTGATTCACATTCATTTATTATTAGGGGAGTTGGTGCAAGATTGATAATACTTGCATGACTAAGTTAAAAATAGAGGTATAGATGGAGGTATTATACTGTAATTCATATTTTCACATGTTTAGAACTATTGAGTCACATGATTTACTATTAGGAGAGGTGGTGCAAGTTTGATAATACTTGGATGACTAAATTAAAAATGAAGGAAAAGATGAGGGTATTATACTGTAATATTTTGAGTCCCAAAATGTGCAATTATGGAAACTATATTTTCCTATAAATAGAAGCTCATTCCTTCATTATTTTTCACCAATTCACTAAGTCTCACAAGAGTAATTATTATAGAGAAATTATAGAGAGAAGCTATAGAGAGAAAGAAGAAGCGAAAGTACGCTACTTCACTATTCCAAAGATATCCGATCTTCTTACGAGGTAAGGGATATTATTATTATTATAGTAAGGGGTATTATTCTTTTCATTATTCATGAGAGAGTTATTTTCTTTCAATACTTGTAAGGGTTGTTATTCCATTCTTTATTATTATGTTGGAATAACTTTTGTCTCATGCCAAGCATCGCATACATGGTGAAATTCTTACATTATTCCATTCTTTATTATTCTATTGGAATAACACATGCATCTTGATCTATCGCGTGCCCTGGTGAATTTTGTTGTTATTCCATTCTTTATTCTTATGTTGGAATATCCATGCATGCGGATTACGCATGACTGGTTCCATTCTTTATTATTACATTGGAATGAATATCACATGCATGCGGATTACGTATTTGACTGGTTCCATTCTTTATTATTACATTAGAATATCTTGTGCATGCGGATTACGCATTGACCTAGTTCCATTCTTTATTATTCATTGGGAATAACCCGTGCATGCGATTCTATCGCATGCATGGTGAATTCTTACGTTATTCCATTCTTTATTATCTTTGTTGGAATAACTTTCATCTGTGTGGAGCATACATGGTGAATGATCCTTTGTATTCATTCCTTATTAAATTGTGGAAATGATATGTCTACGTGATTTCTGCATTACGGGTGATAATCCATTTGCGATTTCAGTATAATCTATTATACTCGTATGAGATATCATTTCTTTTGTACTCGTCATGGAATATCATTTTCTTTGGTATTTTTTTACGAGTTACTATTCATAGAGTTACTATTCACCCTTGGTCACTATTCACTCTAGTATTATTCACTTTCGGGTATTAAGGGGCACTTTTTAGGTTTGAAAGTATTATTCACGGGTTACTATTCACCCAAATTACTATTCACCCGAATATTATTCACTCGGTATTTGGGGTACTTTTCAATGCTGGGGTACTATTCCCGAAGTACTATTCATAGGTACTATTACGAGGTTACTATTTACCCGAAAAATATATTTCTTTTTTGTCCAAATTATTTTTGGTACATGAATATTATTCTTAAATTTTACTCCACAAAGCAGTATCATGTTGACAATTTGGATATTTTTAAACAGTGGAAAAATTTAAAGTCTTTAATATTTATCCTTGATTTCGTTTAATTAATGCTTATATCATTGTCACCATCCTTATGCTTATATTATGATGAAAGTCATCTTTGGCTTACGTGCAAAGATGGACTATTGATTATTGGTTTTACAGTTGTATATCTTTGGCTTACGTGCAAAGATGGACTGTTGATTATTAGTTTCTGATTTGTATATCTTTGGCTTACGTGCAAAGATGAACTATTGATTGATGATTATCTTTGGCTCATGTGCATAGATGAACTGTTTATTGGTATGATTATGACCAGGGATCATTCAGTATAATCATGACCCGTAATGTTATAGATGATGTGGTAAACGTCCTCATTGGCCCGTAGTGCATTGATGGACAGTTATTGGTATGATTATAACCAAGGATTATTCGGTATAATAATGACCATTGATGATTACATGAATATCCTTGGCCGTAGTGCAGGGATGATTCGATGATGTGGATTATTTATTGTTGAGTCTCGGTGATAAAATATTGATTATACACTTTTAATTAAGTAAAGATAGTAGATATCATGCTCTACTTGACTCTTCTAAAATCTGGTTGTATATCTTTTATGCATAGTAGTGCAAAGATAAATTGTTAATGAAAATCTTTGGTAGTAGTGCAAAGATGAATTTATTAGTATGATTATGGCGAGGAATTGTGATTTGGTATAACCATGATTTTTGATGTTTTGGTGAAGATAGGTGATGAAAATTATCTTCATCCTCGGTGCGAAGAAGAATTTAGAATCACAATTATGATTATGAGTTATTTATATGATTGTGACAGGAATTGTTGATTGATGTTACGAGGATAAAACATTATTGGTGGACTTTTAACATGGAGAAGATAATAGATCGATAGTCTATTTTACTCTTCTAATGGATTGCTTCGTTCATTTAACTATGGTTGAAAAGTTTTATCATCTACCATATGTTCTAAATCTCTGATTTATTACTGATGAAGGCTATTGATGATGTAAATTATCTTTAGTCATGATATTCTTTACTGGGCTAGTTGTGCTCACCCTTTTTGCTTCACAATTCCTTTCAGGTAATAAGAGTATAGCTGGGTCGAGCGGGGATATTAGGGGAATAGAACGGTGGTCTATAGCTATTAAGGTTCTCCCTAAATAGTATGAAAATAATTTTATTGATGACTTTAGATAAGTGTGTCGTATTGTATACGTCATTTGATATTTAATTTTGGTGAACCGAATAGGTTAAGGTGAACCCAACTTTGGAAGGGTGTTTTGCCACTATCATATAATATGTCTAATGACATACAACTTTGTGTTATCATAAGACAGGGTTGTGCACATCCACTTGCTGAGTATATCTACGAGCACTACCTATATGATCTTGGAGTTTGGTTGAAATATAATTTTCAATTGCAGATAGTGTAGATAGTTATATGTCAAGAGAAGACTCACCATTGGAAAGAACATGATAGTAATCTTCTCGTTTTTCTTTGGGGTCTATTGGGTCAACCAAGGATAATTCTGTGGACATATGATATCTATCATAACCTTGACGCATGACCTCCCATGTACGAAGGTTTCCTTGGGCACTTCCCAAAATTTTAATTTCTAAAACATTTTTTTATTGTACTTTTATGTAAAGTACCATTGTAAGGTTGTGGCCGAGGAACCATGAGAGTTACATACATTTGTATTAAAACTCACAGTTTAACTGTGGTCGTATTCTACACGAAAGTTCTGTTAGGTTTGTAATATTCATGTGCGCAATCAAATTGCATAAATTAGCTGAAGCGTGTAAAAATCAAGGGTTTAAAAATTTACAAACCATATACCCGGATCACCCTTTATGCACAATTATTAATTAAACGAAAAGATAAAGAATAAAATCATACCCTTGAAGATCGAGCTTCCTCAGGTACAAGTTCACCTCCAAATCCTTTCGCGTTCAACTTGAATCTCTCTGGGGTTTTGTTCCTTCCTTTGATCAACGTTAGCCACCCATATGTTTGGCCTCTAGAGGTGATCCACCAAGGAATAATAATGATTCAAGAAAAGGGTGGTTGGCTAAACCCTAGTTTTTCTATCTCTATAGAAAGGGTGTACTCTCCCAACAATTGGAATTATGTCGTATGTTGAAAAAGTCAACAACCCCATCACCCATAATAAGACTCCTCTTATTTATAGATGTGGGCAACCCACCTTAACAATTAAGGAATTGAGATTTATTTAATTAATTAAATTCTTTTAATTAATTAAGCTCCCTAATCTTATTAGGGATAATTAATTAAACTCCTTTAACTAATTTTTCTTCCTAATCCAATTAGGAATAAATGAGAGTACTTATATTAATTTAATTCCTAAACTCTTTTAGAAATTAAAATAATAATAATTGTAACAATATTAATAAGACTCCTCTTATTAATTTATATTTAATATTTCTAAAATATTAAATAATAAATATTAAGCTATTTTATTTATTCTATCACCATAGATTAAATTAAATATACTTAACATATTATTACGATTATGCCATTAACTTCTTAAATAATTATTCTTCCTTTTATGGTGTGACCCTTTAGGTTCTCCATATTAAACAGGTTGTGAATAAATCAATTAGAACAATTCTAATCTTATTTAAATAAATAAATTAAACAATTAATTTATTTAAATAAATAATATTTATTCTACAATAGGGATAAGCCTCCCTAGCGATCAACGACTTTCCGGATAATATAGATTTCAACATTAATCATAAAAGAACCTTTGAGTAAATAGTTACCGCACAATTCAATCCTTCCACCATACAATGTCCCAATTAAATATAAGGCATGGAATTCTTTGTCAAGTCTTATTTTATTTAATTATATGTATTTCGACTCTTAAATGCCTAACTCCAAATAATGCAAATTAGAAACTCCTTTCTAATTTCATTACGCCCTTGGCCAAGGACTCATTGGGTTGTCATTTATCGAATCACATAGGACATTTCTCTTCTTTTATTAAGTGGTAGATTCTTTATTGATCATACATTATCTCCATGTACAACTTATTATACCCAAGCATACCCTTTGATATACCTTAAGGGTCTTAAGGAATAAGTCAAAGTATAACTCATCATACACAAGATACTATGATGATCTCAAGTCCAAGGATCACTTGTACTACTATCACTACTGAGAATTCCTATCGGGCATATAAAACTCCATTAGGTATTCCTTAGCGAGCCACGCTCGAGTGAACTTATTCTCTAATAAGCACCTACATACTTGCTTTAGTGTCTCCACACAAATGATCGTGAGATCAATCATCCTCATCCAATGAGCAAGCAACGTATGTACCAATCTATCCGGATTCACTAATCCTCAATTTAGTAATCCAATGATTGTAAACTATTTTAGTTTTAAGCTTTCTAAGAATTTAGATCTCTTTAGAATGATCATCATCATTATTCTAAAAGCATTGCTTAAAACTATGGGTTTATCACATATTATAAAAACAAGATCATGTAGATAATTAAAAGCCTTTAATAAATTAATAATTTTTATTAATAAATGAATAAGATTGTTACAAAGTATATGCTTTATCATCAAACCTGATTGGGCTTGTGTGCATATTACTTTCAATCTCCCACTTGCACTAAAGCCAATCGCCATTGTATCTTATACTCTTCTTCTCTAAGTGGCGATTATCCTGCTTTGTTGGATAAGCTTTAGTTAATGGATATGTAATGTTGTTCATGAGAGTCCACTATCTCTATAGTGATTTCCCATCTTCAATGATTCTAATAATCAAATGAAAGTGCCACAACACATGTTTAGATCAAGTTGAGGCTTAGGAACTATTCCTAGTTACGTAATGAACTTTTAATCCAAACAATCAACTTGAAACTTCATTTATAGCTATATACTTTGTCTTTATCACTAAACAAACAACTCTTTCTTTGTTTGGAACCTTTCCAATTCAACGCACCTTTGTTCAAGATAACGCTTTACCTTAAAGTGGATTTTTCGTCATCTTGGTCTCGAAAAACTTGAGTCTGTTAAGCCCTCTAGTTTTAATTAAGACCCACCATGAATATGATCACATCCTTAGTTGGGTTAAGCACTTTAAGATGTTTTTCAGCGACTCATAGTGAATTTCTCCATAATATGGTGATCAACATCGGTCTCGTACATTTCATTCCATGCATGATTGTCACACTCACGACCTCTCTTTTCGAGAGTCGTGGGGACTATAAAGAGAGATATACTCCATAGCTCATCGACATGAGACATCTCTTGGAGTTTGCCATGCTAAACGACTTTAGCATCAAATGAATATATCGTTCCTTGGGTTAAGTCGAGCATCCTCTTAAATCTATCTATATAGATTTATATCCCCAATTAAGATACTCTTCCAAATTATTCATGGAGGAATGTTTAGACAACTTTATCTTTCTTCGATTGCAAAGATTGGTATGTCATTCCTTATCCGTAGTATATCAACATATAGTACTAGGAATGTCACGATGCTCCCAATCGACCCTTTTGTACACACTAGGTTCATTCTTATTTTTGATAAAATCAAAATCTTTTGATTGCCTCATCAAAATGAATGTTCCATATTTGAGAAACTTGCTTCAATCCATTTCTCGAAAGTGTCTACAACACTTACCTCATCGATGTAATCGGATCATCATCTTCTGATGATGCGTGCCTCATCATCATCATCCATGATGAATCCATACCTCCTAGGTATCTTGGTGACTATTCGCATTTATGATTAGGTTGTGGTACAATAGGTCTACATCTATAGGTTCCTCTTATTTGACTTATAGTGTTTTGTGGTTCTTGAACTCTTCAAGATCTATTATCCTCCCACTAGCCCTTTCAATGATAAACACCTTTATCTTAGAAAGCGCATGTTTATAACAAACACCTTTTGCTAAGTAGGATTATAGAACACATGCCCTAAACTTACTTTAGGATGTCCAACAAATTTACACTTGTCAAATCTTGTCCCAAGCCTATCTTTTGAAACCTTTTCACATAAGTTGGACAACCCCTTATCTTAACATACTTAAGATTAGGAATTCTCCCCATCCATAACTTTTATGGAGTCTTGGGGTAGGATTTTGAGGTTACCATTTTCGTAGATATCGACCATTTCTAGGACATTATCCCGAAGGATATTGGAATGTCGGTAAATCATTATGGACCGCACCATGTCCAACAAGGTACGATTTTCATTCGGATACATCAATCAATTATTGCGTGTCGGGATGTGTCCATTATGAGAAAACCATTTGAGATGATCTAGAAACTTATTGCACAAGTATTTATTCATTGATCTAATCAAAGAATCTTAATACATTGTCAATTTGTTTCACTTAAATTCTTTGAACCTTTAAAATAATTCACACTTGTATTTTAGCAAATACACACATTCAATTCTTTGAATGATCATCTCCTTTTCTTATACTAATTTGTTCAATATGCAAAATTATTTTTCATGTAAGTCAAGTATACAAAATTTATTAAGTAATATTCGATTCTATACAAAACATTATTATTATAAATAGAACAACAATTGTTCTTAATTATAATACCAAAAATTTTATTGTCCAACAATAAAATGGAAATAATATTTTTAACAAGAAGCTGGAATACAATAACAACTTATTGACTTAATAGATTTGCCCGTAGGCATTGCTAAACTATAAGTTTCTATGGCTAATGCAAAGAACCTTTGCTTCATTTTCCACACATAGGATTACTTATCTTTGTTTAACTTTCTACTTACGCTTGGTCCCTTCATAAATCTATATTTATGATAACCAAAGTCGGTATCCAATACCCAAGTAGAACCTTGACTTAAAGAAAATTTATTTCAATCATGAACAAAAGCGTATTATAGCAGAAACTTCACTAAGCTTCTTTGGTTAGCTTTGCAAGATACTTCTCGCAGCTTTCTTTCCAAAGTGTCGGGCTTATTGTAGTGGAAGCAAACTCCTTTGCTATCCATATCGATTTTGTTCTTATTATCCTTTGTTTACGCCTTTCTATTTACCTTCTTTGAATCGTTCTTCTTTTCGGAAGATCCTTTGGCCTCTACCGGTAAGACTTGATCTTTCTTGGTTGGAAAGTGACTCTCAACATTTTTCAATATGTTAAGCAAATCAATGAGGTCGATATCTAGCTTGTTCATATAAAAAATTCACAACAATTGTGAAAGGAGTCCTGAATGAGTGCAAGATCAAATCTTGGCTCAACTCTCCATCCATGACAAAACTCGTTGTCCTAATTGATCAATCAAATTGATAATGTTAAGGACCTTTTATGCATCTTATAGTGCCATTGGCCATTCTAGATCGGAAGAGCTCCTTAGATATCCGATATCTATCGGCCCTACTTTTCTCACCATCAACTACTTGATGTGCGGGAATATAGTAGAAGCATCCATAGTTTCATCTTGCTTGCTGAAGCTCGTTACTTTCATAGATGCGAGCATGATGCATTAAGCCAATGTGCATCATCTTGCCACTTTCTAAAAGTAGCAATGTCTTCCTCGAGGCATTATGCGCAACCATTCTTGAGGATAGGCGTATTAAGGACATAAGATAGCTTTTCATTTATGAGAACTATTCTCAAATTCCTTAACCAATCCGTTTAATTTCGGCCCGGTTAATTTAGCATCTAATATGCTTCGCAGATGATAGTAATTTTAGACATTGTAAAATTACGTAAATGAATTTGTAATTAACAACATTTTAACATACATTCTTTTATTAATTACCAAAATAAATTAGGTCTTGTTTTAAATTGGTATCTCCCACTATTTTCTTCAAACTATATTACCTCACTTATATAGTTCGGGCAAAATCTAATTAAAGATTTGCTAGTGAGAATAAGGATCCCATTTCAAATGTATATAGCCTTGTGGTGACACAACAAACTATATATAAATAAATAGGTAGACAACTTTTGTCAATTACATCAACTATGCAACTCCTTTTCTTTTGCCTCTTAGATTATTTTGATCAAGTGGTGGCACATCAGAATCAAAATTATCCAAGTTAAGTCCGACCTAGCACTCCATATATTCAAAAAGAAAAATATCATCCTTGTGGTGACACAACAAAACAATATTGTTCAATTTTCTTTATAAGCATCAAATGTGATAAATTAATATCTTAAATACTTAATACTTGCCTTGTGGTGACACAACAAACTCATATTAAATATTTAATACTCTATTAATTTTATCATGCTAGAAGGCGACGTTCGATATTCCAAATATCTTTGAACGCTTAGGACTTAATATAAAAATTGAGGGGTTTGTTATTAATTTGTCTCATCTTGTTTTAATGGCATGCATATATATATATATATAAAATACGCGTCGTATATTAATAAACATGCGAAGCATGTTTGCATAATATATAATATATATAGTATAAGAATGCACATATAGAATACTATATTCTACCCGAATTGATTATGGACTTTTATTCTAGTTTGGTTCACTAGAGCCACCAAGTGAACCAAAAGGTCAAACCCTAGGGGTGCAAGAAATAATATTTAAATATAACTATTACATTTAAACCTTAGGGCTCCATTACAAACGGGTCTTCAAGCGCTCCTTGTTCCTCGCTCTCCAATTTTTAAAATTAATTCTAACTATTCCTATTACAATAACTATTTAAAATAAATAGAAACCTTGATCAACAAATCGAGGAAGTACATAGGAGGAGATAGAATTTATATTAAGAAAAATTAGAGAAGACGAGGTACTGCAGACCCCATTTAATAAAACCCATACATTCATGCATCCAACTAAAATAAAATCCAATCATATCGTCAATCGATCTATAATCAATCCCATTTATTATCATACACATCACCATACGCATCAATAAATAGCATTCATCTTATGAATAATAAACATTTAATATATATATTGATATCATTTAATGGGCAAATTTAGTTAGTATAAAATCTAATTTTTGAATCAAAATAAACTCCTTTATTTTAATCCAAATTTAAATCAAAATAAAACTATTTTATTTTAATTTATCTAATTTTTGAATAAAATAAACTATTTTATTTTAATCAAAATTTTTAATCAAAATAAACTCCTTTATTTTAATTAATTATGGAATCCAATTTCAAAAAAAAAAATCTTTTATTAAAGGAAACACGGATATTCTTTCCTATTCACAAATAAACTACTTTATTTTGAATAATATGAAATCTTATTCCATATTTAAATAAACTCTTTTATTTAAGGAAATTAGGATTCTCTTTCCTATTCACAAATAGACTCTTTTATTTTGAATAATATGAAATCTTATTTCATATCTAAACAAACTCCTTTATTTAAGGAAAGATGGATTTACTTCCCTATTCACAAATAAACCTTTTATTTTGAACAATATGAAATCTAATTTCATATCAAAATAAACTCCTTTATTTAAGGAAAAATAGAATCCAATTTCAACTCCAATTAGTTATCATGGAATCCAATTCCAACTCTAATTAGTTAGCATGAAATTTAATTTTAAAATTAAAATAAACTTTATATTTTAATATTAAAATAAACCTTTTATTTTAAAATTAAAATAAACTTTTATTTTAATTATATAATAATTAAGAATAATATATATATATATATAGTATATATATATATAACTATTATATATATATATAATATAATAACCAATATATATATATATATAAAAAAAAACATATGAATCTGGCCAAATTCCTTTAATTCGTGCATTCCTTATTTCCGTTAATATATATATATATATATATATATATATATATATATATATATATATATATATATATTAATAAAAGGCTTCTGCCGAAATCCACTTAACAAAAAATCATGTAGCCTCCTTTTTTTTTTTTAATTAATTTCCGCGTGGGCCTGTGGTTGTTATATATATATATATATATATATATATAATATTTTCTGAAACCAACATGATACGTGTAATTAAGTAATGATTATTATTAATTTTTTTTTTTAAATAAATTTTATATAACATATTATGCCCAATTAAATTGTTCTAAACATATATCAAAATACATATTAAATCAAACAATTAATAATTCGCATAAAGGTTTGGGCTCGATCTTCTTGTTAGGTTTGTAATATTCATATGCGGAATCAAATTGCATAAATTAAGCTAAGCGTGTAAAAATCGAGTTTAAAAATTTACAAACCATATACGGATCACCCTTTATGCACAATTATTAATTAAACGAAAAGATAAAGAATAAAATCATACCCTTGAAGATCGAGCTTTCTCGCAGTGCAAGTTCACCTCCAAATCCTTTCGCGTTCAACTTGAATCTACAGGGGTTTTGTTCCTTCCTTTGATCAACGTTAGCCACCCATATGTTTGGCTCTCAGAGGTGATCCACCAAGGAATAATAATGATTCAAGAAAAGGGTGGTCAATTAAACCCTAGTTTTTCTATCTCTATAGAAATGGTGTACTTCTCCAACAATTGGAATTATGTGGTATGTTGAAAAAGTCAACAACCCCATCACCCATAATAAGACTCCTCTTATTTATAGATGTGGGCAACCCACCTTAACAATTAAGGAATTGAGATTTATTTAATTAATTAAATTCTTTTAATTAATTAAGCTCCCTAATCTTATTAGGGATAATTAATTAAACTCCTTTAACTAATTTTCCTTCCTAATCCAATTAGGAATAAATGAGAGTACTTATATTAAATTAATTCCTAAACTCTTTTAGAAATTAAAATAATAATAATTGTAACAATATTAATAAGACTCCTCTTATTAATTTATATTTAATATTTCTAAAATATTAAATAATAAATATTAAGCTATTTAATTTATTCTATCACCATAGATTAAATTAAATATACTTAAATATATTATTACGATTATGCCATTAACTTCTTAAATAATTATTCTTCCTTTTATGGTGTGTGACCTTTAGGTTCTCCATATTAAAAGGTTGTGAATAAATCAATTAGAACAATTTAATCTTATTTAAATAAATAAATTAAACAATTAATTTATTTAAATAAATAATATTTATTCTACAATAGGGATAAGCCTCCCTAGCGATCAACGACTTTCCGGATAATATAGATTTCAACATTAATCATAAAAGAACCTTTGAGTAAATAGTTACCTGACAATTCAATCCTTCCACCATACAATGTCCCAATTAAATATAAGACATGGAATTATCATCAAGTCTTATTTTATTTAATTATATGTATTTCGACTCTTAAATGCACAACTCAACTAATGCAAATTAGAAACTCCTTTCTAATTTCATTCTCGCCTTTGCCAAGGACTCTTTGGGTTGTCATTTATCGAATCACATAGGACATTCTCTTCTTTTATTAGAAGTGGTAGATTCTTTATTGATCATACATTATCTCCATGTACAACTTATTATACCCAAGCATACCCTTTGATATACCTTAAGGGTCTTAAGGAATAAGTCAAAGTATAACTCATCATACACAAGATACTATGATGATCTCAAGTCCAAGGATCACTTGTCTTTACTATCACTACAGAATTCCTATTCGACAAAAGCAAAAAACTCCATTAGGTATTCCTTAGCGAGCCACGTTCAATTGAACTTATTCTCTAATAAGCACCTACATACTTGCTTTAGTGTCTCCACACAAATGATCATGAGATCAATCATCCTCATCCAATGAGCAAGCAACGTATGTACCAATCTATCCGGATTCACTAATCCCCAATTTAGTAATCCAATGATTGGAAACTATTTTAGTTTTAAGCTTTCTAAGAATTTAGATATCTTTAGAATGATCATCATCATTATTCTAAAAGCATTGCTTAAAACTATGGGTTTATCACATATTATAAAACAACATCATGTAGATAATTAAAAGCCTTTAATAAATTAATACTTTTTATTAATAAATGAATAAGATTGTTACAAAGTATATGCTTTATCATCAAACATGATTGGCTTGTGTGCATATTACTTTCAAGTTCAACAGTTGTATAAATGAAGTTTGTAAATGATTTTTATAGTGTGATATCTGGCGACTCAGAATGGGTCGCGTGGGCCTATTTTGGGGGCGTCACATTTCACAAATTCCAAATACCCTTCACAACCCTTTGCTACCAACTTTCCAGCCTTCAAATCTGAAATTAACTTCACCACTCTACTCGGCTGTGAACCCTGAAACACAAATTCTAAAGACTTCACATCTCCAAATATAACCTTCTTCGCTTGACAATCGATAGTGGCACGGTGTTTATCCAACCAGTCCATCCCAAGAATGACATCGAAATCATGCATACTCATCGGAAGAAGATTAGCCCTATAAATCCTATCCCCAAAACTGATCGGACATCCTCGATACAAATCAGAAATAACAACAGAAGTCCCCATCGGGGTAGCAATAGACATAACAAAATCTAAAGACTGAGATGGCACACCCAGGTGCCGAACAAAAGACTGAGCAACAACGGAATGAGTAGAACCCGTATCAAATAAAATAGACGCCTCACAATTTCCAACTAAAAGAGTGCCAGAAACAGTACCTGGTGCACCTGCCGCCTGGTTATACGTCAAGACAAACACTCGACCGCTCTGACGCTGACCTCCATTGCCACCATTATCACCACCTCCACCATTACCACGTGGCCTGGTACAATCCCTAGCAATATAACCCACCTGTCCACACAAGAAGCATGCACCTGTGAGCCTGTGGCACTGCTTCCCCGGATGATTAGCCCCACAAGTAGCACAAGGAGATATCGGAATAAGATTTGGGTTACCCCCACCAGCTGGTCCAAGATAACGACCCTGATTTTTCCCATGCTGATGATTCTGACCATGCCAAGGTAGCTGAAGTTGACGATTTTGCCCTTGTTGAGGCATCTGCTGATAACCCCTATGACGCCCCCAAAATAGGTATACATCACCTATTATGAGTCGCCAAATACATGGTACAGAATACAAATACAACCTTAAATATACAACATGAGTTGTGAGTTTTAATACAAATATTATCTTCTAGACAGTATTCAAACTCAAAATAAGTCCTCAATACATTAATTATCACACTATTTCATAGAATAGTGAGGACTACTAATGCTATCATTTGGATCGTCACTCTGTTCCCCAACTAGTCCCTGCTACGTTCTCATTTCCTGAAGAGAAAAATGAAAGCGAAAGGGTGAGCTCAACTAGCCCAGTAAGAAATATTATAACTAT
Source organism: Panax quinquefolius (assembly GCA_020205615.1). NCBI lineage: Eukaryota > Viridiplantae > Streptophyta > Magnoliopsida > Apiales > Araliaceae > Panax > Panax quinquefolius. The sequence continues at coordinate 107,438,257 of CM035158.1, read as the reverse complement.
GATAATGCAGAATAATTTATCATTAGTCTTCAACAGTGTTAAACTGATAAAATATGACAAACATCAAGTTTAACTGCAGCGGAACAAGCAATTCATTAGAAGAGTCAAGTAGAGAATAAAATCTACTATCTTCTATGATTTAAAAAGGTTTTTCATCACTTTTATCGCTGAGACTCAGCTTAATAAATAATCCACATCATCCCTGCACCACGACCAAGGATATTCATTAGTATCACGACCATAATTTATCCATGCACTACGGGCCAAGGATATTCGTGTTTTCATCAATGGTCATGATCATGCCATAAAATAATTCATCTTTTCACCCTTGGTCGAAGAGAATCTAAAAAACTGTCCATCAATGCACTACAGGCCAATGAGGACTTTTTCCACATCATTTATAACATTACGGTCATGATTATACTGAATAATCCTTGGTCATAATCATACCAAGTCCATCTATGCACTACAGGCCACAGATGACTTTCAACATAATATAAGCATGAGGATGATGACAATTCAATAAAACATGTTCAAGAATAAATTTTAAAGATTTATAAGTTAATTTATCCTGAACTCAATAACGTCCAAATTGTCAACATGATACTGCTTTGTGGAGTAAAATTCAAGAATGCTCAGAAGAATATTTCCATGAAAAGATACTGGAGGAAACGCAAATATCCAGGATATTCTACTAATTTCATGGAGTATAGAAGCCAAAACTTTAACCAACTGAGTATAATAGAATATATAAAACTGCAAATGGATTTTCGCCCGCCATGCGGTAATCCACGTAGACAGATCATTTCCACAATTTAATAAAGAATGAATACGAAGGATCATTCACCATGCATGCGGTAATCCACATAGACAGGTTATTCCAACAGAATAATAAAGAATGAAATAATAGAAGAATTCACCAGACATGCGATAGACCGCATAGATATGTTATTCCCAACAGAATAATAAAGAATAGAACCAGGTCATGCGTAATCTGCACAGACAGGATATTCCAACAGAATAATAAAGAATGGAATAACAACAGAATTCACCATGTATGCGGTACTTCGCATAGACAAGTTATTCCAACAGAATAATAAATAATAGATCCAGGTCATACGTAATACGCACAGACAGGATATTTCAACAGAATAATAAAGAATGGAATAACAGAAGAATTTCACCATGTATGCGGTACGTCTCATAGACAGGTTATTCCAACATAATAATAAAGAATGAAATAACAGAAGAATTTCGCCATGTATGCGGTACTTCACATAGACAGGTTATTCCAACATAATAATAAAGAATGGAATAACAGAAGCTCTCTTCATGAATACAAAAGAAATAACACCCCTTACCTTAGAAAGAAAAGTATTCCGACTGGTAGGGCGATGATATTCTTGAAGAAAACATATACTGTTTTCTACGCTCAAAGCTTCTTAAAACTCTAAAGAAATACGCTCAAGATTATAGAAGAAGAATTCTCTGAATTTCTGGTGTGTTTTCAATTCTAACTAAGCATCCTATTTATAGGAGAATGGAAAGGATACTATATAATAAAATATAATATATTCTATTTATAATATATATATATATATTATTTAAAATCTAATAAAACAAATAACTTTATAAAAGTATTCTGTTTTATATAAAAAGATTTTACTATGTAAACACTACGCAGCACTATGCAAACACTATGCAAAATAAAATATAATATATTCTATTTATAATCTAATAAAATAAATAACTTTATAAAAGTATTCTATTTTACTATGCAAATACTATGCAAGCACTATACAAACACTATGCATAATAAAATATATTATATTCTATTTATAATCACATAAAACAAAAAATTTATAAAAAGTATTCTATTTTATTACATTTATAATAATAATAAAACAAACTTCATCATCATTATTATAATTCACACTATTAATCGACCAGGTCGTTCCCAGGAAAGAGGGGGCTTTCCAATAAGGATTTCTCCTTATTGGCGCGCAATTAGGTGATCAAACCTCTCTTTGACAGAACTTCTAGACATTGTTAATATTGCAAATAATAATAGTAATAACTTTGTCGTCTCAATTATTGATTTAATAATATATAAAATATTGATAATAATTGAATCAAATAACGTGAGATACTATACAGCAATTACTGCAGCAATAATTAAACAAAACTGAGTGACTTCTCACGTAAGCATCAATAATCAATACCGTGTGCTACTATGCAACCACGCCAGACATTATTATTTTACTTTAATCTTTGGGTGTTTCAACAGTTAACCAGTAAAACTTCCGTCGTTATTTTCATAAAATATTTTGTCGTTTTTCTCAATTCGACAATAATTCCGCTAATGGGGTCCACTAATGATTGTGTTATTGCAGCATGCGAATATTCCCTGTTAAAATGAATATTCCCCGACCAATCGAATATTATATAACCATTTGCTTACTTTGCAAAAATTTTCACATATCACCCTTAACTTTAACATTTTATCAATTTAACCATTTACGAAATAAAATAATAATTATAAGAAAATTGAATACTTTCATTTTATAAAATTCGGGGTCTTACAATCTCCCCTCTTTATGAAATTTTGCCCTCAAAATTTATGTACGTACCTGGTATGCCGAAGAGGTGAGGATACCTTGCTTAGATTCTAACTCTTGAGGTATAACCTTTGAGTGTAGAATATGATCCTTCTTATCCAAGATTTTAACATGTATCTCCTCATACGTTAAATCTTCTGCTATCTCATCTAGTTCTAATTCAATAATGTGGTTTGGGTCTTCCACATATTTACATAACATCGATACATGAAAAACGTTATGAACACGCGATATACTTGGTGGTAAACGAGTCTATAGGCCACAGTTCCTACTCGATCGAGGATTTCAAATGGGCCAATTAAATCGAGGGTTGAGATTTCCTCTATTCATCGATTCTTGCTTCTAGAATAACGCCTTCTTGAACCTTCTTCTTTATATTCATCAGTTCCAGGTGTGTAGTTTGAGCGACTTTAACTTTATCGATTAAAGTCAATTCTAATCGTATATTCGTTATCTTCACGTGGGTCCCTAGAGTCTTTAACTCTATCTTCATCATTTATAAGTTATACGAAATGGGTTTTTATGTTAACAACATCGCACTCATAACCGCATACGATCTTCTACTCAACTCGTCAGCTACCACGTTCGCTCTTCCACGATGATATTGAATGGTATGGTCGTAATCTTCAATAGCTCAAGCCAACGTCTTTGGCACATTATACGTTCGTTTTGGTTGAAGAAATATTTAAGGGTTTAAGAAATTGGTTTTGTACTGAGGTCAATACAAAATTCGATTTCACGCTACGGGGGTAGGCTAAGAAGTCTTCAAGAATACGTCAGGAAATTTATTAACAATAGAAATATCATTCAAAACTGTGACTCTCATCCAAGACTTGGATAGTACGTCACATTGATACCTATCAACTTTCCACCGTTATTCACGGCTTCCCCTACAGAAAGTCTGGCTTCGGTGCATTCCACACAAGGAAGTCACCAGCGAAAGGCTTAGGGCTCTTTACTTATGGCTTAATATAAGAGTGATTGACTTTAGTGGTTTGGTTGCTTGAATTCGCATACCAGGTTGGTTAGGAAAATGAAAGCTAACAACCTTACGAAAATAATTAATTTTAGCATGATGAGTTGTTAACCAATCGATTCCTAAAATCACATCAAGGGCAAGTATTTTCAAAGAGATAAGATCGACAGGTAACGTGAAAGTGTCGATTTGAATCAACAAGATTTATACATAGTGGAGGTAACAAAGGTTTCTTCCAACGGAGTTTCAACAGATAAATCAAAGTCTAATCTCTCCAGAGTCAAATTTAAACGTTGAGCGCAAGCAAAAGAGATAAAAGAATGGGTAGAATCGGTATCTAATAAGGTATAGACTTCGTAAGAGTTTATAATTAACTAACCTATGATAACTTCATTTGGGTTCCTCACTTGTTGGGAAGTCATGACAACCGCTCTCCCTTGAATTACCCAGCTTTGACTTGTCTGGGGAAGCATTTGGTGTCATCACTACCGTTGAAATTTACTTTTCTATAGGGCATATTGCACCCTCAACTGCTTCATCGTACTCTTGTTTTATGATCTGAATCATTAATCTTCGATCCATATCAAATTGGGGTTGATCGCAATGTACCGGGTAATTCAAAATTCGATGTTGGGTTCTCTCAATTGCTGTCCAAAAAGAGAAATACATATCATCTATTTTAGCCTTCTTAGATCGGACATCTCTTTCCACAATATCAACGCGTCATGCGGCTTTTACCCATGCATCACTCAGTCTCACTCATTCAGTTGTTTCTTCTTTCAGCTCAGATTCCAGCTTTATCATCTTATACTCTGCCAAAGAGTGCTTCTGTTCAAGCATCATATATCGGGTAACACAAGCTTGAATTGTTTCATCCTTTTGTTCCACGACCGCCTGCCATTCTTTAGCCTGCTCTTCTAAATCATGAACACGATTTTGTAATTCTAAATTTCGATCATAAAAATCTTCTAATAAATTCTCCTCAGGTTCCTCTTCTTCCTCACTCTCAGCTGCTACCTCTGCGACTATCTCGGGTGAAACTATCAATTCTTCACTCACCACATGGATATCTCTAATTCCTTCTTCACCTGACATCACATTATCATGGTTGGTGATTAAAGGTGTCTCCACGACCTCATTCACTCCATTGTTAACATTTTCAGCTGCCATTTTCAAATACTGCCACAAAACAAGGGCTAATTAACATATCACATATTATCCCTATACTCTGACCGACCAATTACATACCAAATAAACTTAGGTAGGTCATACTAGCAAAGGAATTCCCCGTCTCTCCCCTCCTAGTTCTTGTCTCATATCTCAGCCAGGGATCATATCCCTAAGCTTTGATACCAACTACGACGCCCCCAAAATAGGTATACATCAACTATTCTGAGTCGCCAAATACATGGTACATAATACAAATACAACCTTAAATATACAACATGAGCTGTGAGTTTTAATACAAGTATTATCTTCTAGGCAGTATTCAAACTCAAAATAAGTCCTCAATACATTAATTATCACACTATTTCATAGAATAGTGAGGACTACTAATGTTATCATCTGGACCGTCACTCTGGTCTCCGACTAGTCCCTGTTACGTTCTCATTTCCTGAAGAGAACAATAAAAACGAAAGGGTGAGCTCAACAAGTCCAGTAAGAAATATTATGACTAAGATAATGCATAATAATTTATCATTAGTCTTCAACAGTGTTAAACTGATAAAATATAACAAACATCAAGTTTAACTGCAGTGGAATAAGCAATCCATTAGAAGAGTCAAGTAGAGAATAAAATCTACTATCTTCTATGATTTAAAAAGGTTTTTCATCACTTTTATCACTGAGACTCAGCTTAATAAATAATCCACATCATCCCTGAACCACGGCCAAGGATATTCATTAGTATCACGACCACAATTTATCCATGCACTACGGGCCAAGGATATTCGTGTTTTCATCAATGGTTATGATCATGCCATAAAACAATTCATCTTTGCACCCTTGGCCGAAGAGAATCCATAGCCATAATCATACCAAAAACTATCCATCAATGCACTACGGTCCAATGAGGACTTTTTCCATATCATTTATAACATTACGGTCATGATTATATCGAATAATCCCTGGTCATAATCATACCAAGTCTATCTATGCACTACATGCCACAGATGACTTTCAACATAATATAAGCATGAGGATGATGACAATTCAATAAAAGAAGTTCAAGAATAAATTTTAAAGATTTATAAGTTAATTTATCCTGAACTCAATAACGCCCAAATTGTCAACATGATCTTGCGCCAGGAGTAAAATTCAAGAATGCTCAGAAGAATATTTCCATGAAAAGATACTGGATGAAGTGCAAATATCCAGGATATTCTACTAATTTCATGGAGTATAGAAGCCAAAACTTTAATCAACTGAGTATAATAGAATATATGAAACTACAAATGGATTTTCGTCCGCCATGTGGTAATCCACGTAGACAGATCATTTCCACAATTTAATAAGGAGTGAATACGAAGGATCATTCACCATGCATGCGGTAATCCACATAGACAGGTTATTCCAATAGAATAATAAAGAATGGAATAACAGAAGAATTCACTAGGCATGCGATAGACCGTATAGACAGGTTATTCCCAACAGAATAATAAAGAATGGAACCAAGTCATGCTTAATCCGCACAGACAGGATATTCCAACATAATAATAAAGAATGGAATAACAACAGAATTCATCATGTATGCAAAGATTGCGCATGTATAAAAGTTATTTCAACAGAATAATAAATAATAGAACTGTGTAAATGCAATAATGCGATGAGCGTGATATTCCAACATAATAATAAAGAATGGAATAATGTAAGAATTTCACCATTTATACTAAGTACTTAGCATATATAAAGTTATTCCAACATAATAATAAAGAATGGAATAACGGAAGAATTTTACCATATATGCTAGATTTAGATGTATAAAGTTATTCCAACATAATAATAAAGAATGGAATAACAGAAGCTGTGGCGCCTCCAAAATAGGTATACATCACCTATTCTGAGTCGTCATATACGTGGTATAGAATACAAATACAACTTAATAATACAGCTGTCGTGTAAAATACGACAAAATATAAATTGAGAGTTTCAATAAGAATATTTTCATCTAGACAATATCCACACTCAAAGGAGTCCTCATTACATTTATTGTCACACTATTTAATAGAATAGTGAGGACTACTAATACTATCATCTGGACCGTCACTCCGTTCCCTGACTAGTCCCGACTACGTTCTCATTTCCTGAAGAAAATAGTGAAAGAAAGGGGTGAGCTCAACTAGCCCAGTAAGAAATATTATGACTAAGATAATGTAGAATAAATTATCATTAGTCTTCAACAATGTTAAACTGATAAAATATACCAAACATCAAGTTTAATTGCAGCGGAACAAGCAATCCATTAAAAGAGTCAAGTAGAGAATAAAATCTACTATCTTTTGTGATTTAAAAGGTTTTTCATCACTTTTATCATTTGGGAATCGACTTAATAAATAATCCACATCATCCCCAGACTCACTACCAAGGATATTCATTAGTATCACAACCACAAATTATCCATGCACTACGGGCCAAGGATATTCGTGTATTCATTATTGGTCATGATCATGCCAACAATTGTCCATCAATGCACTACGGGCCAATGAGGATTTTTACCACATCATTTGTAACATTACGGTCATGATTATACCGATTAATCCCTGGTCATAATCATACCAAGTCCATCTATGCACTACAGGCCACAGATGACTTTCAACATAATATAAACATGAGGATGATGACAATGATATAAGAATTCAATGAAACAAGTTCAAGAATTAATTTATCTAGGAACTAATAACGTCCAAATTGTCAACATGATACTTCTTTGTAGAGTAAAATTCAAGAATGCTCAGAAGAATATTTCCATGAAAAGATCTTTGGATGAAGCGTAAATATCAAGGATATTCCACTAATTTCATGGAGTATAGAAGTCAAAACTTTAACCAACCGAGTATAATAAAGAATGGAATAACAAAAGAAATCACCACGCATGCGATAGGTATACATGCATAAAAGTTATTCTAATGAATAATAATTAATGGAACGAGTCAAAGTAATACGCATACCGTAAGCAGGATATTCCAGCGAATAATAAAGAATGGAATAATAGAAGAATTTCACCATGTATGCGGTGCTTAGATATACAAAGTTATTCAACATAATAATAAAGAATGGAATATGAAGAAGAATTTCACCATGTATATGCGAGACTTGCATAGACAAAAGTTATTCCAACATAATGATAAAGAATGGAATAATGAAGTTCTCTTCATGAATACGAAAGAAATAATACCCCTTACTTGGTACAACAAATAATATCCCTTACCTTAGAAGAAATTGGATATAGGATTAGTGAAGTAGCATAATACTTTTCTTCTTTCTCTCTATAGTTTCTCTCTCTAGAGTTTTAGTAAATTCGTAAGAAATAATGAAGGAATGAGCTTCTATTTATAGGAGAATGGACCGAATAGTAACTAATTCATGAAGGTCTAGATTGATTTACTTTTAAACGGACGGTCCTTATTGATTTACTATGCAGTATTAATAAAATATTCTAATAAAACAAAATCTTTTAAATAAAGTATAATATATTCTATTTATAATCTAATAAAATGAATAACTTTATAAAAGTATTCTATTTTATATAAAAAAATTTTACTATGCAAAAAACACTATGCAGCACTATGCAACACTATGCATAATAAAATATAATATATTCTAATTATTATCTAATAAAATAAATAACTTTATAAAAGTATTACATTTTATATAAAAGATTTTACTATGCAAAACACTATGCATAATATAATATAATATATTCTATTTATAGTCTAATAAAACAAATAACTTTATAAAAGTATTACATTTTATATAAAAACTTTTCTATTTTATTACATTAATAATACTAATAAAACAAAATTTATATATATATATATATATATATATATATATATATATATATATATATATATAAACCTCCGTGACTTCATAAAAAGACACCTCAATATATTTAATAACATTTATCATCATTATTATAATTCACAATATTAATCATTAGGTCGTTCAGAAAGAGGAGCTTTCCAATAAGGATTTCTCCATATTGGCATGCAATTATGTGACCAAATCTCTCCTTGGCAGAACTTCTAGACATTGTTAATATTGCAAATAATAATATTAATAACTCTGTAATCTCAATTATTGATTTAATAATATATAAAATATCGACAATAATTGAATCAAATAACGTGAGATACTATGCAACAATTACTGTAGCAATAATTGAACAAAATTGAGTGACTTCTCACGTAAGCATCAATAATCAATATCGTGTGCTACTATGCAACCACGCGTATTACTGTACGTTTACTACCGAGTAGTTCAACAGTTTTAACGGTAAAACTTTCGCCGTTATTTTCATAAAAATATTTTTGTCATTTTCTCAATCCGACAATAATTCTGTTGTGGGATCCACCAATGATTGTCTATTATTATGCGGATATTCCCAACAAAAAGAATATTCCCCGACCAAACGAATATTATATAACAACTTGCATACTTTGCAAAATTTATAAATATTACCCACAACTATAACATTATATCAAATCCACACCATAATTTTTAAAAAATATTTCGAGAAATTTAAATCTTCATTCATAAAATTTGGGGTCTCACAGAAGCTCTCTTCGTGAATACGAAAGAAATAATACCCCTTACCTTAGAAAGAAGAGTATTCAATTTGGTAGGGATGAGGATATTCTTGAAGAAAACTTATCTTTGCTTTTCACGCTCAAAGCTTCTTAAAACTCTAAAGAAATACGCTCAAGATTATAGAAGAAGAATTCTCTGAATTTCTGGTGTGTTTTCAATTCTAACTAAGCATCCTATATATAGGAGAATGGAAAGAATACTATGCAATAAAATATAATGTATTCTATTTATAATATATATATATATATATATATATTTAAAAGTATTCATTTTATATAAAAATATTTTACTATGCAAATACTATAAAGCACTATGCAAAACACTATGCATAATAAAATATAATATATTCTATATATAATCTAATAAAACAAATAACTTTATAAAAGTATTACATTTTATATAAAAAAAATTTACTATATGCAAACACTATGCAGGCACTATGCAAACACTATGCATAATAAAATATATTATATTCTATTTATAATCAAATAAAATAAAAACTTTATAAAAAATATTCTGTTTTATTACATTTATAATAATAATAAAACAAACTGCATCATCATTATTATAATTCACACTATTAATCGACCAGGTCGTTCTCAAGAAAGAGGGGGCTTTCCAATAAGGATTTCTCCTTATTGGAGCGTAATTAGGTGACCAAACCTCTCCTTGAAAGAACTTCTAGACATCATTAATATTGAAAATAATAATATTAATAACGTTGTCGTCTCAATTATTGATTTAATAATATATAAAATATTGACAATAAATGAATCAAATAACATGAGATACTATGCAGCAATTACTGTTGCAATAATTGAACAAAACTGAGTGACTTCTCACGTAAGCATCAATAATCAATCCGCGGTGCTACTATGCAACCAAAGCGTATTCATTTCTTTTATCATGGGTGTTTCAACGATTAATCGGTAAAACTTCCACCGTTATTTTCATAACATATTTTGTCATTTTCTCAATCCGACAATAATTTCGTTGTGGGATCCACCAATGATTGTGCCTTCGTACGAATATTCCCTGTTAAAACGAATATTCCCTGACCAATCGAATATTATATAACCACTTGCTTACTTTGCAAAAATTTTCATATATCACCCTTAACTTTAACCTTTTATCAATTTAACCATTTACGAAATAAAATAATAATTATAAGAAAATTGAATACTTTCATTTCATAAAATTCGGGGTCTTACAACCCTTATTCTGATTCTGGCCACACCACTGCCCCTGCTGGCCACCACGGTTCTTGTTCCACTAACCACCCTGATTTTTCCCATGCTGACCTGAAGTTTGACCCTGCTGGTCATCTCTGTCCCTCTTTCGACTCCCCTCCGGTTTAGAAGACCAAAAATTATGTCGCTCCATCTCAATATTCTTTGCTGCATTGGCCACTGCTGACACATCTGCAAACTTGGTGTTAATGAGATGATGCCGATACCTGTAATGGATCCTTCACTTAAACTTCTCTGCCTGTTCTGCTGCAGTCCCTGCCGAGGTTCCCGCAAAGCCTACCAACCTAGTAAACCTCGTCATGAAGTCCGTGATGGACTCATCATCTTTCTGTAGAATCGACAGATATTTCTCTAAAGATAGGCCTCTTTATCGCCAGAGGAAAATCTGGCGATAAAAGACCTCACAAAGTTCTGCCCAGCTGAGTGTCCCAACATATCCATCACCCTTTGTTGCTTTCACCACCTTCCACCACCTCTGTGCACCCCCTTCCAGTTTGTAAGTAGCAAGTAACACTTTCTGATTATCCGAGCACCCCAACACATCAAAAATCTTCTCCAGATGGGCAATCCAATTCTCTGCGTCAATTGGAGTCGGGGCGAAACTAAATGACTGTGGTTTCTGCTTCTGAAACTTTCCAACCACACATACATTGGAACCACCTGCTGATCAATGCCATCCGCATTCCCTTCTTCTTCGTTTGCCTGTGGACCATTATTTCTCCGGTTCTCCCTTTCAGAATTTACGGTGGCCGCCATCGCTGTACAACCCGTGTACCAATCGAGGTAATGCCCGATTCATGACTGATTCACCAAGGTAGTCAACTGAGCATTTATCTGGTTATTAGGTTGCTCATTGGGCTGACCCTCGCCTCTCCTCCTATTGTTGCCTCGCCTCCCAGCAACTATGGCGGATCTACTAGGCATTTAACAAAGAGATCAACGAATAGATAACAAAACAGATTAGAGACATATTCGAATATAGCTGATATGATAGCTGAACAGAAAATCAAACAGAACAAAACCTAACCCAGAAGTCTACCCATAACTCACAGGTCAAACCTAAATAGGTTTTCTACAGGAAAGAACCTGGCTTTGATACCAACTCTGTAACACCCCCTTTCCGAAATAGAAAGAGCGGTTACGCATAAAACATAACAAAATGATGAATATAAAGCAAAACTCTAATCCACAAAAGAATAATCTTAAACTGATTAAATGTCTTAGAACAAACCATAATAAATGTCACACTAGCTCAAACCACAGTCTGAAATAACTATTACAACTCTAAATAAATCAATGTATCATAGCCTAACAAAATATATCAAAATTATTGGATAGAAGGGAGCTCTCGTCACACTTGCCCTTGATTCCCCTGATTACCTGCCGGAAGAAAAACACAGTATGAGCCAAATGCCCAGTACAGATATAGAATACAAATAATGAACCAAAATAACTAACTCAATTAAATGAAATGAAACGAAAGGAACAAAACGGACACAACGAAATAATAGGCTGAATCAAATGGCTGGGTGTTATTTCAGACTGAGCTCAGAACAAAACAAAATATACCTTGTCACACAGACAAGTCAAATAATGCCACACAGGCAAATCAAAATAATGCCACCATGTGCATAACATACATCGGGCCGTAGGATCCGGATGCATGCAAATCGGGAGGCGTGTTTGGCACAAACATCACCAATCCATGAATCGAGCAGAAAACTAAGGTCGCCACCCATACGCCTCCACACAACAAAACACCAAATGGCCAACTCCCCACCGGAGCACAAAGCGGAGGCGCCGGTGGGGTGATCACACCGCCACGGAAGGTGTCATGCCTCGGTGGCAAGAGGACATACTGTGGTACCCCAAGTGGTTATAGCTGGTATACCCTACGGTATTCTAACAAAATATAATGTCACAACACATGCGATAAAATATCAATACAAAGGGGTTCTAACGTGCATATGTTAAATCGAACGAATCATCAACACAAGCCTCTAAAAATATAATAACATGCACATCACTATAACTATCAAAATAAAATTTAGACATGATACACTAGCCTAAAGAGTACAAATATGAGTTCTAAATATCAATGCCCCAAAACGAAACTATCACATGGATTTGAGAAGGAACAAACATGCGAAACAATAACTAACTTCTAAACGAAAACAAAACGAACAAATCAAAATTAATAGGATTATCGCTGAAGGAGTACAGAATCCGTACCTGGATTAAGTAATGCAATACCCAAGATTATTATCTCAATATAGTTCGTTAAATTCCTTCCGTTCGATCTAATAAATAAATAATAAAATAAAATTTATTACAAATCTAGCCATTACAAACATAATATTATTTAATTTATTATTAAATAAATTTATAATTTTATCATTAGAATTAATTAATTAGTATACAAAAATTTTAATTTAATTTATAAATAACATAAGTTAGTTAATATAATATAAACAATATAATATATATATATATATATATATATATATATATATATATATATATATATATATATATACATATACCTATATATATAATTACACCATCATTGTCATTATGAATCATCATATCGCTAGCTCAAGCAACTATCACGATTTAATTAATTAATAAAATAACTTATTGAACAAGACCAACTTCCTTGATTACAAGTTGCAAACAATTGACTTCGTAGCAAATTTATTAAATTGAATAATTACCTTTTTTTTTCCTTTCGGAGCAACCTTCGGCTTGGTCAGATCGTTTCTTTTTTTTTTTTAACAGCGCCGCCCCTCTTTTTATTATATCAGATGAATGATGTTTTTAATACATTATATGGTTTATATTTTAATCATTGAAATACATTTTTTTTACTCTCCAAATTTTAATAGATTTTTAAAAATTACACAATTATAAATTTGACCCATTTAATTTAAAGCCCAATTTTACCAATTTATTTTATCCATCACTTATTAATACATTAGCCCACATAAATTAAATAACTAGTTGACCCAAATAAAAGACGAAGTCCAATTAAAAAAATTAAAATATGTATTTAAATGTTATTTATTTATTTATTATTTTTTGGGTATTACAATTAATGTGTAATTTTAAATAATAAAATTAAATAATAATATGTAGATATTTTTTAGTATTTTCTGTATCTACTTACTTACGTGGTATTTAATAGATATAAGTTTGTCGTTAAATGTAATAATAATCTATTAAAATATAATTTGACTTTTAAAAATTAATTTAAAATTTTAAAATTTATTTGAATTTGTTTTAAGTTTTTAAAATAATAACACATGGTCAGCAACATTTATAATATTTGTAGTAGTTATAATTATTTGTACTAAAATTAATAAAAAATATTAATCTAAAATTTTAAAATTCTGAAATTTATATAAAAATACTAAAATATATCTCCACAATGATGTGAATGTATGATTTTGTTTTTCCTCATTCCTCTTAACAATGTAATTAAAAATTGGTGCTTCATGCAAGTATTATGAGTTTATAAGATCACATATTTTATTTCTTATCTAATCTCAGGAAAACTCAAACTAACAATCTCAAAGAGTAACTATAAACATGATCTAGTTGAGCTAATTATTGAAGGTGATTAAATCCCAACTTGGACACTAAACTCAACTCTAAAATTAATTGTGTAACGCTCTTAAATTCGGATCTAAACCACACCCAAAACTTGGATCGTCAAAAATAACACTGAATACAAACACAAATTTTTTTATTTATAATTATTATTATAACAATATTGTTCACACTCAAAACCAATAACACTCTACATAAAGGTACAATTAATAATTGTTTTAAGAATTAAATTTTTTGAAAAATGTTCAAGAAAACATTCGTACATGGGATACCATGCTTCTAAGTTATAATAGATATCATAGGATTGGAGAATTAACCTTGGTTGACCTAATAGACCCAAAAAAGAACGAGAAAAGTACTATCATGTTCATTCCAATGGTGTGTATCTTCTTGCCATATAATTATGCCAATTATGTCAAACTGAGGATTGTATTCCAACCATACTCCAAGATTATATAGGTAATGCTCATAGATATAGTCAGTAAGTGGATGCACACAACCATATCTTATGGTAACATGAATTTGTATGTGGTTAGACATCTTGTATGATAGTGGCAACACACGCTTTAAGTTCTTAGTACAACTATTGTCACACTATCTTATAACTTGACGAGGACAACCATTAACTCGGAACATTATGGTTACTAACTCGGACCATTACTCAACTCCCCGACTAGTCCCAACTACACTCTCAATAGTGAAAAATCTGATAGAATATAATAGACAACAAGTTTTAGATCAACAACTGCAGCGGAACGAGTAATCTATTAGAAGAGTCAAGTATAACATAATGTTAACTATCTTCTCCAATTTAAAAGTTCACCATCAATATTTTATCTCTGTAACATCAATCAACAGTTCTTCTTTGCACCCAGTATAAATAGAATTTTCACCACATGTCTTTACCTGTAATACCAAAAATCATGGTTATACTAATTCACAGTTCCTGTTCATAATCATGTCAATCAACATCTCTTGGTCATAATTATGTTGATCAATTCATTTTTGCACTACATGCCAAAGATATTCAATTGTAATATCAATGGTCATGATTATACTAATCTATAACTTTTGGTCATAATCATATTGATCAATTCATCTTTGCACTACAGTCCAAAGATGTAAGACCCCAACTTTTATGAATAAAGATTAATTTTCTCTAAATATCATTTTGAATATTATGGTGTGAATTTGCTATAATATTATAGTTGTGGGTAATATTTATAAATTTTGCAAAGTAAGCAAGTTGTCATAAAATATTCGATTAATTGGGAATATTCGCGTTTTATCGGGAATATTAAATGCGATGACACAATCATTAGTAGACCCTGGCGAAACTAAATTATTGAGAAGTTAGAAAACGACATAAATAACTTTTTATAAAAATAACGGCGAAAGTTTTATCGTTAACTGTTGAAATACCCGGTGATAAAAATACAATAATATGCGTGGTTGCATAGTAGCACACGGTATTATACAATATCTTTGATTATTGATGCTTACGTGAGAAGTCACTCAGTTTTATTCAATTACTAGTAATTGCATGTGCCTGTAGGCAACCCGTAACGAAAAATTAGATTAAAATTCAAAAAATACTACATTACCTAAATAATTTTTGCAACCTAAAATAACTTACAATCAAATAGAACAATTATCATAATTCACCACACCACCACAATAATTAATTTTTCTTTAAAAATAGATATCCAAAAAATTCTAAACCTGTCTACAAAACTTACAAATCATCAATAACAATTCATCTTTGCACCTTTGGCCGAAGAGAATGCATGGTCATGATCATACCAACATCTGTCCATCAATGCACTACGGGCCAATTAGCACTTTTACCACATCATTTATAACATTATATGTCATGATTATACCGAATAATCCATGGTCATAATCATACCAATCAATAGTCCATCTATGCAATACGTGCCAAAGATGACTTTCATCACAATATAAGCATGAGGATGATGACAATGATATAAGAATTTAATTAAATGAGAGCAAGGATAAATTTTATAGATTTATAATTAATTTATCCAGAATTCAATAATTGTCCAAATTGTAAACATGATACTACTTTGTGGAGTAAAATTCAAGAATAATATTGTATCCAAAATAATTTGGACAGAAAAAAAATAAATTTTTGTCATGAATAGTATCTCGGGTGAATAGTACCTGAGTGAATAATACCCCGTGAATAGTACTTCGTGAATAGTACCCCGTGAATAGTACTCTGGCATAAAAAAATTCTCTGATTTTGGTGTGATTTTCATTTCTAAACTGAACATTCTATTTATAGGAGAATGGTAGGATACTATTTGGATGTACAGTAAAGAAAAAATCATGGACTGCACAATAGGAATCACGGGTTTTCTGACGAATTTTCTGATTTTACTATGTAGACACTATGCATAATAAAATATAATATATTCTATTTTACATAAAAAATAAAAATTATGATATATATATATTCTGAATAACTTTCTACCGATTATTTTAAAAAATGAATAAGTGAATCGTCCAAATAATACGCCAACTTACAACAAATACTTCATAAAAATCCATCTTTTTATCTCAATTCACTTGGCTTCACAAAACACATTTTTAACAACATTTATTCATGACTATTATAACTCGCAATATTAACAACCAGATCATTCCCAGGAAAGAGGGGGCTTTCCGATAAGGAGTTCTCCCTATTGGCGCGCAATTGGGTGACCAAACCCCTTTTCTCGACAGAACTTTCTAGACATCGTCAATAATGCAAATAATATTATGAATAACTTTGTCGTCTCAATTATTGATTTAATAATATAAAATACTATGACAATAATTGAATCAATAACGTGAGATACTATGCAGCAATTACTGTGGCAATAATTGAATAAAACTGTGAGATTTCTCACGTAAGCATCAATAATCAAAGATACTATATAATACCGTGTGCTACTATGCAACCACGCGTATTACTGTACTTTTACCATTGAGTATTTCAACAGTTAACGGTAAAACTTTTGTCGTTATTTTTATAAAAATTTATTTCTGTCGTTTTCTAACTCCGACAATAATTTTGTTATGGGGGTCCACCAATGATTGTGCCATCGTACAAATATTCCCTGATAAAACGAATATTCCCCGACCAATCGAATATTTTATAACAACTTGCATACTTTGCAAAATTTGTAAATATTACCCACAACTATAATATTATATCAAATCCACACCATAATATTCAAAAAAATATTTCGAGAAAATTAAATATTTATTCATAAAAATTGGTGTCTTATAACCTCTCATTCTTATGAAATTTCATCCTCGAAATTGGTGTACGTACCTGGTATGTCGAAGATGTGAGGATACCTTGGCTTCATTTCAGATTCTAACTCTTGAGGCATAACCTTTGAGTGTAGAATATGTTTCTTTTTTTCTAAGATTTTAACAAGTATCTCCTCATATGTTAAATCTTCAGCTATCTTGTCTAGTTCTAATTCAATAATGTGGTTCGTGTCGTCCACATATTTATGTAACATCGATACGTGAAAAATGTTATGAACACGCGACATACTTGGCGGTAAAGCGAGTCTATAGGCCACAATTTCTACTCGATCGAGGATTTCAAATAGACCAATAAAATCGAGGGTTTAACTTTATCGATTAAAGTCGGTAGCTTTAATCAGCTCTGAGTCTGTAGCTTGAATGGCTTTAAATTTATCGATTAAAGTCGGATGTAATCGTATATTCACTATCTTTACGTAGGTTCTTAGAGTCTTTAACTCTATCTCTATCTTTTGTAAGTCGTACGAAATGGGTCTTTGTGTTAACAATGTCGCACTCATAACCGCATACGATCTTTTACTCAATGTGTCAGCTACCACGTTCACTTTTCATGATGGTATTGAATGGTATAATCGTAATCTTTCAACAACTCGAGCCAACATTTTTAGCGCATATTACGTTCATTTTGGGTGAAGAAATATTTGAGGGTTTTGTATCGGGTTCATGGCCGATAAAAAATTCTATTTCACGCTCTAGGGGTAGGCTAAGAAGTTCTTCGGGGAATACGTCAGGAAATTTATTAACAATAGAAATATCATTCCAAACTGTGACTCTCATCCAAGACTTGGATAACACCTCACATTGTTATTCACGGCGTCCCCTACGAAAAGTCTTGCTTCAGTACATCCCACACAAGGAAGTCATCAGCGAAAGGCTCGGGGCTATTTACTTATGGCTTGATACGACAGTGATTGACTTTAGTGGTTTGGTTGCTTGAATTCGCATAACAGGTTGGTTAGGAATATGAAAGCTAACAACCTTATGAAAATAATAAATTTTAGCATGATGATTAGTTAACCAGTCGATTTTTAAAATCGCATCAAAGGCAAGTATTTTCAAAGAGATAAGATCGATAGATAACGTGAGGGTGTCGATTTGAATCAAACAAGATTTATAAATGGTGGATGTAATAAAGGTTTCTCCCAACAGAGTTTTAATAGATAAGTCAAAGTCTAACTTCTCTAGAGTCAAATTTAAAGGTTGAGTGCAAGTAGGAGAAATAAAAGAGTGGGTAGAACCGGTATCGAATAAGGTATAGACTTCACAAGATTTTATGATTAACTTACCCGTGATAACTTCGTTCGTGTTCCTCGACAAATGCTCTTACTTAAACTACCGGTTTTGACTTGTCTGGGAAAGTCTTTGATGTCACCATCCCAGCTGGACTCGACTTCTCTACACGATAAAATTGAGCTAGGTGACATTCTCTTCCACAATTGAAACACGCTTTGGGTTGCTGCGTACAGTTTGGTCGAATGTGTCCCTCATGTTCGCATTTGTAGCATACGACCGGTGGTCGTTCTTCTTCTTTGGAAACTAGTGCTGGTGTTGCTGTCTTTCCATCATTATTGAACCTTCTCTTCTTAAAATTTAAACTTCTATTATCTTGGTCATGATAATTTCCCCCACGATGGTTATCATTGTTTCGATGGTCGTTGCCATCGGTATGATTATTATCGTGTTATTAGTCGTTACCTTTTGGTTGAGCTGACTCATTATCGAGTTCCACTAACTGAGCCCTATTCACAACATCTGAATATAAACAAAGTTTGTGAGAAATGAGGTATTGACATATTTCGGGTTTCAAATCTCTTAGAAATATTCACGTTATTCGCTCCTCATTATCGACCAAATGGTATGCAAACTGGGATAACTCCGTAAATTTAGCCTCATAGTGCGACACGGTCATATTATTTTGCTCCAGCTTGATGAATTCTACCTCCTTCATGTAACGAATACTTTCAGGAAAGTACTTATCGTTGAACAATTATTGGAACTTCTCCCAAGACATCTTCAGTGTGGCAGGCTGAGTACGTTCTACAGATTCCCACCAATGATCTGCCTCTCCTCGCAACATGAAAGAGGCAAAGGGAACCTTTTGCTCCTTAGAGAATCCTAAGACATCAAATATCTTGGTGATCTGCTTAATCCACGTCTCTGCCTTAAGTGGTTCTGGCTTTCTCAGAAACTTCGGTGGTCCCAACTCCTTAAATTGCTTAGCAGTGACCAGTTGTGAGTTGCCATTGACTCCACCTGCATTATGAATAGGAGTTTCTCTCGTTTGGTGTTGTATGAATTCTACTAAGCTCCTAAACATATCATCGTTCGTTATTTGGTCGGTATTGTTGTTTAAACGAGGATTATTGCCTTCCTGATGCACATTATCCTGGGTATTGATCGTTGGTGACTTAACGGTCTCATGTGCTTCATTGCTTATCTCAACATTTTCAGATGCCATTTTCAAACACTGCCACAAAATAAGGGTTAATTGACATGCCACAAATTATCCCTATATTTTGACCGACCAATTAAATAACAAATAAACTTAGGTAGGTCATACTAGTGAAGGATTTACTCGTCTCCCCCCTCCTAGTTCTAGTCTCAAATCTCAGCCAGGGATCATATCCTTAAGCTTTGATACCAACTGTGACACCCCCAAAATAGGAATACACAACCCATTCTGAGTCGCCAGATACGCGATACAGAATTCAAATACAAACTTCATTTATATAACTGTTGAACTGTCGTACAAAATATGACAAAACATAAGTTGTGAGTTTTAATACAAATATTGTCTCCTAGACAATATCCAAACTCAAAATAAGTCCTCATTACAATTATTATCACACCATTCTTATAGAATAGTGAGGACTACTATAGCAATCAACTTGGACCATCACTTCATTCCCTGACTAGTCCCAGCTATATTCTCATTTCCTGAAGAGAACAGTGAAAGAAAAAGGGTGAGCTTAACTAGCCTAGTAAGAAATATTATGATTAAGATAATGAAGAATAAATTATCGTTAGCCTTCAACAGTGTTAAACTAATAGAATACAATAGATAACAAGTTTAACTGCAGCGGAATAAATAATCAATTAGAAGAGTTAAGTAGAGCATGATATCTACTATCTTCTATGATTTAAAAGTTTATCATCAATTTTATCGCTTAGACTCAGCTTAATAAATAATCCACATAACTGAATTATCCATGCACTACGGACCAAGGATATTCATTATTATCACCAGTGGTCATGATCATACCAAACAATAATTCATCTTTGCACCCTTGGCCGAAGAGAACGCATGGTCATGATCATAACAACATCTGTCCATCAATACACTACGGGCCAATGAGGACTTTTACCACATCATTTGTAACATTACAGGTTATGATTATACCGAATAATCTCTGGTCATAATCATACCAATCAACAGTCCATCTATGCACTACGGGCCAAAGATGACTTTCATCACAATATAAGTATGAGGATGATGACAATGATATAAGAATTCAATTAAATGAGAGCAAGGATAAATTTTAAAGATTTATAATTAATTTATCCAGAATTCAATAATTGTCCAAATTGTAAACATGATACTGCTTTGTGGAGTAAAATTCAAGAATAATATTGTATCAAAAATAATTTGGATAGAAAAAAATCAATTTGTGTCATAAATAGTACTCAAGTGAATAATATCCCGTGAATAGTACTTCGTGAATAGTACCCCATGAATAGTACTCTGACATAAAAAAATTAAAGTTTATCAAGAATGTTTAGAATAATATTTCTGTGAAAAGATACTAGATGAAGCGCAAATTTCAAGGATATTCTACTAATTTCACGGAGTATAGAAGCAAACTTATCAACATGAGTGTAGAAATAAGAAATACAAAATAAAATAATATTACTTACATACTACAGAGTATAGAAGAAAATATTATTTCATATGAATATTGAACAAAAATAATATCCCTTACAACTGTTGAACGAAAATAAAATTCCTACGAATATTGAACGAAGATAATATTCCTTACGAATATTAAACTCATTCAAATAATATTCCTTACGAATATTGAACGAAAATAAAATTTGTTACGAATATGAAAAATAATATCATAAGCGAATATGAAATAAATAATATCCCTTACCTCAAAAGAAGAGTATTTCTGATTGTTATAGCGGATATATTCTTGAAGAAAACTTTCACTATTTTCTACACTCAAAGCTTCCTTAAACTCAAAAGAAATACGTTCAATATTATAGAAGAAGAATTCTCTGATTCTGGTGTGATTTTCATTTCTAAACTGAATATCCTATTTATAGGAGAATGGCTGGATACTATTTGGATGCACAGTAAAGGAAAAATCACGGACTGCACAGTAGGAATCACGGGTTTTCTGATGAATTTTCTGATTTTACTATGCAAACACTGTGCATAATAAAATATAATATATTATATTTTACACAAAAAACAAAACTTATAATATATATATATATATATATATATATATATATATACTGAATAACTTTCTATCGATTATTTTGAAAAATAAATAAGCGGGGGTCCAAATAATACGCTAACTTACAACAAATACTTCATAAAATCCCTCTATTTATCTCAATTCACTTGGCTTCACAAAACACATTTTTAACAACAGTTATTCATCACTATTATAACTTGCAATATTAATAACCAGATTTTTCCTAGGAAAGAGGGGGCTTTCCGATAAGGATTTCTCTCTATTGGCGCGCAATTAGGTGACCAAACCCCTTTACTCGTCAATAATAAAAATAATAAAATGAATAACTTTGTTGTCTCAATTATTGATTTAATAATATAAAATATTATGATAATAATTAAATCAATAACGTGAGATACTTTGCAGTAATTATTATGGCAATAATTGAATAAAACTGAGTAACTTCTCACATAAGCATTAATAATAAAAAATGTTAGTTCCCAGAGGCACAAAAGTTATCTAGAAGGGGGAGGGGGTTGAATAGATATTTTTAAATTCTTTTCTTTTCAATAGACAACAA
The DNA here is from genome assembly GCA_020205615.1 of Panax quinquefolius. Taxonomy (NCBI): domain Eukaryota; kingdom Viridiplantae; phylum Streptophyta; class Magnoliopsida; order Apiales; family Araliaceae; genus Panax; species Panax quinquefolius. Next base: position 107,415,605 of record CM035158.1, on the reverse strand, counting down.
GTTTAACTGCAGCGGAACAAATAATCCATTAGAAGAGTCAAGTAGAGCATGATATCTACTATCTTCTATGATTTAAAAGTTTATCATCAGTTTTATTGCTGAGACTCAGCTTAATAAATAATCCACATACACTACAAGAAAATAGGTCATTAGCGACGACATCATTAGCGATGACAATATCCCCGTCGCCAATAACATCATTATCGACGGCATAGTCGTCGCCAATGGGCCCCGTTGAGAATAACCCTGCCGGGCCTAAACTTGGTGGGAATTTTTGGCGAGCGTGGGAAAAGTGCATAGGCGACGGCCTTTGCCGTCGGTATTGAGTGCCGTCGAGAATGGGTTTATATTTACTTTCAGTAACTTAAATTTTTTTTCATTTCTGCTATTAATTTTTCTCTCGTTTCTTCTCCGCGCCGTCGCCGGCTGCTCTTTCCCGTCACCCACTGGCCTTTTCTTGCCGTCGCCATACTCTCTTGTCGTTGCCGCCTCTCTTACCGTCATCGTCACTCTCTGTCTCTCTCGACTGAGCAAGGTAATGTCTTCCCAATTTCAATTTTCCCCCAAATATAACCTAATAATCCCTTCCTCTACAATTTCACTCTATTTTCCCCAAATATCAATTGCAGTGTATTACTATTTCAAATGTTTCCTAGTTGACATGAAAATTTTAATTCGGGATATTGCAGTGTACAAGACCTTATTGCAATTTCAAATGTTTGCAAGTTTATATGAAAATTATATTGTAGTGTATGTATATATATTGCAGTGTATAAATTGCTCAAACTCCATTGCATTTCGACAGTTTTTCTTTCAGTCTTACGATATGCTATTTGTTTAATTTTCACTTTGAGTTGGTGTACGAGGGGTTTTTCCTTGCCTCTACCAACTAGATATTTATGTAGTAGTGATATGTTAGGGGAAGTCAGACTACTGTGGCCCTAACCATACCCCTCCTCTTCCTCCTTTTTCGTTTGTGTGTGTGTATATATATATATATATTAGTATGTGTATGTGTGTATTTATATTTATGAGCTATCAACCATTCTTTAGGAGCTATCAACCATTCTTTTTGTGCTTTTCATCCTAATGCTCATATTCAAATGCTTCTATTGGAACATAATTAAACATATTTCCCATCTCTCTCTCACACACAGTCATGTATTAGCTAATTAAGAAATTGTTATAGTAGTAATTTGACTATCGGTTTTGCTTTCATCCTCAATATAAGAGTTACGTATTAATTAATTATGGCCACTTAAAAACTTTTCACTTCGCTATGGAATATTCTTTATACATAATTATTTTTTAATATGGTTGGCTTTCAAACATAGTTAAATGGATCTCTTTTAATTTTATTAAAAAAAGCTAGATTTCAAGGAAGGCCGGGGAAGGAAAGGTAAGTATTGAACCCTAACTATAAAATATTACTAATCATAGATGTGCAATCTTTGTAATATTTTTTCTTTCCATTTTAGGTTTGTGTGGCTATTTTGTTCTTGCTTTTGTTAATGTGACTTGTGAGAATCATGCGAGTTAGTGACTGAACTGTGGTTATTAGTATTTTTAATAAATTGGTCAATATCCTAATTTTACCAACAAAAAAGAGTTTCATGTGCCTCTTTTTTCATATTTTTTTATTGTATTAATAGTACTACGAAGTGACATATTGTTCTCAATTTTTTCATGCCATTATCATTAGCATTCTACCACTCCTAAATTGACAATTTATTAATTTAAAAAATAAATAAATATACATTTTACAAAAAGATTATTATCTTAGAAATTATATTGCAGTGTATAAATTGTTGTTATGGGGTGGGGTGGGGTGGGGTGTGGGTGGGTTTTAAAAAAGTTTAATAATAGTTTGTGACCTGATAAAAAGCTAGTATTCTTTTTGTTATACAAAAATAATCCTTACTTTGACATGTGCATATTTTCATATAGTTTAGGAAGCTTAGAAACCCGTTTGAGATTCACGTTGTAGGAGTGAATCTCAAATAGTCCCCGTTTTGGGACTATTCTTGTATGTTTCGATCTCACTTAGGTCGGTGTTAACGACTAGAGCACGTCTTTATATTTATTGAATTTTTGGTCAGTATATATCTCTTGATGTTCTTCGGGTGCATATTAGACTACGATGTGTTAGTCTATTTCGTGTACTTGAAGACCATGGGGAATCTTGCCAAAATTTTCGAAAAAATTTAAAGATGTGTTCAAGTTGTTGGCATCATCGGAGGCGACACATCCAGAATGGGATAGAACTGAATTAGATTAGAGTGGGAGATGAAGTTAGGAAACTCATAAGCTTGTATATACATTAAATTGGAGACTTGATTTTGTTTGTCTAACTTTCCATATATATAGCAGACAGTTGTCCAAGATGTCTGTTGATCGAAGTTGGATGGAACATAGGGTAGCCACTGATAAGAGTGGGCTTAGCTCTGAGTACCGTAGTGGGGTTGAAAAGTTTCTCAATTTTGCGTTTGAGCAAGTCAGCGGCAATAAGATTAGATGTCCTTGTAAGAGGTGTGTGAATGAAGTGTGGAAGGAAAGGAGTGATGTCATGTGCGACTTATTTGCGTATGGATTCAAGCAGGATTATACGACATGGATCTATCATGGGGAAACCTGGTTGGATGAACATGAATCAGAACCGGGATCTAGAGGTGACGAAACCTTTGACTATACTAACATGATAGTGGAAGCTGCTGGTTTATACTTCCAGTGGAATACATATAGGGATGACAGTAGCATCGAGCAAGAGCCGAATGACGGGGCTAAGGGTTTCTATGAGTTATTGCATGAAGCAGCGACGCCACTATATGACGGGCACGAAAAGCACACCGTCTTATCTGCCGTGACTAAGTTTTTACACTTCAAGAATGAGCATGGTATAGCGAGAGGTTTTAATGAGCTCATTAAGTATTATGAAGGAGTGCTTACACTGCAAGCAATAAGTTTCTGGGAGTTAGGTACTATGATGTGAAGAAAATGGTCAAAAGCCTCAATCTAGGGTATGAGAAGATTGATGCTTGTGAGAATGACCGTATGTTGTATTACATGTGATGATGTCAATAAAGATAAGAGGTCATGTGATATTTGTGGTACAAGTAAATACTGTGAACAACGCAAGAAAAAGGGAAAAGACGTGTTGAGAAAGATCTTACGTTACTTTCCCATTGCCTCGAGGCTTCAGCGGTTGTTCATGTCAACACATACCGCCGAGGATATGAGGTGTCACTCTACACGGGACATAGTCAAAGGTCAACTGACACACCCAGTAGATGGGCTTGAGTGAAAAATTTTTGATAACAAGCACCCATCGTTTACTGAAGAGGTTCGTAATGTTAGGCTTGGACTTGCTACGGATGGGTTTAATCCGTTTAACGGGCCTTACACAAAGCCCTACTCAACTTGGCCGGTGATTATGTATAACCTCCTTCCTTCGATGTGCATAAAAGATCCCTACATGTTTATGCCTTTAATGATTCCGGGTGATAAGAGTCCGAGTAAAGACATTAATGTATACCTCAGGCCGTTAGTTGATGAGTTGAAGATGTTGTGGGAAAAAGGGGTTCAAACTTATGATGTATCTCTTAAGCAGAACTTTGACATGAGGGCAGCTTTACTTTGGACAATAAATGACTTTCCAGTGTTAGGAATGATCAGTGGATTGTCGACTCACGAGGGCTTGTCATGTCCTGTGTGCATGGGGTTTGTTAAAGCTGTGCGACTCAAACATGGGGGGAAGATAAGTTTCTTTGCAACATCCAGACAGTTTTTGCTGATTGAACATCATTATTGACGGATGAGTAGACAATTCAATCGAAAAATAGAGAAACGTCAAGTACCTGACCGTCTTTCTGGGTCAGCATTATTGAGTTGGATTAGTCATTTGAAGTTTCCACCTCCAGGGAAGAATCACAGATTAGAGCGAGCTTATGATTACGACAAGGTTCACAACTGGACACACAAGTCCATGTTCTTTGACCTGCCTTATTGGGCTACACTTTGCATCCGTCATTGTTTAGATCCGATGCATACTGAGAAGAACGTATTTGATAACATTTTTATCTGATCCTAGATGCCTTTGGTAGAACAAAGGACAACAACAAGTCAAGGCTTGATTTGGTAGAAATGAACATTAGGGAAGATCGTGGTCATGATCGGGAGGGTAGTAAGACGGTAACGCCTAAAGCGGAATATACTTTGACCAGGGAACAGTTAATATTGATATGTAATTGGATCAGTGGACTGAAGCTCCCAGATGAATATTCTTCGAATATAGCAAGGTGTTGTAAAGTCGAAGAGCTGAAGTTTCAGGGTCTCAAAAGTCATGATTGTCCCGTATTCATGTAGAAGTTGATCCCTGTGGCATTTATCGACTTATTACCGAAATGTGTGGTTGAAGCATTGACAGAGCTTTCTAATTTCTTCAGAGATTTATGCTTGACGGAGCTTCAGGTCAAAGACATAGATAAAATGGAGATGTAGATAGTGGAAATAATGTGCAAGTTAAAAATGATCTTCCCTCCATCATTTTTTGATTCAATAGAGTATTTGCCTATTCACTTGCCATACGAAGCTAAGTTTGGCGGTCCCGTACAATATAGATGGATGTATCCATTCGAGAGGTAATGACATTAATGTTTTTAATACGGTAAAATGTTCATTCTTTTTTGCTAATCTATATATCACATAGGTATATGCAACGTCTAAAGCAAAAGGTGAAGAATTGAGCCCGTGTAGAGGGGTCGATTGCTAAAAGTTATGTTATGGAGGAACTTGTTAATTTCTACTTGTTGTACTTTGAGCCGAATGTTTAGACGAAGCACAATCACTTACGTCAAAATTAGGCTGTTACGCATGAGGAAAATGGAGAATTAACGGCCTTTAGTTATCCTGTACGCCCATTCGGCGATAAAAAAAGGCGATTCTTGACCGATACTGAGTATGCAGCTGCCACATTGTATTCACTTGTCAACATGAATGAAGTAGCACCATACATTAAGTAAGTAGTCATAACTATATATGTCTGGTGTAACTGTGTCAAGTTCCTTTAAAAACACATTAAGTATATAATTGTGCTGTAGTCAATATGATGTTGAAGTACGTAAAGCATATCCGAGTATATCGAACGGGGATTTGCAAAATTTGAGAAATGGACAATTTGTGCAGTGGTTTAAGGATCATGTAAGTCTAACCTTTACAAGTTCAATGAATCTACCATCATAGATTTATTCTTATGGCGTAATTAACTTTAGAATATGTTGTGTTAATGTACATTAGGTCCCTTACGGATGAGTTAGGCGACAATCAATTTAAAGCTTATAGCCAAGCGACCACGGAAGATCTGTAGATACTTATACATGTTGCATTGTCGGCGATTCTGATTTAAGTGTTGCGCATATTGGGGAAGTAAACCTGGCGATTACGGTGTTGTGGTGAAAGGTAGTTGCTACGATAACATTTGGGATGAGTGGTATGGACGATTGCTAGAAGTTGTCGTTCTCAAATATTGGGGTCATAAAGAATTAGTTTTCTTCAATTGTCATTGGTTTGATGTTGAGAATGGAGTTAAAGTAGATAAAAAATCAAGACGGGTGACTATTAACGTTAAGTCAAAACTAAGACTGATGAGTGGTATGGATGAGCCTTTTATTTTAGCAAGTCAAGTGACACATGTGTACTATGTGTGGAGTGTTAAGACTCCTGCAAGCCCATGGCATGCTGTTATCACCACTAAAGCCTGTGGTTTTCAAGACACAGCTCCTCGTTCAGACGATGAACCTTTACAAGTCGATTCTACTAGTGTCGCACCTGCTGATGTGACAATTATTAGTGAGTCTAGTGAAGAAGAGGATGATGTTGTCGCTGTCGAAAGTGAAGATGATGTTGTTGAGGAGGTAGATATAATTAAAGAAATTATTGAGGATGATGAAGATTGTGATGACAACGATAGTAAAGATCTACTGCTCGAAGATGACGATTCTGATATTAATGGCTTTGACGATATAAATGATTAGGAGTATGTACTCTTTGTTTCCTTTTAGTTGTATTCAAACGTAATAGTTTGTAGTAGTGCAATCATTATCTTCAACTTATATTAATCTACTAAATAAGGTGTTAGTTATTTTAGGTTACTATTTATGTTGTCTCCTTTTAGGTTACTATTTATGTTGCATTCTTTTAATTGTATCTATATGTTATCCTCTTTGTTACTGTTCACAAATATAGTATTTACGTATGTATACATACATATGAGGTGGGCAGTATATGTTATCCTCTTTTATCTGTATCTGTATGTTATCTTCTATGTTATCCCTCTTTTACTATATGTTGCATTCTTTTAGTTGGCAGTATACATACATATGGCGCACACACCACACGGCGATCGTGGTGGGCGTACAGGTCGTGGGGGGCGTGGCGATTCTACGCGTGATGATCGGTAGGATAAATGGGGTATAATTATTATATATTTTATTGGGATATATCTTATTATTTTTTATTTTATATTGTATTGACATTATATTTTTTTATATAAATATTGATGTATTTCACTACATAGGTGATCGACGTAGGCCTCCACGGGGACTAGCACGTGGCTTGCTAGGGAATCCCCCCCAAGCGTCGCTTATAAGTCGTGTTGGGACTCATAGGTAATTTCATAATCCTATATAGTATTACTATAATATAAGTATTTAGTTCTTATATATTCTTTGTAATTTTTAATTTCAATTCTTTGTAACACGCGTTACAACTTACGGAACTCGATTCCGACATACGGAGACCGAGTTATTTCCCAGTTTGTAAAACTCAACAATACTTAGGCAAAAAGCCGAAAAAGAGCCCAAAACTTGCATCGGCCATCCGAATGCCACGCAAATACACACATAGCACCGCGTAGGTAATAGGCACGTGTTACAACTTACGGGACTCGATTCCGACATACGGAGACCGAGTTATCGCCCAATTTGCAAAACTAAATAACACTTAGGCAAAAAGCTGAAAAAGAACCCAAAACCCGCATCATCCATTCGGACGCCACACAAACACACACATAGCACCGCGTAGGTATTAGACATGTGTTACAACTTACGGGACTCGATTCCAACATGCGGAGACTGAGTTATCGTCCAGTTTGCAAAACTCAACAACACTTAGGCAAAAAGCCGAAAAAGGGCCCAAAACCCGCATCGTCCGTCCGAACGCCACAAAAACACACACATAGCACCGAGTAGGTATTAAACATGCGTTACAGCTTATGGGACTCGATTCTGACATACTGAGACCGAGTTATCGCCCAGTTTGCAAAACTCGCCAACACTTAGGCAAAAAGTCAAAAAAGAGTCCAAAACCCGCATCGGCCGTTCGGACGCCACACAAACACACACATAGCACCGCGTAGGTATTAGACACACGTTACAACTTACGGGACTTGATTCCAACATAAGGAGACCGAGTTATCGCCCAGTTTGTAAAACTCGCCAACACTTAGGCAAAAAGTCGAAAAAGTGCCCAAAACCCGCATCGGCCGTCCGAACGTCACGTAAACACACACATAGCACCGCATAGGTATTAGACACGTGTTACAACTTACAGGACTCGATTTCGACATATGAAGACCGAGTTATCGCCCAAATTGAAAAACACGCTAACACTTCGTTATTAATATTTTAATTTTGTAGGGTCTTGTTGATGAGACTCATGGGGGTGGAGATTGTGGCACAGGCGATGCCCGTGGAGGAGATGGTGATGATCGCCGGGCTGATGCTGATGAGACTATGGAGGATGGGACCGGTGATGGGACCGGAGGCGATGACACTGAGATTCCTGATCTTGGGCAGTAGTTAGTTTATATTTATATTTTGACTTTCATGTATGTATTTAGCTTTTGAGTTGTACAGACTTGAGTTTGGTATCTAATTATATTAATTGTTGATAGTAAAAGATACGATTGTTATTGATATGTGTACATTGTCATTATTTGTTTTTCTTTAGTTTATAACAGGTATAATGTATATGTAAATGAACAAGGGAATTTTGCAATTTTAATAAAAAAAAATTTTAAGCTGGTCATTGGCGACGGGGGAATTGGCGACGGGGTGTCGTCGACAATGACCTATAACGACGAATCTAGAATTAAATTAAATAAAGGTCATTGGCGACGGGGTAAACACTCATTGGTGACGGCGATGCCGTCGACAATGACTGAATTATTAAAATTAAAGTATGGTTATTATCGACGGTCTGTCCGTCGCTAATGACATATTACCGACAGAAAGCCGTCAGTAATGACCCAGTCGACAATGACATAGTTCCCGATGACGAGCGACTGGAGCCAGGGGCGACGACCTGAGGGGAGACGATAGGGGCGATGACATACACCGTCACCAATGACCACAATGCCGACGACAATAGGGTCATTGGCAACGACAAAGCCCGTCGACAATGATTGATTTTTTTGTAGTGATTACTGAATTATCCATGCACTACGGGCCAAGGATATTCATTATTATCACATCCACGAATCATCCATGCACTACGGGCCTAGGATTTTCATTATTATCACCAGTGGTCATGATCATACCAAATAATAATTCATATTTGCACCCTTGGCCGAAGAGAACGCATGGTCATGATCATAACAACATCTGTCCATCACTGCACTACGGGCCAATGAGGACTTTTACCATATCATTTGTAACATTACAGGTTATGATTATACCGAATAATCCTTGGTCATAATTGTGAGACCCCAAATTTTATGAATAAAGATTTAAATTTCTCAAAATATTTTTTTGAATATTATGGTGTGGATTTGATATAATGTTATAGTTGTGGGTAATATTTATAAATTTTGCAAAGTAAGCAAGTTGTTATATAATATTCGATTATTGGTGGGGAATATTCGTTTTAACATGGGAAAGATTAAATGCGATGGCACAATCATTGGTGGACCCCATACTTGAAGTATTGTCGTAGTTAGAAAAGGACGTAATTATCATTTTATAAAAATAACGGCGAAAGTGTTACCAATAAAAGCTGTTGAACTACCGGTAGTAAAAAAGTCTTTATGTCTGGCGTGGTTGCATAGTAGCTACGGTATTGATTATTAATGCTTACGTAAGAAGTCACTCGGTTATACTCAATTATTGCTAAAGTAATTGCTGCATCATATCTCTCATATTATTGATTCAATTATTGTCACAGTATCATCTGCATAATATGTTATATTATTAAATCAATAATCCAGACAGCAAAGTTATTCATATTATTATTTGTAATATTGACAATGTCTAGAAGTTACATCGAGGAGAGGTTTGGTCACCTAATTTGCGGCTTGATAAGGAGAAATCCTTATCGAAAAGCCCCCTCTTTCCTGGGAACGACCTGATTGTTAAACATTGTGAATTATAATATTAACGATGAATAAGTTCGTGTTGATTAAGTATGAAATTGATAGTTCCATTGTGTTAGAATTATTAGTGTTAGTGGAAATCGACATTTATTTCGATAATAATTGATGTCTGGAGGTTATTTTGACCAATCGGGTAATTAACCAGATAAATGAGCAATTAATTGCTATTAATTCACATGATTATAACTATTTGTTCACATGTGTGTACTATTGATTCACATTCATTTACTATTAGGGGAGTTGGTGTAAGATTGATAATACTTGCATGGCTAAGTTAAAAATGGAGGTATAGATGGAGGTACTATACTGTAATTCGTATTTTCACATGTCTAGAACTATTGATTCACATGATTTACTATTGATTCACATGATTTACTATTAGGGGAGATGGTGTAAGTTTAATAATACTTGCAGGATTAAATTAAAAATGAAGGAAAAGAGGAAGGTATTATACTGTAATATTTTGAGCCCCAAAATGTGCAATTATCGAAACTATATTTTCCTATAAATAGAAGATCATTCCTTCATTCTCACTAATTCACTAAGACTCACAAGAGTAATTATAGAGAGAGAAGCTATAGAGAGAGAAGCTATAGGGAGAAAGAAGAAGAAGAAGTTTGCTACCTCACTATTCCAGTATCCAGTCTTCTTTTGAGGTAAGGGGTATTATTCTTTCGTATTCATGAAGAGAGTTATTTTCTTTCAATACTTATAAGGGTTGTTATTCCATTCTTTATTATTATATTGGAATAACCTCATACATCATGTAATCATACGCATCCATGGTGAAATTCTTACGATATTCCATTCTTTATTATTACATTGGAATAACTTTATCTATGCATCTGCGTATCTGATGCGTGCATACTGGTGAATTTCATTGTTATTCCATTCTTTATTATCTTTGTTGGAATAACACATCTCATGCGGACTACCGCATGTATGGTGAATTCTTACATTATTCCATTCTTTATTATTACATTGGAATAACTTGTACATGTGGATTACCACATGCATGGTGAATGATCCTTCATTCATTTCTTTATTAAATTATGGAAATGATCTGTCTACGTGGATTATCGCATGGCGGGTGAAAATCCATTTGCAATTTTGTATATTCTATTATACTAGTCTGAGAAATCATTTCTTTTGTACTCGTCATGGAATATCATTTTCTTTGGTATTTTTTTTATAAGTTACTATTCAAGGGTTACTATTCACCCGGTTACTATTCACTCTAGTATTATTCACTCGAATTATTGGGGCACTTTTGTGCTGATAGTGCATGATCTACTATTCACGAGTTACCATTCACGAGTTACTATTCACTCTAGTATCATTCACTCGGGTATTATTCGAGGACACTTTTTCGTGTCGGTACTATTCATGAAGTCTTATTCTCGAAGTACTATTCACGGGTACTATTCACCCGAAAAATATATTTCTTTTTTGTCCAAATTATTTTTGGTACATGAATATTATTCCTGAATTTTCCTCTACAAAGCAGTATCATATTGAAAATTTGGACGTTATTGATTCCTGGATAAATTAAATTATAAATCTTTAAAATTTATCCTTGAACTTGTTTTATTGAATTATTATGTCATTGTCATCATCCTCATGCTTATATTGTGATGAAAGTCATCTTTGGCTTACGTGCATAAATGGACTTGGTATGATTATGACCAGGGATTATTCGGTATAATCATGACCGTAATGTGACGAATGATGTGGTAAAAGTCTTCATTGGCCTGTAGTTCATTGATGGACAGTTGTTGGTATGATTATGACCAAGGATTATTCGGTATAATCATGACCATTGATGATTACATGAATATCCTTGGTCGTGGTGCGAGGATGATTCGATTTTATTTATTAAGTCGAGTCTCGCCGATAAAGTTGATGAAAACTTTTTAAATCATAGAAGATAGTAGATTTTATGCTCTACTTGACTCTTCTAATGGATTGCTTATTTCATTGCGCATTTGTTGATCTAAAACTTGTTGTCTATTATATTCTATCGGTTGTTATCTTTGTTGAAGGCTAAGGATAATTTATTATGCATTATCTTCGTCATAATATTTCTTACTGGACTAGTTGAGCTCACCCTTTCTTTCACTGTTCTCTTCAGGAAATGAGAATATAGCTGGGACGAGTCGGGGAACGGAATGACGGCCTAGATGGTTGTTTTAGTAGTCCTCACTATTCTATAAAATAGTGTGACAATAAATGTAATGCGGACTCCATTGAGTGTGGATATTGTCTAAGAAGGCAATATTCTTGTTTTAACTCTCAGCTATGCTTCGTCGTATATTACCCGACAATTGTATAATTAAGTTTGTATTTGATTTATGTACCATGTATTTGGCGACTCAAGATGGGTGATGTATACCTATTTTGGGGGCGTCACAGTTGGTATCAAAGCTTAGGGATATGATCCCTGGCTGAGATGTGAGACAAGAACAAGGAGGGGAGAGACGGGGAATTCCATCACTAGTATGACCTACCTAAGTTTATTTGGTATTTAATTGGTCGGTCAGAGTATAGGGATAATATGTGATGTGTCAATTAACCCTTGTTTTGTGGCAGTATTTGAAAATGGCATATGAAAATATTGAGATAAGCAATGAAGCACATGAGACCGATGAGTCACCAACGATCAATACCCAGGATAATGTGCAACAGGAAGACAATAATCCTCAGGTAAATAACAACACCGATCAGATGATGAACGATGAGATGTTTAGAGGCTTTATGCAATTCATGCAACATCGATCGAGAGAGGCTCTGTCAAAAAATGGTGTGAAATATCGGCACTCTCGGACGGTCCACCGCTAAGTAGTTCAAGGAGCTGGGACCACCGGAGTTTTTTGGAGAGCCAAAACCACTTAAGGAGGAGACATGGTTAAAGCAGATCACCAAGATATTTGATGTCTTGGGATGCTCTGAGGAGCAAAAGGTTCCCTTTGCCACCTTTATGTTGCGTGAAGAGGCGATTCTTGGTGGGAATCGTAAAATGTACCTGACTGATACTTTCAAGATGTCTTGGGAGAAGTCCAAGAGCTGTTAAATGATAAGTTCTTTCCTGAAAGTATTCGTCACATGAAGGAGGTGGAGTTTATCAAGTTTGAGCAAAACAATATGACTGTGTCGCAATACGAGGCTAAATTTGTGGAGTTATCTCGATTTGCATCCCATTTGATCGATAATGAGGAGAGAATGACGCGAATGTTTCTAAAAGGTTTGAAACCCGATATACGTCAATACCTCATTTCTCACAAATTTTGTTTATATTCAGATGTTGTGAATAGGGCTCGATTATTGGGAGTAGCGATAATGTAAGACCACAACCAAAAGGTAATGACCAGCAACACGATAATAATCATACCGGTGGCAACGGCCATCGGAACAATGATAACCATCGTGGGGGAAAATATCATGCCAAGAATGGTAACCACTTCGGCGGTAATCATGGCCAAGATAATAGAAGTGGAAATTTTAAGAAGAGGAGATTCAATAATAATGGAAAGACATCAGCACCAACACCTGTTATTAAGGAAGGAAAACGACCGTCGGTTGTATGTTACAAATGCGGAGAGGAGGGACATATCAGTCCAAGCTTCACGATGCAGTCCAAAGCATGCTACAATTATGGAAAAGAAGGTCACCTAGCCCGATTTTGTCGTGCACCAAAGTCAAGTCCATTTGGGGACGGTGGCACCAAAAGCGGATCTGACAAAACAAAGTCGGTGGTTTCAAGAAGTGCGTTTTTCGTGACTTCACAAAAAGCGAGTAACCAGAACGAAGTTAGCACGGGTTAGTTAATTATAAATTCTTGTGAAGTCTATACCTTATTAGATACCGGTTCTACCCATTCTTTTATCTCTCTTGCTTGTGCTCAACATTTAAATTTAACACTAGAGAAGTTAGACTTTGACTTATCGATTTAAACTTCGTTAGCAAAAACCTTCGTTACCTCCACTGTTTATAAATCTTGTATAATTCAAATCGACACTTTCACGTTACCTGTCGATCTTATCTCTTTGAAAATACTTGCCTTTGATGTGATTTTAGGAATCGATTGGTTAACTACTCATCATACTTTTCGTAGGGTTATTAGCTTTCATATTCTTAACCAACCTATCATGCGAATTCAAGAAACCAAACAACTAAAGTCAATCATTGTCATATCAAGCCATAAGTAAAGAGCCCCGAGCCTTTCGCTGGTGACTTCCAAGTCTTGGGATGCACCGAAGCCAGACTTTCCGTAGGCGACGATGTGAATGACGATGACAAGTTGATAGGTATCATTGTGACGTGTTATCCAAGTCTTTGATGAGAGACACAGTTTTGAATGATAATTCTATTGTTAATAAACTTCCTGACGTATTCTTGAAGACTTCTTAGCCTACCCCTAGAGCGTAAAATCGAATTTTGTATTGACCCCAGTACAAAACCCATTTCTAAAACCCTCAAATATTTCTTCAACTAAAATGAACGTAACATGCACCAAAGACGTTGGCTCAAGCTGTTGAAGATTACGACTATACCATTCAATATCATTGTGGAAGAGCGAACGTGGTAGCTGACGCATTGAGTAGAAGATCGTATGCGTTTACGAGTGCGATGTTGTTAACACAAAAACCCATTTTTTATAACTTACAAATGATGAAGATAGAGTTAAATACTCTAGGGACCCATGAGAAGATAACAAATATACGATTAGAATCGACTTTAATCGATAAAGTTAAAAGCTGCTCAAGCTACAGACCCAGAGCTAATAAATACGAAGAAGAAGGTTCAAGAGGACGTTATTCTAGAAGCAAGAATCGATGAATAGAGGAAATCTCAACCCTCAATTTAATTGGCCCATTTGAAATCCTCGATCGAGTAGGAACTGTGGCCTATAGACTCGTTTTACTGCCAAATATGTTATATGTTCATAACATTTTACACGTATCGATGTTACGTAATTATGTGGACGACCCGAACCACATTATTAAATTAGAACTAGACGAGATAGCAGAAGACTTAACGTATGAGGAGATACGTGTTAAAATCTTGGATAAGAAGGATCGTATTCAACACTCAAAGGTTATACCTCAAGAGTTAGAATCTGAAATGAAGCCAAGGTATCCTCATCATACCAGGTACGTACGTAAATTTCAAGGCCAAAATTTCATAAGGAGGGGAGATTGTGGGATCCCAAATTTTATGAATAAAAATTTAAATTTCTTGAAATATTTTTTTGAATATTATGGTGTGGATTTGATATAATGTTATAGTTGTGGGTAATATTTATAAATTTTTCAAACTAAGCAAGTTGTTATATAATATTTGATTGGTCGGGGAATATTCGTTTTAACGGGGGAATATTAAATGCGACGGCACAATCATTAGTGGACCCCTAACGGAAGTATTGTCGTAGTTAGAAAGCAGCGTAATTATCATTTTATAAAAATAACGACGAAAGTGTTACCGTTAAAACTGTTGAACTACCCGGTAGTAAAAGTACAATAATATGCGTGGTTGCATAGTAGCACACAATATTAATTATTACTGCTTACGTAAGAAGTCACTCAGTTATACTCAATTATTTCTATAGTAATTGTTGCATCATATCTCTCATATTATTAATTCAATTATTGTCACAGTATCATCTGCATAATATGTTATATTATTAAATCAATAATTGAGACGGCAAAGTTATTCATATTATTATTTGTAATATTGACAATGTCTCAGAAGAAATTTGTCGATGAGAGGTTTGGTCACCTAATTGCGCGCCAATAAGGAGAAATCCTTATCGGAAAGCCCCCTCTTTCCTAGGAATGACCTGGTTGTTAAGTATTGTGAATTATAATATTAATGATGAATAAGTTCGTGTTGATTAAGGATGAAATTGATAGTTCCATTGTGTTGGAATTATTAGTGTTAGTGGAAATCGACATTTATTTCGATAATAATTGATGTCTGGAGGTTATATTGACCAATCGGGTAATTAACAAGATAAATGAGCAATTAATTGTTATTGATTCAGATGATTATAAATATTTGTTCATATGTGTGTACTATTGATTCACATTCATTTACTATTAGGGGAGTTGGTGCAAGATTGATAAACTTGCATGACTAAGTTAAAAATGGAGGTATAGATGGAGGTACTATACTGTAATTCATATTTTCACATGTTTAGAACTATTGTTTCACATGATTTTATTGATTATTAGGGAGATTGGGGAGATGGTGCAAGTTTGATAATACTT
Organism: Panax quinquefolius; assembly: GCA_020205615.1. Taxonomy (NCBI): domain Eukaryota; kingdom Viridiplantae; phylum Streptophyta; class Magnoliopsida; order Apiales; family Araliaceae; genus Panax; species Panax quinquefolius. The sequence goes on along the minus strand of CM035158.1, from coordinate 107,399,915 downwards.
GCAAGACTAAATTAAAAAATGAAGGAAAAGAGGAAGGTATTATATTTGTAATATTTGAGCCCCAAAAAGCGTGCAATTATCGAAACTATATTTTCCTATAAATAGAAGCTCATTCTTCCTTCATTTCTCACCAATTCACTAAGGCTATAGAGTAATTATTATATAGAGAAATTATAGAGAAAAGAAGAAGAGAAGTCTCGCTACCTCATTATTCGAGTATCTAATTTTTTCTTCTAAGGTAAGGGTATTATTCTTTCAGTATTCATGAAGAGAGTTATTGTATTTCAATACTCGTAAGGGTTGTTATTCCATTCTTTATTATTATATTGGAATAACTCATCATGTAATACCGCATACATGGAAAAATTCTTCATTATTCCATTCTTTATTATTACATTGGAATAACTTTATGCATCTTGATCTATCGCATGCACGGTGAATTGTTGTTATTCCATTCTTTATTATTACATTGGAATATCACATGCTGTGTGGATTACGCATGACACTGGTTTCGTTCTTTATTATTCTATTGGAATAACTTTATCATGCATGCGGTCTATCGCATGCACAGTGAATTCATGTTGTTATTCTATTCTTTATTATCTTTGTTGGAATAACTTTTGTCACGCGGACTATCGCATGCATGGTGAATTCTTACATTATTCCATTCTTTATTATTCTATTGGAATAACACATTGTCTATGTGGATTACCGCATGCATGGTGAATGATCCTTCGTATTCATTCTTTATTAAATTGTGGAAATGATCATCTCACGTGGATTACCGTATGGCGGTGAAAATCCATTTCATAGTTTTGTATATTCTATTATACTAGTATGAGATATCATTTCTTTTGTACTCGTCATGGAATATTATTTTCTTTGGTAGTTTTTTTACGAGTTACTATTCATGGGTTACTATTCACCCAGTTACTATTCACTCTAGTATTATTCACTTGGGTATTCGGGGCACTTTTCATGCCAGAATACTATTTACGAGTTACTATTCATGGGTTACTATTCATCCAATTACTATTCACTCTAGTATCATTCACTCGGGTATTCGGGACACTTTTCGTGTCGGGGTACTATTCACGGGATACTATTCACCCAAAAAATATATTTCTTTTCTGTCCAAATTATTTTTGGTACATGAATATTATTCTTGAATTCTAATCTACAAAGCGGTATCATGTTGACAATTTGGACGTTATTGATTCCTGAATAAATTAAATTATAAATCTTTAAAATTTATCCTTGAACTTGTTTTATTGAATTATTATGTCATTGTCATCATCCTCATGCTTATATTGTGATGAAAGTCATCTTTGACTTACGTGCATAGATGGACTTGGTATGATTATGACCAGGGATTATTCAGTATAATCATGACTGTAATGTGACGAATGATGTGGTAAAAGTCCTCATTGGCCTGTAGTTCATTGATGGACATTTGTTGGTATGATTATGACTAGGGATTATTCAGTATAATCATGACCATTGATGATTACATGAATATCCTTGGCTGTGGTGCAGGGATGATTCGATTTTATTTATTAAAATTTGAGTCTCAAATGATAAAGTTGATGAAAAACTTTTTAAATCATAGAAGATAGTAGATTTTATGCTCTACTTGACTCTTCTAATGGATTGCTTATTTTCGCTGCAGTTGTTGATCTAAAACTTGTTGTCTATTAAATTCTATCAGTTGTTAAACTGTTGAAGGCTAAGGATAATTTATTATGCATTATCTTAGTCATAATTTTTCTTACTGGGCTAGTTGAGCTCACCTTTTCTTTCACTGTTCTCTTCAGGAAATGATAATATAGTTGGGACGAGTCGGGAAACGGATTGACGGTCTAGATGGTTGTTTTAGTAGTCCTCACTATTCAATAAAATAGTGTGACAATAAATGTAATGAGGACTCCATTGAGTGTGGATATTATCTAAGAAGGCAATATTCTTGTTTAAACTCTCAGCTATGCTTTGTCGTATATTACCCGACAGTTGTATAATTAAGTTTGTATTTGATTTATGTACCATGTATTTGGCGACTCAAGATGGGTGATGTATACCTCTTTTGGGGGCGTCACAATAATCATACCAATCAACAGTCCATCTATGCACTACGGGCCAAAGATGACTTTCATCACAATATAAGTACGAGGATGATGACAATGATATAAGAATTCAATTAAATGAGAGCAAGGATAAATTTTAAAGATTTATAATTAATTTATCCAGAATTCAATAATTGTCTAAATTGTCAATAAGATACTGCTTTGTGAAGTAAAATTCAAGAATAATATTGTATCTAAAATAATTTGGACAGAAAAGAAATGAATTTTTGTCATGAATAGTACTTGAGTGAATAGTACCCCATGAATAGTACTCTGGCATAAAAAATTTAAACTTTATCAAGAATGTTTAGAATAATATTTCTGTGAAAAGATACTAGATGAAGCGCAAATTTCAAGGATATTCTACTAATTTCACGGAGTATAGAAGCAAAACTTATCAATATGAGTATAGAAATAAGAATACAAAATGAAATAATATTACTTACATACTACATAGTATAGAAGAAAATATTATTTCATATGAATATTTAACAAAAATAATATCCCTTACAACTGTTGAATGAAAATAATATTCATACTAATATTGAACGAAGATAATATTCCTTGCGAATATTAAACTCATTCAAATAATATTCCTTACGAATATTGAACGAAAATAAAATTTCTTACGAATACGAAAAATAATATCGTAAGTGAATATGAAATAAATAATACCCCTTACCTCAAAAGAAGAGTATTTCTGATTGTTATAGCGGATATATTCTTGAAGAAAACTTTCACTATTTTCTACACTCAAAGCTTCCTTAAACTCAAAAGAAATACGCTCAATATTATAAAAGTAGAATTCTCTGATTCTGGTGTGATTTTCATTTCTAAACTGAATATCTTATTTATAGGAGAATGGCAGGATACTATTTGGATGCACAGTAAAGGAAAAATCATGAACTGCACAGTAGGAATCACGGGTTTTCTGATGAATTTTTTGATTTTACTATGCAAACACTATGCATAATAAAATAAAATATATTCTATTTTACATAAAAAACAACACTTATAATATATATATATATATATATATATATATATATATTAATTACCTCCCACACACGCACACCACCACCACCCACCATACACCATTATATATATATATATATATATATATATATATACTGAATAACTTTCTATCGATTATTTTGAAAAATAAATAAGTGGGGGTCCAAATAATACGCCAACTTACAATAAATACTTCATAAAAATCTCTCTATTTATCTCGATTCACTTGGCTTCACAAAACACATTTTTAACAACAGTTATTCTTCACTAGTATAACTTCATGATATTAATAACGATTTTTTCGGGGGAAGGGGCTTTAGATAAGGATTTCTCCCATGCTTGGCGTGAAATTAGGTGACCAAACCCCTTTCCTCGACAAAAATTTATAGACATCGTCAATAATAAAAATAATAATATGAATAACTTTGTCGTCTCAATTATTAATTTAATAATATAAAATATTGTGCCAATAATTAAATCAATAATGTGAGATACTATGCAGCAATTACTGTGGCAATAATTGAATAAAACTGAGTGACTTCTTACGTAAGCATTATTAATCAAAAATGTTAGTTCCCAGAGGCACAAAAGTTATCTAGAAGGGGGAGGGGGTTGAATAGATGTTTTTAAATTCTTTTCTTTTCAAATTACTTGTTAGTTTTGATAATGATTTAATTACAGCGGAATTGAGATTTGTTTGTTTTCTTTTTAAGATATAACGAGTTAATAGGAGTTAAGCAGTTATGGCAGTTATAGCAGTTATGACAAGAATGTAAGAGACACAATAATTTTAAGTGGTTTAGAGCATTCAAAGCTCCTAGTCCATTCTTCTACTCCTCGAGTAGGAAATCCACTAAGGATATCTTTACAATCTTCGAATCTCACAGATTCCTTCAAGACCAACAGTCTTGGAACTTCTTAGTTCACTATTGAACTCTTCAAGTCCAGCAAACTTGGTACTTCTCAGTTCCTGTTAAGCTTGAGTTCGAAAGAATTGAGTAGCTGAGCAAGCTTTCTTTTCAGATCGTAGAGTTGAGCGCTGAGTGTTCTTCTGCATTTTTATTCTTTTTGCTTACTTGATCTTTTCATCTGCTTGTATTTTGCATATATGATGCATTGGAAATATATTCGTTTGAAGACATCCGTTGAAGCATTAATTGTATTTGACATTTACGAAAACGCGATAGTGACTTTCTAGAAACCTTACATCCCGGTAAACATTGCTGATCGATGATTGCTATCTCACCTAACACCTAAAAAGGTATTTTCTACTGACTTATAGTACTTTCCTTAGCTTCTTCAATACGTTTCTTTGTTGCATACTAAGGATGACTGTTATGTCATTGGGACTCTCGATACTCTCAACGTCTATAATCCATTCCACATGTGTTGACTTTTATTATTAACATAATGGACACTGCTCGATACTTCTGATGCAGACAGATGATCCACTACGATCTTGATCGTGGTGTCTTGCCACCTTGGAGCTTGATCTGGCACTGAAGGATTAGGACACTACGATTTCTCTTAAGTTCCAGTACTCTACAATCTTCATTTGCTTGTCTTGCAAACTCTACGTTTTTAAGAGAGCACTCTACGATTCTTGAGTTAGACTTGGCAGGCATTTGGGTCACTCTACAATTTAATAAGAGGCCCTCCAAAGAAGACAAACTACGATTCTTGATGCTCTACGATTCTGCTGAAGCCTATCTATTACATCTCAAGATATAGATCAACCTAACAACTTTGATCTTTTCTTCTATACATTCATTTACAAAATGATAAACATTAAAGTTGAGATCAACCTAACAAGTTTTATCTATCACTAAGTCCTTTTACATGTGTTCCTTGTTGGACTTTACATATAATCATGAATATTTATTTTTAACATCAAATTTTAAATATGTAATCTCTAACAAAGATCTTGTATACAATACTGGTGTGCTTCTGCAATGCAACCAGCCAGACATCGCTTTTACCACCGGGTATTTCAACAGTTAACGGTAAAACTTTTGTCATTATTTTTATAAAAAGTTATTTCTGTCGTTTTCTAACTCCGACAGTAATTTTGTTGTGGAGTCCACTAATGATTGTGTCGTTGTACGAACCTTGATAAAACGAATATTCCCCGACCAATCGATTATTTTATAACAACTTGCATACTTTACAAAATTTGTAAATATTACCCACAACTATAACATTATATCAAATCTAAAAATATTTCGAGAAAATTAAATCTTTATTCATAAAAGTTGGGGTCTTACAACCTCCCCTTCTTATGAAATTTCATCCTCGAAATTGGTGTACGTACCTGGTATGTCGAAGATGTGAGGATACTTTGACTTCATTTTAGATTCTAACTCTTGAGGTATAACCTTTGAGCGTAGAATATGTTCATTCTTATCCAAGATTTTAATAGGTATCTCCTCATACGTTAAATCTTCTGATATCTCGTCTAGTTCTAATTCAATAATGTGGTTCGAGTCGTCCACATATTTACGTAACATTGATATGTGAAAAACGTTATGAACACGCGATATACTTGGAGGTAAAGCGAGTCTATAGGCCACAGTTCCTACTCGATCGAGGATTTCAAATAGACCAATAAAATCGAGGGTTGAGATTTCCTCTCTTCGTCGATTCTTGCTTTTAGAATAACTCCTTCTTGCACTTTCACATTCATCAGCTCTGAGTCTGTAGCTTGAGCGGCTTTAACTTTATTGAATAAAGTCGGTTCTAATCGTATATTCGCTATCTTTACGTAGGTTCTTGTAGTCTTTAACTCTATCTCCATCTTTTGTAAGGAGTTTGAAATGGGGTCTTTATGTTAACAACGTCGCACTCGTAACCGCATACGATCTTCTACTCAACGCGTCAGCTACCACGTTCGTTTTTTCAGGATGGTATTGAATGGTATAATCGTAATCTTTCAACAGCTCGAGCCAACGTCTTTGGCGCATGTTACATTCATTTTGGGTGAAAAAATATTTGAGGGTTTTGTATCGGATTCAAGGCCGATACAAAATTTGATTTCTCGCTCTGGGTTAGGCTAGGAAGTTCTTCGGGGAATACGTCAGGAAATTTATTAACAATAAAAATATCATTCAAAACTGTGACTCTCATCCAAGACTTGGATAACACCTCAAATTGATACCTATCAACTTGCCATCGTTATTCACGGCGTCCCTTATGGAAAGTCTGGCTTCGGTGCATCCCACACAAAGAAGTCACCAACGAAATGCTCGGGGCTCTTTACTGATGGCTTGATTCAATTATCGTCACAGTATCATCTGCACAATATTTTATATTATTAAATCAATAATTGAGAGGGAGAAGTTATTTATATTATTATTTGCATTATTGACGATGTCTAGAAAGTTCTGTCGAGGAAAGGGGTTTGGTCACCTAATTGCGCTCCAATAAGGAGAAGTCCTTATCGGAAAGCTCCCTCTTTCCTTGGAATGATCTGGTTGTTAATATTGCAAGTTATAATATTAATGATGAAAAAATGTTAATAAAAATGTATTTTGTGAAGCCAAGTGAATTGAGATAAATGGTGGGGATTTTTTAAAGTATTTGTTGTAAATTTGGCTTATTATATGAACCCCCACTTACTCATTTTTCAAATTAGTCGGTAGAAAGTTATCTCAATTTTGTTTTATATATATATATATATATATTTATATATATATTCACAGGTGGGATGATCACGGGTGGATTGGAGTATATATATATATATATATATATATATATTATATAAGTTTTATTTTTTATGTAAAATATGGTACTATTTACGAAGTACTATTCATGGAGTACTATTCACCCGGGGTACTATTCATGATAAAAATTGGTTTCTTTTCTATCCAAATTATTTTTACATGAATATTATTCTTGAATTTTACTCCACAAAGCAGTTATCATGTTGACAATTTGGACATTCTTAAACTCTGGATAAATTAAATTATACATCTTTAATATTTATCCTTGATCTCGTTTAATTGAATTCTTATATCATTGTCATCATCCTCATACTTATATTATGATGAAAGTCATCTTTGGCCCGTAGTGCATAGATGGACTGTTGATTGGTATGATTATGACCAGGAATTATGTATCGGTATAATCATGACCTGTAATGTTATAAATGATGTGATAAAAGTCCTCATTGGCCCGTAGTGCATTGATGGACAGTTGTTGGTATGCTCGAATTCGATAACAGATTCTAACTTTGTGCCAGATTTGACTTAGATCATTACTCGAACCTACTAGGCTCATAAGTACTCGAATCATGCTCGTTTACAAAGCGAGTTACTCATGAGTCTTCAAATTAAGTTTTGAATATGAACTATTTCACTTAAAAGTGAACCACTACATACTAAATTGATTATTGAACTAATGTTTATATATAAAAGTTTTTTAATTTTGTTTATGTAAAGAAATTACAAAGAATGTAATATAAATTGACAATCAATTCATTAATTTATTCAAGTACAAGCTTACACAATTTCATACAACACTTTATAAATTATAATGATTGATAGAAATATCACATATTTAGCTTACTAGTATGGATCAAACCAGTATTTTAATATGATCCATTGAGCAGGTATCGAGTATAGTCGAGAAAAAAAATGAAATTCTCGAACACTAATATGTGAGAACACTGGTATGCTCAAATTTGACTCGTGTATCATTAAACAGAAAACGAGTATGAATCGGATTCGATTCAGATAAACTTTAAATTCGAGCTTTAGATCATATTTTGAGCCGATCTTGAGTCGAGTACCGAGCTACTCGGCTCGACTTACATCCCTAACCAAACCAAAGCAAAATAAGAATTTGATTAGAAATGAAATAATTAAGCAAGTACCCAATTTGAACGATTAACAGTACAAGCAAATCAACATAATGATAATATCGCTGAAAAAATATGGACTATGTTCAAATTATAATAAAAGGAAAAGAGTTCACATTATAAAATAAAGTTAAAATGTCAAAGAACAAACTTGAATTCAAGAGTGCCAACAGAAATATATACAAGAAAAAGACAACAAATGAAAAGATATAACGAGAGATAAAGAATACAACTACAATCAAAGAAATGGAGTATGGAATCCGTAATTGATACTCAAAACCACTTATAGCTAATAAATGAGCCAAATTGTTCAGGCTCGATTCGGGCTCGACTCAAAAAAATACGAGCGAGACTCAGATTCGTTAATAATATGATCCAAATCTGAGCATTAAAAATAGTTCGAATAAAAATATGAGTAGAATCTGAGCAAGGTTATACTCCACTCGTTTAATATTCAAAGTAATCGAATTCTTGATTGTGATTCGATACATACTCGGTTGATACAGATTCGATTAGATGTTTGATACATTATCTTATAATATATACAAATTTAAATCAAATTAGTATAATTAATTATTATTATTATTATTTATTTTTAATTTTAATTGTAATTATAATTTTATATTTGTAAAGTGTAATAGTAAATATATTTTCTCATTTCTAAGTAAAATAACAAATTCAATTTATAATTATATTTATTATAAAACTAGTTATTATGTGGAAACTCAATTTTGAGCTTGAATTTGAAGCTCACGAGTAGTTTGAATAAATATTCGAGACGAGTCGGATCATATTCGAGTAATAAATATTCGAGTTGAGTCGAATATGAGTAGAATTTTTCAAATACAATTTGAATTTGAGTACGAATTTATCATTTCGAGTCGAATTCGAGTAGCTCTCTGTTCGCTTCTGTTCGACTCATTTACATCCTTACTTATAGCACAATCCACAAACTCTTACCCTCAAACGTCAACTATATCAAATACGAAATGTTATTCACTACCTAAACATATTCACCTCGAATTAAATATAATCTAACTAATAATTCCATAATAATTTGTAATCCATTCAACGTGCCTTTAATTATCGCCTTAAATCACTATTAATACTCCAAAACTTAAGAAATTCTTAAAACCATAATTTGAAAATTTATTCTTAAGACTTCAGTCCATTGTATGACTTATATCAATCTAATTTTATAATAATTTTTCAATTTAATTAATTTTAATGTAAACTGGACTTTAAATATTACTATTTAGCCTAAAAAATCATCCAAATCAAATTTAAAATTATAAGAAGTTATATAATTAAAAAAAATTAAAATTATGTGCTGAAAATCTACCTGAAAATTTTGCAGACCAACCACTTCTTAATATTCATAAAAAAGCATATGTTAATTTTTAACGGTTCAAGGTTGGTGTACATATTCTCAGCTTATATATGTATAACATATTCAAAAATTATAATGATCCAATGGGAGGATTAGAAGATATAACACACATAATATACCTTAAAATATAAATACTAATTTTTAGATTTTAATGTTTACATTAAATCAAATTATATTTCTTAAAATCAATTTATCTCCCCTTTTCGATTATCATGATATCTAATTTTTGTCTATATTTTATTTAAAAACAATCTCTAGTTTAAAACCCTCATAACTAAATTTAAAATTAAAATATAAAATAATATTTACCTTCTTTGTTCGCCTTTCTTCAATACGCAATAGTAAAGAATTTGACTTTCGGATCTTCTAAAGTCTTCAAAATCTATTTATATCTTCAAAAAAAAATTTAGCTCTCGAAAATATTCACGAAATAGGTTCAAAAATCACTTGATTCGGAGTTAGTATGATTGAGTTACTAATTTTCAAAACTAAGGCTGAAAATAGTTATAGGAACCAAGACAGGTTGCGATTTTCTGAAATTTAAGGCATAAAGATGATGTTAAATAACTTTTCTTCCTCTTCATAATAGTAGAGAACAAAAAACTAAAGAAATAAGCTTTGGATCACTCAATTCCGACATTGAATAAATTAATTATGATTTTTCTAAAGTGTTATAGTGTGTATAAGTATTGTACTAGGGAATTCAAGTAATCAAATTAGAATAGGATTAAGGTTACTGTTGTTTCCTAGAGGCACAATAGAGATCTATAAAGGGGGTTGAATAGATCTTTAAAATTTTTTGCTTATTTAAAGATGTATTACCAGTTAATTTGTTAATCAAGATTAATTATGCACAACAGATTATACTTTGAAAACCCCCTTAAACATTAAGGAAAATTTCAGTTCCAAATTTAGTCTTGCGGATTTAAGTGACACAAACATGATAAATAATATGACAGAAAATAAGTGTTGAAAAGTAAATGACACAAGCAAGTTTTAAGTGGTTCGAAGACTGAATAACTCCTATTCCAATTTTCTACTTCAACAAGTAGGAAATCCACTAAGGATGGGATCACTAAGACCAGAACAGATTTATTACAACTGAACCACTTAGGTCCCTTCGAGTCAATGAGTCTCAAAATATGGACACTTAGTCCTAAATCACTAAGATCTCTTCATGTCACACAGTCTTGGAAATGACACTTAGTCCAGGTCACTTAGACCTCTTCAAGTCACTTAGACTAGGATGAAAGTCACTAAGACAATCAAATCAATGTTGAATGATAGTTGTTTGATGTGCTGCTAAGATTTGCAATTAATCTTGACTTATTTCTAGTATTTAGCATCTTGAATATGATATTCAGATTCGTAGAGTGATTTCTTTTTACTTTGGCAGAGCTTTGACCTTTTGATATTCTCTCTTTCTGCTTGCTATTTAAATTTGAATCCTTGAACCCTTTTGTAGTCTGTCGGAAAGTCTTCCCGTTGCAAGGTATCCATTGGCGTATTTAATGATAAAATAATTTGGGATCCTTAATTTTGACATTTTAAGTTGATGTGTCAACTTTCTTTGCGGCTTAGACATGTCACATCAGTCTGCAGCCTCACCTACTGTCTGGTAGTTGTTGTAAGACCCCAACTTTTATGAATAAAGATGATTTTTCAATAAATATCATTTTTGAATATAATGGAGTAAATTTGATATAATGTTATAGTTGTGGGTAATATTTAGAAATTTTGAAAAGTATGCAAGTTGTTATATAATATTCGATTGGTCGGGGAATATTCATTTTAACAGGGAATATTCGTACGACGGAACAATTATTGGTGGACCCCACAACGGAATTATTATCGGATTGACAAAACGACAAAAATATTTTTATAAAAATAACAGCGGAAGTTTTACCATTAATTGTTGAAACACCCGGTGTTAAAAATACTGATAATATATCATTGGTTGCGTAGTAGCACTGCAGTATTGATTATTGATGCTTACGTGAGAAGTCACTCAATTTGTTCAATTATTGCTACAGTAATTGTTGCATAGTATCTCACGTTATTTGATTCAATTATTGTCGATATTTTATATTAAATCAATAATTGAGATAACAAAGTTATTAATATTATTATTTGCAATATTAACGATGTCTAGAAGTTCTGCCAAGGAGAGGTTTGGTCACCTAATTGCGTGCCAATAGGTAGAAATCTTTATTGGAAATCCCCCTATTTCACAGGAGCACTTTGGTCGATTAATATTGTGAATTATAATAAAGGTGATAAGTTTTGTTTTATTATTATTAAAAATGTAATAAAAAGTAAAACTTTTATATAAAATAGAATACTTTTATAAAGTTATTTGTTTTATTAGACTATAAATAGAATATATTATATTCTATTATGTATAATCTTTTCGTATAGTACTGCATAGTGTTTACATAGTGCTGCATAGTTTTTGTATATTAAAATCTTTTTTATATAAAAGCAGAATACTTTTATAAAGTTATTTGTTTTATTAGAATATAAATAGAATATATTATATTCTATTATGCATAGTGTTTGCATAGTAAAATCTTTTTATATAAAATAGAATACTTTTAGAAGTTATTTGTTTTATTAGATTTTAAATAATATATATATATATATATATATATTATAAATAGAATATATTATATTTTATTGCATAGTATCCTTTCTATTTTCCTACAAATAGGATGCTTAGTTAGAATTGAAAACACACCAGAAGTTCAGAGAATTCTTCTTCTATAATCTTGAGCGTATTTCTTTAGAGTTTAAGAAAGCTTTGAGCGTAGTGCAAGTTTTCTTCAAGTATATCCCCCCTACCCGTCAAGGTACTCTTCTTTATAAGGTAAGGGGTGTTATTTCTTTTGTATTCACGAAGAGAACTATTTTCTTTCAATACTCGTAAGGGGTATTATTTCTTTTGTCTTCATGAAGAGAACTTCTGTTATTCCATTCTTTATTATTATGTTGGAATAACTTTTATACATCTTAAATACCGCATACATGGTGAAATTCTACATTATTCCATTCTTTATTATTATGTTGGAATACCTCATATATGTAAGAAGTACCACATACATGGTGAAATTCTTCTTTTATTCCATTCTTTAATATTATGTTGGAATAACCTGTTTATGCGAAGTACCACATACATGGTGAAATTCTTCTGTTATTCCATTCTTTATGATTCTGTTGGAATAACCTGTTTGTGTTGTCTATCGCATGCCTGGTGAAGTCTTTTGTTATTCCATTCTTTATTATTCATTGGAATATCACGCTAAATGCGTTCTACGTATGACACTGATTCCATTATTTATTATTACATTGGAATATCACATGCGTGCGTTCTGGCGTGACTGGTTCCATTATTTATTATTCTGTTGGAATAACCTGTCTGTGCGGTCTATCGCATGCATGGTGAATTCTTCTATTATTCCATTCTTTATTATTCTGTTGGAATAACCTGTCTATGTGGATTACCACATGCATGGTGAATGACCCTTCGTATTCATTTCTTATTAAATTGTGGAAATGATCTGTCTACGTGGATTACCGTATGGCGGGTGAAAATCCATTGCAGTTTCATATATTCTATGATACTCATTTGGTTAAAATTTTGGCTTCTATACTCCATGAAATTAGTGGAATATCCTTGATATTTGTGCTTCATCCAGTATCTTTTCATGAAAATATTCTTCTGAGCATTCTTGAATTTTACTACACAAAGCAGTATTATGTTGACAATTTGGACATTATTGATTTTAGGATAAATTAACTTATAAATCTTTAAAATTTATTCTTGAACTTGTTTTATTGAATTATTATGTCATTGTCATCATCCTCATGCTTATATTGCGATGAAAGTCATCTTTGGCTTACGTGCATAGATGGACTTGGTATGATTATGACCAGGGATTATTCGGTATAATCATGACTTGTAATGTTATAAATGATGTGGTAAAATTCATCAGTGGCCTGTAGTGTATTGATGGACAGTTTTTGTTATGATTATGACCATGGATTATTCGGTATAGTCATGACCATTGATAATTTAATGAATATCCTTGGCCCGTAGAGCAGGGATGACTCGATGATGTGGTTTATTTATTAAGCTGAGTCTCAGCGATAAAAATTGATGAAAACATTTTAAATCATAGAAGATAGTAGATATCATGGTCTACTTGACTCTTCTAATGGATTGCTTATTTCGCTGTAGTTAAACTTGATGTCTATTGTATTTTATCAGTTTAACATTGTTGAAGACTAATGATAATTTATTCTGCATTATCTTAGTCATAATATTTCTTACTGGGCTAGTTGAGCTCACCCCTTTCTTTCACTATTCTCTTCAGGAAATGAGAACGTAGCAGGGACTAGTCGGGGAACGAAGTGATGGTCCAGATGATAGTATTAGTAGTCCTCACTATTCTGTTAAATAGTGTGACAATAAATGTAATGAGGACTCCTTTGAGTGTGGATATTGTCTAGATGACAATATTCTTATTAAAACTTTCAATTTATGTTTTGTCGTATTTTACACGACTGTTGTATAATTAGTTTGTATTTGTATTCAGTACCTTGTATCTGGCGACCCAAGATGGGTGATGTATACCTATTTTGGGGGCGTCACAGTTGGTATCAAAACTTAGAGATATGATCCATGGTTGAGATGTGAGACAAGTACTAGGAGGGGAGAGACGGGGAATTCCTTCGCTAGTATGACCTATGTGACGCCCCAAAATAGATTTACAACACCCATTCTGAGTCGTCAATAACATGGTACAGAAACAACCACAACTTTATTAATACAACATAAAAACTGTGAGTCTAAGTACAAATATTGTGTTCTAGACAATATCAACACTCAAATAAGTCCTCATTACAATTATTGATATATTATTTTACAAAAATGATGAGGACTACTAAAACAACTTTCTAAAACAAAAACAAAAAGGGTGAGCTCAACTAGCCCAGTAAAGAATATTATGACTAAGATAATATAGAACAAATTATCGTTAGTCTTCAACAGGAAAAAATCTGATAAAATACAATAGACAACAAGTTTCAGATCAATATTCGCAGCGGAAATAATAATTCATAGAAGAGTTACGTAGAGAATGAAATCTACTAATATCTATGAATTTAAAAGCCCATCATCAATATTTTATCCCTGTAACATCAATCAACATACTTCTTGAATCACATATTCATCTTTGCACTACAGGCCAAAGATATTCATCAGTTGGTCATGTTCATCTCAACACTTGTACATCTTTGCACTACGGGCCAAAGATATTCATAAGAAAATCAACAATCTTTGCACTACAGGCCAAATATATTCAGTAATACCATCATTTAGGACTGAGAATGATGAAAAATATTTTAAAGAAAATGAATCCAGTGAAACAAAAGAACAAATATTAAGGATTCGTAATTTAAACAATCCGAGTTCAAAAATACTTCATAAATAGACATAGTGGAGTAAAATTCAAGAATAATCAAAACATGGATATAATCAAAGCTAGTATCCATAATAGATATTTTAGACAAAAAAACAAAAATTTAATTTTTCTGTGAATAGTGCCGTATTCGTGAATAGTGTCGTATACGTGAATAGTAATCCCGACACTAAAAGACATGAATTTCACAAGAAAAATCTTACTAATAATCCGACATAATGATATTAGAAGAAATAATATTATTTTTAAAAAAATATAACATCCCTTACCTCGAAAAGAATAATACTTTTGGCTGGAATATCAGATATAAAGCTGAAGGAACTTGCACCGTATAGCAACACTCAAAGTATCAAAATACTCACAAGAATATGCTCGATAATATAGAGAGAGAAAACTTCAATTTCTGGTGTGATTTTCAATTCTAACCTAAGCACCCTATTTATAGAAAATTGCTTAGAACACCAAAGCAGAAAATTTAATATAATATTAATATTTATAAAATAAATCATACGCAAACTTGGAAAACTTATATCAGCACATTTACATCACATTTAAGACCCACTCAACTCACCAAAAACGTTTTTTGTAAAAAAATATTTAAAACTTTAAAAATTAATTATTCTAGAACTTCGGAACTTCAATAATTCATAATAAATAGCCCTTTTATCAGAAAAATTCGAAGCTTATGTCTTTTCCATAGGAAATTCCATTATCTACAACTTTACAGAAGAAAGTTTTTCCAAATTCCAAACAGAAATTGACCGAAATCCACAAACGGACGATTTTACTAGCTATAATCAAATTTCAGTCAAGAAATGGGGTCCACAAACATGAAAAACATGTTTTAAACATTAATTGTAACAAAAATACTCCTCCTCCTCATATACTTATATATACCACATTCATTATAAAAATATCACCATTATTATGTTAATATAATAATATTTTTAAATGAATTATTTTATTGGAAAAGATAAAATACCAATTTTCAACAATTGTCATATTAAAATTTTTCTCCATCTATATCCACATAAAATGAATATTTTTCTTATCATATAAATCAATAATTAATTATTCACATATAATATTCTGAGAATCATGATATCGATAACAAGGTAGCTCCTGAGGAAAGGGGGCTTTCAATAAGGATTTCTCACTATCGCACCCAATTAGGTGACCAAACCTCTCCTTAGGCGAGAACTTTCTAGACATTGCCAATAATGTTATCTAATAATATTATTCCAATAATATGAATTATTGATCTGATAAAGGAAAATACTGTGCAGTGACAATTATTGAAACAACAATAATATAAAATATCAACGTAGCAATTATTGAATCAATAAAATAATTAAACAGTAATTACTGTAATAATTATTGAGTAGTACCTTCTTACGTAAGAATCAATAATTAGTGCAATACCGGCTGCAAGCTACTCAATGTCTAAGAAAGAAAGACATGATTTCTTGCAAGTGTTGAAAAATGTTAAGGTACCTGATGGATATGCTTCAAATATTTCACGTTGCATCAATTTGAAGGGAGGCAAGATCTCAGGTCTTAAAAGTCACGACTGCCATATTTTAATGCAACAATTACTTCCAATAGCAATACGATGTACCGACTTGCCTAGACATGTCTGCTCAACAATAATTGAACTTTCAGAACTACTTCGGAGAATTATGTTCCAACTATAACACATCGGAAGATTATGAGCGGTTGAACAAAAAATTCCGTTAATACTTTTTGCAAGCTTGAGATGGTGTTTCCTCTGCTTTCTTTGATATAATGGTACATTTGTGTGTCCACCTCATTTGAAGAAGCGAAGATAGTGGAAATGTTAAATATCGACAAATGTGGGCTTTTAAGAAGATACAGGCAAGTTAAAAGGGTATATTCGCAATAGAAGTCGTCCGGAAGGGTCGATTGTAGAAGGGTATATTCTTTGAAGAATGTGTTACATTTTGCTCAAGATATTTGAGTCAAAACAATCAATCTGCGTGGAAACGAGTTGGAAGAAATGAAGTTTGGATATGAACAAGGAAAGAGATTCTCTCGTATTTAGAAACATAGGTCGATTTCTTAATGTCCCAAAAGTTTGTACTCTATGTAGCGATGATGTCAAGAGTGCACACCTGTATGTGCTATTTAATTGTCTGAGAGGTTGAGTCATATCTAAGGTGAGTAAATAAAGAATGACATTTATTGTTGAAATATTAATAACTTATGTTATTGTGATTAGCTATGACAAAAAAATTTGTTTAATTTGTTTATTTATTTGTAGTATTTGGCAAGATTCATATATGTTGCGACGTGAAAGCGTAATAAAAAACCGACGCTTGAGGAAATTGACAATGCTAAGAAAAAGGAATTTCCTAAATGGTTTAAGAATTATGTAAGTACTACATTATTTGAAGCGTAATTTTATGCAAAATTTTGTAATGGTTATTAATAATAAATGGATGGAATTTGCTTATATCGCTACCATTTTGTAGATGGCAACTATGAATAACGATGCTTCAAAGGAAGTTCAAGCTCTTGCATTTGGCCCAAATTTGATAGGCGAGGAGAGAGATGGTTATTTGGTAAATGGGTATCGATTCCATTCGACAAGTTGTGAGAGTAAGAGGAGAACAGCAGAATAGTGGGGTATATGTGGTAAGAACTACTCGTGGATATTCATCTGCTAGAGATCGAAATCCTAAGGAAGATGTAGTTGAATTCTTTGGTATTTTGGAAGATGTTGTTGAATTAGATTATTATGGATCTGGCAAAGTTGTTCTATTCAAATG